>CM062808.1:125213050-125726954 GCA_031772625.1 Pinus tabuliformis | reverse complement strand
AAAAAATGAATGACCTTTTCCTCCTTTTCCTCCTTTAATATAACTCCAAGTGACTTTTGGGTGATCTCTAAATCCAATGGCTAATAATTTAGATCAATGCTTGAGATTAAATGCTCATTTAAATCTCACTTTCTATTTTTTAATTCACCCCACTTTAATAAAGACCCACTTAGTCATTTATTTCCAAAGTCATTTTTCCTTTCTAATTTTTCATTGACTTTATAAAAGTCACTTTAAAATTAGACTTAATAACTTTATCACTTAAAGTCACTTTTAAATTAGATTTAACTTTATAAAATTATAAAGTCACTTTAGGAGAAAAATTAAATTCTTTTGGACACTTTTCCCTAGGCCAAAGATCAAAGCCTAAGGGAACCACCTGTCCTCCGGTACCAAATTTCAACAAATATTAATCAATTAGGTAAGGATATGTGTGTACAGTTCAAGGAGGCAAAGTATAGTAGTTAGGAGTCAAGCTCGTGTAGGGGAGCACTGGAAAGAGAGAGTCCATGTAAGTTATTATAAGCATTACCTATTGATAAATTAATGTGCTCGGAATTACCATTGCGTATATGTATGTGCATGGGTTTTTTCTCGAGCTAGATTGTGTATATAGTTTTCCAGTCTAGTATTGAGATAGATCGAAGTCCAAAATTTAGCGAAATAGAGGTAACTCCTTAATGAACTAGAGGAAGGAACATAGAACTAGTATCTCGAGTAGAGAATGTAGACCCCAACTTATCTTTGTTCAATAAGTGGGACCCTACATTTATATAATAATTTGGTTTAAAAATAAAAGGAGAGGTTTATACCAAGGTAAAAAGGGTTTCACTTTGCTTTGAGCTTTGTGTAAGCCAGCACGAGACAAAACAAAGAGGGAAAAGAGAACCTCGTGGACCTTTGATTTTGATTCTGGGTTTCACCATTAACCACTGCATCAAGTGGTATTAGAGCGAGATCGCTCTTTGGAGGAACCAAAGCTTAACTACTCTCTTGGAGTTGAGAGAAAGGTAATACAATTTTTTATTTATAACTGACAGTGTGTCTTTTTTTTATAAAAGAAAGATTGAAATAAAAACAATATATCGAGGATTGGAGGTGGGATAGAATAGTCCCAAGAAATTGGAAAAAATTGCACAAGGAGAAGGAATGGGCTGAGACTATAAAGAGTCTAGTGGCAGAGAAGATTGAGAAGATTACACTCGAAAAAGGCAAAGAAACACAAAGAACTGAAGAAGAATCATCAGAATAGAACTTTATGGATTTGCGAGCAAAGTACATCCGAGTAGAGAAGACCCCAAAGTTAAGGAGGTAAATTTAGTCTTTAATTTTTTTTATATTTGATAAGAAATTTGTAGCAACCATTACAATTAGAAAAACTGTGATAGAACGAGAAGAGTGTGGGGAGCTCTTAGGAAAAAAGAGAAGCCAGTGGTAGAGAACCCTCACAATAGGAGAAGTTGTGATCATTTTTGAAGAGATAACTAATATTGTTCTCTAGGACTGTGGAAAAAGGACCTTACAACAGAGAGGTTGAATCTGAAGAATTCCAACTAAGGTTGGAAAGGAGAGAAGGGAACAGAGGAAGTCATCAAAGAGGAGAGAACCAGAGGAGTTCTCAAGAAGTGAGCATGGTACAACATCCAAAGAGAAGTAAGAAGTTCTTAATGGGTTCTAGAGGCACACCAATAACTAGGTTTAGGTGAGGTGTTTAGGTAACAAGTGAGGTAGGACTTATTACAGGGATAGGTTGTGGCTCACGACGAGCATGGAGAAGCTCATGAAGAAAGGAGAAGAAATGACCATTGTGGGTCATGAAGAAGGTTCAAGTGTTAGCCACAGTAGGGAAGGAAAATATTCCAAGGTAGTTGGTAGTGTTGGGTTGTGATATATTCTTTCCACGACTAGCCCACATAGTTAATCGGGGGGTTAGAAGGGGGGCAAAGCCCCCCCCTTCGTTGCGTCGATTGCGTAGTTGGGTGGGGGGGGGGCGGTCACAAGGGGCTTGAGGGGTGCAGGTAACCCCACTCTATATTAGGTTGGGTGGACCTACCTATGGTTTTGTACATGATTTTTTGCACATGGTTTTGGACGCGATGGTTTTCGGTCCATGGTATTGGATGCTTCGGCATGTATAAATATGTATTGTAACATTGAAAGCAACATAATGAAAAATCAAGCTAGTAGTCCCGGTTTTGGGATCCAGGGGAAAATCTTTGTGTATATGTGTTTTATGTGTTATGCTCTCACATTGTTTATTTTCTGTTTTTTAGAATTCGTATGCAGGTAATTTATGTATAGGGTTAAAACCTACATTTGGTATCATAGTTGTTTTGGATTCAAGGGGACGCCTTTCTTGCTGAGGAGTTGTGCTCGAGCCTTTGGTAGACCCTGTTTAGTGGGAGATCTGCGGGATCGATTCTGGTGGTGAAAGAAGATGGCGAGCAGTGGAAAGATAGAGATCAAGAAATTTAATGGTCAGAGTTTTGAGTTATGGAAACTCAAGATGGAGGATCTGTTGGTGGATAAAGATTAGTGGATCGCGGTAGATCTGGGTACGAAACCAATGGGAGTGTTCGATGAAGAATGGAAGAAGTTGGATCGAAAGGCAAAGAGCACAATACGATTGTGTGTCTCAGATTCAATATTGTTGAATGTATCAGGGGAAGCTATGGTGAAGGCTTTGTGGGACAAGTTAGGGACTTTGTACCAATCTAAGTCTTTGGTGAATAAACTGTTCCTGTGGAAAAAGCTGTATAACCTGAGGATGAAAGATGGAGACTTGGTGACAGAGCATTTGAACGCATTTAATACTATGGTAAGTCAGTTATTGTCTGTTGATATTAAAATTTCAGATGAAGATAAGTGCAGTAGTTTGTTGTGTTCTCTACCAGATTCGTGGGATAGTCTGGTTATTGCAATAGGTAGCAATACAACTACCTTGCAGTTTGATGAAATAGTCTCATCCTTGCTGATGGAGGAGATGCGACGGAAAAATATGGAGAGCCAAAATGGTGATGCCTTGTCTGTACGAGGATGGTCCCAGAACAGAAACAAAAATAAGTCATCGAGTGGGAGATCTAAATCTAGAGGGAGATCTAAATCTCCAGGAAAACCTATAAAGGTGGTGTGGTGGAAATGTGGAAAGGAAGGGCACTACAAAAGGGACTGTAAATCTAAAGCTCTTGATAAAGGAAAGGGATCTGATGATGCTCCTTCTGCAGAGGTGAAAACCAACTCAGATTAAGGTGGGGATGTGTATTTGGCTTCTTCAAGTACACATGTAGATCATGAGGCATGGTTGATTGACTCAGGTTCATCTTTTCACTTCACTCCCCATAGAGAGGGGTTCTGCGAGTATGAGAAATATGATGGTGGTGATGTCTTCTTAGGGGATGATAGGAAGGCTAGAATCATTGGTCGTGGAAAAGTAAAGTTGAAGTTGTAAGGTGGAAGGGTTAGAACACTTCCGGGTGTTCTACATATTCCTGCATTGGCCAGAAATCTGATTTCTGTAAGCACGCTAGATGATGCAGGTGTAAAAACAGTGTTCGAGAAGGATACCTGCAAGATGGTTCAGGGAGCACTGGTATTGATGCGGGGAGTTCGGATTGGAACTCTGTACAAGCTGCAACGTAGCATTGTTGTTGATGGGTGCAACAGCTTTGTGGTTCCTGAAAGTGGAGCATAAAATCTAGTGGTCTCTAGAGAGAAGACCATGTTGTGGCATCAAAGGCTTGGACATATTGGAGAGAAGGACCTTCGAATACTTCATGGTAAAGGTATGGTAGAAGGTATGAGTAATAGCTCTCTAGATTTTGATTTCTATGAAAATTGTGTAGATGGGAAGCAGAATTAGGTGAGTTTCCCCTTTGGTGGTAAGAGGGCGAAATAGATATTAGAACTTGTGCACAGTGATCATGTGTTTGGACCTATGAAGGTTCCACCACTGGGTAAGTCTGTGTACTATGTATCATTTATAGATGACTTCTCAAGGAATACATGGATATATTTCCTTAAGAATAAATCTGAAGTCTTTGACAAGTTTAAAGAATTTAAGGCTCTGGTGGAAAACCAGACATAGAAGAAGATAAAGGTGTTGAGGATAGATAATGGTGGAGAGTTTTGCAGTAAGGAATTTGAAGAATTATGTAAGAAGTGTGGTATAGCATGACAAAAGACTACTCCATACACACTTGATCAAACTGGAGTTGCATAAAGAACGAACAAGACATTGATGGAAAGGGAAAGAAGCATGCTCAGTGGTGCCAGGTTAGGAAAGGAATTCTGGGCAGAGGCAGTGGAGACAACATGTTACCTAGTCAACAGATCACCTTCATCAGTGTTGGCGAATAAGACTCCACAAGAGGTATGGACTGGTAAGAAACCCTCTCTTTCACATCTGAGGGTATTTGGATGTGATGCATATGTACATGTTCCAAAGGACTAACGAACCAAGTTGGATAGTAAATCTGAAAAGTGCATCTTTATTGGGTATAAGGATGGTTTAAAGGGTTATAAGCTTTGGAACCCAGTAACAAGGAAGGTTGTGTACATCCGAGCTGTGGTGTTCAGAATGGTAAAAGATGTTATTAAAAATGAAGTCCAACCAAAGGAACCTAAGAAGATAGAGTTTGAGCTTAAGGAGGAAGAATCAGACTCTACAACAGAGGAGGAATCAGAAGATGAAGAGCCACAAACTTTGGGTGTGAGAAGATCAATTTGAGAAAGAAGGCATCCAGAAAGGTATAGTCCATCTGTTTTATGTTCAAATTTTTCTTTATCTATTACTGGTGATGATCTCAGAACTGTGAAGGAGGTAGTAGATTCAAAGGATGGAAAACTCTGGAAAGAGGCCATGGTTGATGAAATGGCATCTTTGCACAAAAATGAGGCTTGGGATCTGGTGGAGTTGCCGGCTGGAAGGAAACCCATTGGCAGCAAATGGGTGTTCAAGAAGAAGACAAATTCAGAAGGAAAGGTGGAGAAATACAAAGCTTGGTTGGTAGAAAAAGGTTATTCCCAGCTGCTAGGAATTGATTTTGGTGATATTTTTTCTCCTGTTGCCAAGGTAACTTCTATTATATTAATTTTATCTGTTGCTGTTGCTTTTGATTTTGAGGTAGAACAGATGGATGTGAAGACAACATTTCTTCACGGGGGTCTAGAAGAGGAGATCTACATGAAGCACACTGAAGGTTTTACGGTGAATGGTAAGACAGAAATGGTATGCAAGTTAAATAAGTCTCTGTATGGGTTAAAACAGTCACCAAGGATGTGGTATCAGAAATTTGATACATTTATACAGGGACTTGGCTTCACCAGAAGTAAAGCAGATCACTATGTGTATTTTAAATTAATTGGTGATCGTGTTATTTATCTTGTCTTATATGTGGATGATATGTTGCTAGTTGGAAATGACAAAGAAATTATCCAGGATTTGAAGACCCAATTGTCCTCCAAATTCGACATGAAAGATATTGGTGCTACAAACTATATTTTGGGCATGGAAATTAAAAGAGACCGAGAAAAGAGGAAGCCCTAGTTAAACCAGAGGAAGTATGTCGAGACAATACTGCAGAGGTTTAATATGCAGGATAGTAAACCGGTGAAGGTTCCTATTCCTGTAGGTGTGAGGTTATTTGTTGAACAATGTCCCAAGACACAAGAAGAGGAAGTGGACATGTCCCGTTTTCCATATGCAAGTGCAGTCGGTAACTTGATGTATGCGATGGTCTATACTAGACCAGACATTTCACATGCGGTGGGAGTATTAAGTAGGTTTATGTCAAAACTAGGCAAGGAGCACTGGACAACAGTGAAGCGGGTTTTCAGGTATTTGAGTGGCACTAGTGATTATGGTTTGTGCTACCAAGGAAGACCAGGATTGGACAGAGTGTTGGATATTCGTGGCTTTGTTGATGCAGACTGGGCTGGAGATATGGATCAGAGAAGGTCTACAAGTGGGTATGTGTTTAACCTATTTGGAGGTGTAGTCAATTGGATGAGTAAGAAACAATCTATAGTGGCACTATCAACTACAGAGGCTGAATACATGGCAGCCACTCATGCAATCAAGGAAGCAGTTTGGTTTCAGAGATTGTGTTCAAGTATGGGGTTAGTACAGGGAGCTATAAGGATAGATTGTGATAGCTAAAGTGCAATTTTCTTGGCAAAGAACCCTGCATATCATTCAAAGATAAAGCACATTGATGTTCAGTATCAATTTTTGAGGGATATGATAGCAGACAAAAAGGTGTTGCTGTTAAAGGTGGACACTTTGAAGAATACTGCAGATGCATTGAAAAAATATGTGAGCTTCGAGAAAAAATGGGTGTTGCAGGGCTGGATAAATGACTAAGCTCTCTTGTGGCCCCCTGTGGAAAGAAAAAAACAAGTGGGAGAATGTTGGGTTGTGTTATATTCTTTCCACGACTAGCCCACATAGTTAACCAGGGGTTTAGAAGGGGGGTGGAGCCCCCCCTTTGTTGCGTCGATTGTGTAGCGGGGGGGTTAGGGTCACAAGGGGTTTGAGGGGTGCAGGTAACCCCACTCTATGGGGTCTGGGGTAGCACCCCGGAAAATTTTGTTTTTGGACCTTATATTAGGTTGGGCGGACCTACCTATGGTTTTGTGCATGATTTTTCACACATGGTTTTGGACGCGATGGTTTTCGGTCCATGATTTTGGATGAAATGGTTTTTAGTCCATGGTATTGGATGCTTTGGCATGTATAAATATGTATTGAAACATTGAAAGGAACATAATGAAAAATCAAGCTGGTAGTCCCAATTTTGGGATCCAGGGGAAAATCTTTGTGTATATGTGTTATGCTCTCACATTGTTTATTTTCTGTGTTTTAGAATTCGTATGCAGGTAATTTCTGTACAGGGTTAAAACCTACATTTGGTATCAGAGTTGTTTTGGCTTCAAGGGGACGCCTTTGTTGCTGAGGGGTTGCGCTCGGGTTTGTGGTAGACCCTATTCAGTGGGAGATCTGCAGGATCGATTCTGGTGGTGAAAGAAGATGGCGAGCAGTGGAAAGATAGAGATCGAGAAATTTAATGGTCAGAGTTTTGAGTTATGGAAAATCAAGATGGAGGATCTGTTGGTGGATAAAGATCAATGGATCGCGGTAGATCCAGGTACTAAACTAATGGTAGTGTCCGATGAAGAATGGAAGAAGTTGGATCAGAAGGAAAAAAGCACAATACAATTGTGTGTCTCAGATTCAGTATTGTTGAATGTAACAGGGGAAGCTACGACAAAGGCTTTGTGGGACAAGTTAGGGACTTTGTACCAATCTAAGTCTTTGGTGAATAAACTGTTCCTACGGAAAAAGTTGTATAACCTGAGGATGAAAGATGGAGACTCGGTGACAGAGCATCTGAAATCATTTAATAGGTGAGGTGTTTAGGTAACAAGTGAGGTAGGACTTATTACAGGGCTAGGTTGTGTCTCACGATGAGCGTGGAGAAGCTCATGAAGAAAGGAGAAGAAATGACCATTGTGGGTCATGAAGAAGGTTCAAGTGTCAGCCACAATAAGGAAGGAAAATATTCCAAGGTAGATGTTAGAAAGGGGAAAATAAATCAAGAGGGATATGACAAAGAGCTTGTTGAGTTAAAGGAAAGACTCATCATCATAATACAATTGCTAAGAGAGGGAAGAAGATCGAAGATATGGTTGGGTGTTGAGGAGAAAGAAGGTGAAGTGGCCTCTGTTTCAAAAGAGGTTGAAGCATAGTTTGAGTGTTTTTCTATGAAAGAGAGGAATCATATTTGTTGAGTATGAGGGAGAGGATGTTTGCCTTTGTATATCAGAATAAGGAAAAATACTTGGTGAAGATGATGATGATTATGGTGAGAGGAGACTAATAGAAAGTCTCATGGACTGTGTAAAACATTCAAAACAACAGGAGAAGCTTATGATGAAGAATGAGGCTAGAGAGTCGTGTATTTCTGAAACTAATAGAATGCGTGTGGATGTAGGATTTGCAGGAAACAATGGTTGGTAGCAATGAATGTTTTCATGAAGTTGTCCCTAAGGAACAAAGACCAAGAGGATTCAACTAATAAAATGAAGGATAACAAGTTTGTGATGGTGAGAAGGAAAGCGCCATTCCTAGTGGAAGTGTGATGAAGGAAGCTACAAATGTCGAGGTAATGTATTTACCTTTAGAAAATGAAATTATTGTGAATGATTCTAGAGGTGTGTTGGTAGATGAAGAAAATGGATAAATGGTCCTAAAGAAAGAGCAAAGTGTTGATATAGCTTCAGAGAAGCAAAAACAAGAAAAGGGAAATTTATCTCCTAAAAGTAATCGAAAGAAGTCCTGCTATAAAGCAAAAGAAATTGTGCCTACAAATAGAATGAAGTTGGCTTATGAATATGACCATGGACATGATGAGGGACAACTCTCTAAGATTGTTATGAAAAGAAGCAGAGATAAAAATATGATTTGTAGAGATACCCACAACAAGGAGAAAGGAAAACATTTATATATTTCGCTGTCACAATATGAAAATAATTTACAATTCCTAGAGGACTAGTTGGACAATCCCAAGGCTGAGGAAGATTGCATGAGGAATACAACCACAAAACTAGAAGAGGTTAAGGTTCTCAAGGCATCTAAATATTTTGATAATTTGCATGGTGCAAGTGTTTCCAAGAGCGCAATTGAGCTTGCCAAAAAGGAGTAGCAAGTGATGCCAAAGGAAGATGAGGAACAAAGAGAAGTGTGGAGGAAGTTGTGTGATTCCATATTTAAAGAAGAGATACATGTGTAGTTGGGATATAACCAGGGATGAATGGAACTGTTGACACCTAATCATATGGATTGGGTGAACCACTGTAATTAGTGCAAATAAATAATAGAGGAAATGGAGAATCATCGGGAGATGAACTAAACAGTCACTCCCTCTTGTATATAATAATAAACAACCTGAATGAATAATACAATTACATTTGAGGAGTTACCTCCTGGTCTGACATGGTATCAGAGCCAACGCCATTTTTGGCCTCCCTCTCTGCTTTGAAACTCCCTTCTGCCTATTCTGCCTATGTTCTGCCTATTTTATAGAATTGACCTCTTGCAACCACTCCACATGTGTGCCTTTGTAAAGAATTTGATAACCGTTCTGCAGGTTTTCCCCTCTCTGGCAACTGTTGCAGACATTCAATTGGTTATATGAGGTAACTGCTCCATGGTATTGGCCCTCCGCCTTCCCTAAAAAAAATTATTCATGGGTCCTTGCTTTGACACGGATTTTTAGACTGTGACTCTCATATTGATCGTGAAGAAACTTGTAGATTACATGCCTTATTATCTATTCTAATATGTTTTTAAGTGGGTTGTACTAGTGAATTTTGAAAGAGGCATTTTATTTGAGTCATGTATAGGATGTTTTTAAGTGGGTTGTACTGGTGAATTTTGAAAGAGACATTTTTATTTTGTTAAAAATGTGCTTGTTTTCATGAGAGATACGGGTCCTGATTGTGTGCTTTGTTGATGGTTAGACATTGAGGTTCAATTTTTGTGTGGACCATCTCTAAATCGGACCTTCTGAAGTGGAAGCCTTACATTTGTACTCACATGTTGGGTTTTATGAGCATGTCCATACCTCTGTTATATACATTAAAATTATAGTTTTTTTTACAAGCAGAAGTGCAATTTCTTACAGCTTATTGGTAGCAGAAGTATATATATATATATATTTTAAAAATGCACTCATTAATATCAATTGTGGGAGTGGTCCTCAATGGGAAGGAAAATTATCCCGAGTGGTCTCGGAAAATCAAACACACTCTCATTTTTAATGGGCTGTGGAAAGGAGTGTGTGTTGGAAACGGAGATAAAGAGCCAGAACAGCCTACCTCGAACAAGGGATTCGCCATTTGGGAAAATAAGAACAACAAGGCTTATGCATTGATTGCAGCATCAATAAATGAAGAGGTGAGTCGCCATATTTCGCCATTTTCAAATGCTTTCGAAGCCTTACAAAAACTAAAGGAACTCTATGACTCACACTCTACACTTGAAGTTGTTCAACTCATGATAAATTGTTCACCCTTGAATTACAAAATGATGATCCTCTTCCTCTTCCATCAGAAGTAAAATCTATTATGCATGATATCAAAGTCACTAATGTTGAATTGGACATTCCTCTGATAGCTTTTCTCAAGGCACTTTATCCCACTTACTCAAATTATCTTGAGTCATTTCAAGCAAATGGAAACCTCAAAGATATTACCTTTGACTCCCTTGTGAAAAAATTTGCTGAAAGAGAGAAAGATTTTAGGAAGAAGAAAACTCTTCAGTATTCTGAAGAGGTTGTGTGCCTTGCACATAGAGATAAGAATCTTGCTCAGGATTCTTCCAGAGGAAGAGGTGGTCGAAGAGGAAGAGGAAGAAATTTTATAGGAAGGGGGGCAGACAATCTCAAGGAGAAAAGTCAAATTTGCACTGTATACACTGCAAAAGAGATGGATCACATGATGCATCCACATGCAAGTTGCCTTGGGACATAATTGAGCATGGAAGAAACCAACCCAAAGGTAAAACTAATGACAAAGAGAAACATAAAGCACCTGAATCCGCTCACTATGTTGCAGCACACTGTAATATTGGAGTAAATGAAGACTTATTTAATGCTTCACTTGCTTCTTGGAAAAATTATTGGTTGCTTGATTCAAGAGCAACTTGCCACATGACTTTTAGAAGAGATTTTTTTGAATAATTTACTAACAATGTTGATGGAGCAGTATACTTTGCAGACAAATCAAAACTCAAGCCATTAGGGCTTGGTATAATCAGGATTAAATTTCCTAGTCTTCTAGACTTTCTTCTACATCATGTTTTATATCTCCCACAGCTGAGGAGAAACTTGTTGTCCTTGGTCCACATCCGCCAGCAAGGACACTCCATTCACATGTTTGATGGCAAGCTTGAAGTGAAAAAAGCATCAGACCACTCACTTGTCATGACGGGGATAGAAGAAGAAAGGCTTCTCAAGCTGTAGGGTACCTCTACTCGTGCACAAAATTTCTCATACAATTCTCATTATGAAGAAGGTATATTTCCATCAAGTTTATTATGGCATGCTAGATTTGGACACTTGAACTATGACAGCCTCCGCTTTTCGAAGAAAAATGGTGTTACTGGTTTGCCTACAATTCATAGGAAACTTAAGCAATGTGATGCTTGCATTCTAGGAAAGCATAGCGAACAATCTTTTCATGATTCACATTCTAGAGCACATAGAAAACTTGAACTCATTTATTCAAATTTATGTGGTCCAATGCATGTTCCTTTTGCAAATGGAAATAAATATATGATGACATTTATTGATGACTACACCAGAATGTGTTGGGTTTATTTATTGAAGAACAAATCTGATGCTTTTCAAACATTCAAGAACTTTCATACATGGATTGAAAATGATGCACAATATCATATTGGCTCTATTTGCAATGATAATGGAAAATAATACACTTCAAATGAATTTGAAAACTATCTTTGCCAACATGGGATTAAACATCAAACAACTGTGCCTTATAATCCCCAACAGAACGGAGTAGCTGAAAGAATGAATAGGACAATCTTAAATATGGTGCGCTCCATGATGTTTTTCAAAAATGCAAAATTGATGTTTTGGGCTGATGCAGCTCTATGTGTTGTATATGTAAAGAATAGATGTCTATCTAATGCTATTAAACAAGACTCCTTATGAAATGTGGTATGGGCACATTCATTCAGTAAAGCATCTCAGGGTCTTTAGTTCCACATGTTATGCCTTGATACCAAAGGTACATAGAAACAAACTTGGTGCAAGAAGTCGTAAGTGTATCTTCCTGGGGTATTCAAACACCTCCAAAGCATACCATCTCTATGATGAAGTCAATAAAAAGTTTGTTGTATCTAGAGATGTAATCTTTCTTGAATCATCCAAAACTGACAATGTTGTTGTGCGGCAACTTGATCACTTGGATAGATTCGCAAATGCAAAATCATTTCAAGAATTTGATAATCATATTCCACATCATGAAGGGGGGATTCCTATACTAGATCAACCTGTGGAATCTTCTTCTGAAGCACTCTGTCCCCCACATGAAACTTCAACAATGGATGATACTTTGAGTGATGTGATTGACAGAATTGGGAGACTCAATCTTGATTCAGTCCCAACTCAATCAATGGAGCAGCCTGCACCATCTCAGAAAGGTCCCCCAAAGTGGCTGACAAAGACACTTGAAAATGTTCATCCTGATGAGGTTGGAAAGATAGGAACTAGAAATTCAACCCGACAAAATGGAGGTGATGTAGATGACTTTGATTCACCTGTTGATATGGATGTTTCTTATGATTGTGAATTGAATTTGTCTATAGATTTTGAACCAACTTCCTTCAAAGAAGTTGCTTCTCATGATGAATGGAAAGAAGCAATGCAAAAGGAGTATGATGCCTTGATAAAGAATGGCACTTGGAAGCTGGTTGATCCTCCATTGGGAACCAAACCAATTGGCTGCAAGTGGGTCTACAAGAACAAGTATAAAGCTGATGGCTCACTTGACAAGCACAAAGCCAGGTGTTGTACCTTAAGAAACCAATTTCCTGGTTGTAGAGAAATTGTGCTTAAGACATTAATAAATATTATTTACTGTCACTTATTGTTTGTTGTGTTCTCAAATGAAGGACCTGGAAAACTTGGTCTTTAACCCTTAATACATGTATGACCGGAACATTTCAGAATGCCATTTGTTGCTAGATATAAATGATGAGTGAAGAAAGCTTGAAGGAGAAGTTAAAGATAATATGTTAGTTTTTCACAGAAACTACTATCTGTAACTTAGAAGAATTATGAAAATGAGAACTGAATCATAGACAATATGCTGCTTAACACAGAAACTACTATCTATGACTCTTGGAGAAGTTAAAGATAATATGTTGGTCTTTCATAGAAACTATTATCTATAACTTAGAAAGGAAGGTGGAAACTTCAAGTATAGGAGCGCTCTTTTAAGGAATTTTAACTTTATCTACATAAGAAAATAAAGACCTGCAGCTTCATTACTATACTTGAAAGAAGAAAACATAACATGACACATGACAGAGAAGGTTACAAAATTATACCCAACAACTCATGGAAACTTCTGATTCTTTCATTAATCAACGATGATATCAGGAATATAGTGGCCTAGTCTCCGGGTTCTCCAAAATTCCAACCCTTTCTTTGTAAATTTTCATCTTTTTATACATTGTGGAACAGTTGTTGATTTCTGAAACTGCCCAAATTATTTAACTGCTTCTCTAACTATATGAAGTAAAAACTATTACAAAATTTTACATAGGGTAAAAGACACCTCAAAGAACATGAAATAACAGGAACATAACTGAATTCAGAAGAGGACAATAACTGCTGGCTTGCTCTGTTAATCCGCTGCCGAATTCCTCTGTAAATACCCTAATGATGTTTAATTCGTTTTAGCCATAATGAAATGTGTTTAGCTTGTGTAATCCTGGGCTTACATACGAATTGAGTGTTTTATTGGCCAAAATACAAAGAAAACATACCCGATTGTCTTCCTCTTCAGATTCGGCTCTAACCCTGATTTTCCACTTTACACAGCGAAATTAACGTGAACCTTTGCTTAATACAGAACTCAAAAAGAGTTAATCTTGCTTTATAAATCTGTCAAATCTGCCCGTTCGGTGCTCCATTGACTTCCACCACAAATGGAAATTGGCCCTTTCAAATGATATATCACCCCAAAACTTAACTTTACGCACCCTTAAGTTGTATATGCATAAATCCTTCATATTTGCGTTATTTCTATTATATACCTTTTATAATAGAAATGTGCCATAAAACATGCCTTTTCTGCCTATATAATGTTTGTGATGTGATATTTAAATCCTCGCCGTTGATCTTCCGCCACCAGATCAACAGCTGGTGTCTTCTCCAAACAACACAACTTTCCCGATATATCCCCACCGTAGATCTACGCTTAGTGGATCTGACGGTCTACAAAGATTTCAGGTGGGACATAAGCACAGAGAATACCCGCCCAAAATGAGCGGTTTTCTCTCTCCACCCGCTGCTACATGTCAATCAATAAGTGGAATCGGATGAGCTCCACTAAAAACCACTTACCACTTTTCATCCACTCAAAATTTCGCCTTTTCGTACGCCTTGCAAACCCGCCAGAATTATAAAACGCAATATATAGTTTTTTGGGTCCGTCATTGCAAATCGCAATCGGCGGAACCCATATACATGTATATGAAGGGCTTTTCGATATAGCAGACCCGCCGAAATTATAAACACAATGAATATATGTTTCGGGTCCAACTATTGTGAATCGCAATCGACAATCGGTGAATGAACCAATACATATGCATTCAGCGCTTTACGGACCCGCCGGGCTTTTAAATATAATATATATATTTCGGGTCCGGATCTTTGACACTTTATAACTTGTTTCTTTTGCGATTCCAATACACAATATGCTTTGCGATATATATACGTATACATTCATATAACCATTATAACCATTGGCTTAATCCTTGGCTATACCAAGGATGATTCTTTTATTTTTACTTGTTCCTTACAAAGAAAACATACCTGATATACCATTATTATGAGTAGACTTTTTCCCCCACAGCAAAATGGGCTACCATCCGGACACTCTTTGCCCTCGTAGCTTAGAACGGTTGGAAAGTCCATCAAATGGATGTAAAAAATTCTTTCTTGAATGGAGATCTAAAAGAGAATGTTTTTATGTCCCAGCCTGAAGGATTTGCTGTAAAAGGACATGAACATAAAGTATGAAAACTTGTGAAATCCTTGTACGACCTCAAATAAGCACTGCGAGCCTGGTATGAAAAACTAACTGAGCATCTTCTGAAACTCAATTTCAAACATTATGATCTTGATGATGAAACTTTGTTTATCAAGAAGGTTGGAAAAATAGTTGTATATCTTGTGGTATATGTAGATGATCTTTTGATGACAGGGAATAATGAGAGCTACATTGCATCCATAAAGAAGGAATTGAGGAAAGGTTTTGAAATGATTGATTTGGGCTATGTTCATTACTATCTTGGTATTGAAGTAACTCAACATCCAAAGTCCATATTCCTTTCTCAAAAGAAGTAAATTGGAGATCTGTTGAACAAATTTGGCATGACTGAATGCAATCCTCTGATTACTCCAATGGAACAAAACTTAAATCTCACATCCATTGAAGGAAAAGAATTTGAAGATGCAACAAAGTATAGATAGCTTGTAGGAAGTCTCAACTACCTAACTACTACCAAACCATACATTTCGTTTTTTGTTGGAATCCTCTCCAGGTTTATGAAAAATCCTTGTGAGGGACATTGGTCTGCTGCAAAAAGAGTTCTAAAGTACTTGAAGGGAACTCAAGACTTTGGAATCAAGTATACACAGGTGGGCGACTTCAGCTTGATTGAATACTCTGATTCAGACTTCGATGGAGACAAAGAAACTGGGGTATATACTTCTAGTTATGCTATGAGTCTTGGATCAGGAGCTGTCTCCTGGAGATCACGCAAATAATCAGTTCCAGCAGATTCCACAATAGAGGCAGAATATGTGGCAGCAGCTGAGGCAACAAAAAAAATTGTGTGGCTCAGGAAAATTCTTGAAGATTTGCAGGTAAAACAAGTACAATCGACTCCACTCATGATTGACAATACCTCGGCAATAAAGTTGGCCAAGAACCCAAAGTTCCATGATCGAACGAAGCACATCAATACAAAATATCATCTGATTCGACATCATGTTGAGGCAAAAACAATCCATCTTCACCATTGTTCCACTAATGAGAAGATTGCAAACATCTTCACCAAAGCGCTTGGAAGAGAAAATCTTGAAAGATTCAAAACGATGCTTGGACTCACCAACATCCCTTCAGATTAAGGGGGGGGGGATGTTGACACCTAATCATAGGGATTGGGTGAACCATTGTAATTAGTGTAAATAAATAATAGAGGAAATGGAGAGTCATTGGGAGATGAACTGAACAGTCACTCCCTCTTGTATATAATAATAAACAACCTAAATGAATAATATAATTACATTTGAGGAGTTACCTCCTAGTCTAACAGGAACAACAATTTGAAATTATTTTGAATTGGGTTAAAAGTACTACAATCAACAAATCATGTGGAGTCTTGAAAATAGAAGTGCAAATCTACAGTGAAACAAGCATAAAGGTTATTAAAGAATAGGGGTTAATTCAAGGAGATGAGGATGATGAAGCACCAATGAAAGAGTGCATGGTTACAAGGGAATTTTTGCAAGAGGGATATGTCAAAGAGATGCTTTTCCGAAGTCCCCTGAATTATAATGTTGAAATTAAAATTGACAAAATTTTTGAGAAACATTTGGAGAAGAAAAGCTCAGTAGCAAGTTGGGTGAATTATGGAGCAACGATGACCAAGGGGAAAATTATGATGTTTTGCAAACACAAAAGAAAGGAAGCTGAAAGCAAATAAATATGGTTGACTATGAAATATTTCATGAGTACAACAAGAAGGTAGCAACATAACATGGTAGGGGACCCTGGAACTTGCAAGGTGACAACAATAATGCAAAAAGGTAAACACAAAGGGAAATTACAACACCAAGTTTTGGACCCTGGAGGATTCAGCATATTGAAGGAGTTTGACTAGGAGGTCAAATTTGTTTCCACCTAGGGAGTTTGATGCAGGAGCATCCATCTCTAGGCATTTCATTTGACTAAACCCCAAAGGGGTCATGTAAATTCGCAAAGGGAAAGTAAATTCCCTCAATTTATAAATCTATATAAAATTAGAACTAATATTTTGTTGTAATTACATGTGTCTAGATTCTAGGGTAATTTGGATTGTTAGTAGTTTTACTAAGCTAGTACTATTGGCCAAATGGGCCTATGAGGAAATAACAAGTGCCCAACTGAGGCGTAGATAATTTGAGCTAATAGACAGATGTATAATTTGATCAAGTTCTATTAGGATATTTGTTAATCATTGGGTAAGTATACATGTGTACAGTTCAAGGAGGAAGAGTCTAGTAGGTAGGAGTCAAGCTCGTGTAGGGGGAGAGATGGAAAGATAGAGCCCATGTAAGTCACTTTAAGTATTACTTGTTGATAAATGAATGTGCTTGGAATTCGGCGATTCTTACTGTTGTAATCCCAAATTTAGATTTTGTGGTGTTGACAAGGTTCATACCTAATATTAATCAAGAATATAAGAGTTAGAAAATTTCACCAATCTTAATGGAGTTTTTAATTCCAAACATAACTAGCACAACCATATCAATTAAATGGTTGATAAATTCCAATTGACATCAATTCATAATAAGCATCAAAAGATTTACTTCATAATATATTTCATGTTGTTAAAAAAAATTATAATCTTATTTTAAATTACATTATTATTATTATTATTATTGTTAATTGTAAAAACAATTAATATATAATTTAAACATATATACATTTAAAAAAATTATGAAATAAGATTCTTAATTATGGAGATTATTAATCAATAAATAGGTTTTGTTACAATACCATGGCTTATCAATAACACATGCTAAAAAATCCGTAACTCACTTCATATGACACTTGTTGATATGACATTATTTTTTAATTAATCAATATAATTAAAAGGGTAAAAAGGGCATAGCTACTTTGGAGATAAATCTCAACGTTTGATTTGTGTATACTACTATGAATATATTAGAATATTCTGTGGAGGTTAAATCTCATCCATCCACCTAATATTATTGATAGTTAAATTAATATTTGTGGAAGACCTATTCCAAAACAGACATGCCAACATAATATTAAATAATTTTATGTGAAACAAAGAAAACTATGCACTATCTTTATAATGAGCTTGACCAAACTTGTAAAAGATGGATGGATTACTGAGAGATTTACATTCAAATATTAATTATGTGTTATATTTCCACTATCCATTCTATTAGTGGGAATTTCGTGAATCACATACTAAGTGGTTGAGAGGTCTCCCAATGCTTTAGAATAATAATAGTATTAGATACCAGAACTATAACCATGAAATGAATGTTAAGTGGAAAACACATATAATTATGAATAAAAACTATGGATCAACATGTTAGATATTGTTATAGAGATGAAATATGCCAATATGAAAAAAGAGAGATGACCTCATTCTTTGGTTTTGTTCAATGTCTATTGTTTTCTTTTCAAAATTCACATTGAACAATTCATTTGTAACTAATCTTACTGATAAGCTCCAAATTGCTAGAGATAAAAACAATAGGAGAGAAATGATGACAATGATAAAAATCATACATAGCAATAATACACATATACCATGCACACCATCATTTACCCTGGAAACCTCAATTGGGGAAAAAGCAACCAACAATAGATATATTATTATCTTATGACTTAAAAACAACCATACCCAAACTTAAAAGTAGCCAAGTCGGCCAACATCTTGGCTTGACAAAGTGAACCCTCTGCTAAAATTAGGCACATTCCAATGGAGAATCCCTAAGTATTTTAAATACTTCATCACATGTAATCCATGAGCACTAATACATGGGTCCACCAAAACCATGTGCCTGAAACCATTGTTGTGGACCTAACAACTTTGACTCTTTCATATAATTAAGTTTACCCAAGATTTCCCCCTTTGAACTTAACTGGGGAAATCCACATGCTCTCCTCTGCGATCACTTAGGTCTACTCCAAGACTTTATGGACATGGGTACACATTAGGCATGCCTAACTAAGGCTTACAATCATATGCCCATATATATGTAATTTACAAATTTCACCTCCAAAGTAATTTTTGTATGTTATTGTTGTCCCCACACTTATGCTAACATCCTCTTTCTTTGGCATGCCCAATGTTGTTCTCTTCAGATTAGGTTTTCATGGTTGCATCTCACTCTATTGGGCCTTTATTTCCTCTTGGGATGCTTATGATGTAGTCTCCATGCGTACTCTTTTATCCACAAGAAACCCACAATGGATCCATGCATGTTGGTCATTTTGTGCATTTCATGCTGAACTCCACATTGGCTTATCTCTTAGGGCTTCTCTTTTAGCTTCGAATTCAATGTTAGCATTTGCAACCACCATCTCCTTCATCAGGGCACGATCCCTTGACTCATATACCACTTGTTAAAGATAAAAATAATACAAGAGAAATAGTCATAAAGATAAACCAACCACTTCATGATATACACTGGAAAACACCATTGAGGAAAACCAACAAAAAATATCTCTTATTATCTTATAGATTAAAAGCAGCCATGTATTACTTAAAAGTAGTGAAGCCGCCAACATCTTGGTCTGCCCAAGTGAGCCCTCCACTCCACTTGGCTAATTACAATGGAGGGAATTTTTTAGCGGCTAAATTTGACCAACATTTTTAGAAAAAAAAATCACCTAAGTTTTACATATATAACATTAAATTGATCATATTTTCCAAAGTGAGCCCTCCACTCAACTTAGGTCCATTATAATGGAGAATCTGGATTCGACAAGCCTTTTAAAGACTTCATTGCATATAACTTATGGGCTTTAATATCATGGGACACCAAAACTATGTTCCCGAAACCACCACTATGGAATTAAGGACTTTGACTCTTTCAGTGAGTCAAGTTTACCCTAGCACCAATATCATTACAATTTACATCCATACCCCATGCTTAATTGTTTTGGTAGAGAGGAGACAAAAATAATAAAGAAAATGACATTCTAGCGAGGGCAAGAGGACAATATATATGGCAAATGCCATTATGGCAAGAGGAAAATATATATAGAAAATGACATTATGGCGAGTGTGGAATTCAAAAACATGAAGTATGCAAAGTGAATGTGATGTCAATTCCTATATTGAAAAGAACTGACAATACTAAAGATACATGAATTCAACATCACAATTGCTTTTACAATTCCTATATTGAAAAGCACTACCAATACTAAAAATACATGAGGTCAAGTGGAGATTCACAAATAATAAGGATGTCTAACCTTTTTAGGAAGCTTTTATTGACACATTAAATATTAAGTACACCAATATAGTGATTATCTAGATGCGAACAATGTGATAAATTTAATATTATGGAAGAGTACACCTTAGTATTAAGAAATAGATATAGACAACTAAATTAAAAATAATTTTAGTCTTATAATAGTATTTCTTAAATTAAGCTTTTATAAAATAAATTTACACCCTTGAAAATTAATCATTATCTAGAAATCTAATGTACAATTGTTTGGGTCTTTGTTTTAAAATGAGCAAATATATTCATTTGAGTGTATATAATTTTTTTATGCTTATTTATTTATGAGAAAAATAAATAATATAAAGTTCATATTAAAAACAATGCAAGAGATACAATAATGAAAATCATACATAGTAACAATAGACATAAACTATGTACACCATGATTTACCTTGGAAAAGGCCAATTGGAGAAAACCAACAAAAAAATAGAATTATCTTATAGCTTAGAAGAAGCCATGCCTTGACTTCAACAATAAAGCCACCAAACATCTTGGCCCGACCAAGTGAGCCCTTCACTCAACTTAGGGTCATTACAATGGAGGGAAATTTTTAGGGGGGAAATGTTGCCAATTGACTATTTTTTGGACATTTTTTCCAAAAAATATTCCCCCATTTGGTTAAAAATTTGTTTATTGTCAATTACATGTTTTTTGATTGAATATTCACATACATTTTATATGTGTGATTTTTCAAACCAAAATAGTCGCCTATGATACTATATATAGGCATAATATTTGAATCATTAAAAAATACCCTGATCCCCTGTATATGGACATAATATTTGAACCATTAAAAAAGATACCTTGATCTCCAAGTCTTTTAAAAGCTTCATTGCACATAATCCATGGGCTCTAGTACCATGGAATACCAAACCCATGTCCCGAAAACCACTATTGTGGAGTTTAAGGACTTAAGTCAAACTTACGCTAACACCAATGTCATTACAATTTTTATTCAAAACCTATGCCTAATTGTTTTGGTAGAGAGAAGGAAAAAATAACAAAGAAAATGACATTTTAGCTAGTGCCAAAAGCAAAATTACAAAGCATTTAATATTATGACGAGTGTGGAATTCAAAAACATGAAGTATGCAAAGTGAATGTGATGTCAATTCCTATATTGAAAAGCATCGACCATACTAAAGATACATGAAGATGTCTAACATTTTTTTGAAAGCTTTCATTGACACATTAAATAGATACATGAAGATGTCTAACATTTTTTTGAAAGCTTTCATTGACACATTAAATATTACGTACACCAATATGGTGGTTATCTAAATACTCATTATGTCATAAATTTAATACTATGAAAAAGTACACCCTATTAAGGAATAGATAGAGACTAACTAAATTAAAAATAATTTTAGCCTTGAAATATTTGATCCAAATATTATTTGATTTTATATATTATTTATTAACCATAATAAATGATAAATAATTTTTTTAATAAAAGTATTTTTAAATTAAGTTTTTATAAAATAAATTTAAACTTTGCAAATTAATTATTATCTACACATTTAAACATGACTTACCTAAATTAAACTTGCATAAACTTAGAAATCTCATAAATGTAGAGTTGTTTGCGTCTTTCTTTAGTTTAAAATCAGCAAATATATTCCTGAGAGGGTATATAAATTTATTTTGTGATTTTTTAAATAATATAAAGTTTATAATAATCATAATTGGCCATACTAAAACCATGTTTATGGAAGTGGAGGAATTGTTTGGACAGTTAAAAGTGGTGGGAATCCGGGCAAAAAAAATTTCAAAAAATCTTATAGTAGCAATGTTTGAATCATGTTTTTGATAATGGGAATGGATTTAGCACCATCAAAAACCTGCGAGGCACTCAAAATCTTGAAGTTTGACACCTGTAACCTAGATTTACAAAAATCCCTGCCCGAATTTATCAAAATCTAATCAGAATTTCCACAATTTTCAAAGCAAAAATTACCACAATTTCAAGGCAAAAAGAACAGTCTGGTTAGACTACGGCCATTAGAACAAATGTCAGTTCAGATTATCTTAATAATTAACCTCACAGATTTACAAAAATCCTGTCCAAATTTATCAAAATCTAATCAGAATTTCCGCAATTTTCAAAGCAAAAATTTCCACAATTTTCAAGGCAAAAAAAAGTCTGGTTAGACTAAGGCCATTAGTACAAATTTCAGTTCAGATTATCTTAATAATTAACTTCACAGATTTACAAAAATCTCTGTCAGAATCTATCAAAATCTAATTAGAATTTCCACAATTTTCAAAACAAAAATTCCCACAATTTTCAAAACAAAAAATTCAACAATTTTCTAGAAAAAAAAATAGTATAGGCAAAAAAAAAAAAAAATCTGATTAGGCTACCATTAAAACAAATTTCAGTTCAGATTATCTTGATAATTAACCTCACATCAGATCCATTTAACAAAGTCATGTTTTTGGTGGTTATCAATAGCATTGTCTCATAATAGCGTTAACCATACTTTTTTGTAAAGAGAAGCCCAGAGCAGGAATCTTTCCCTTCTATGTTTGTGACGTAAATATAGTTATTTCAATAAATGCGAGTATAAAGACCTCCTGGAAGCTGTATTATTCATACCAATTGCTTACAACAACCAACAACCAGCCGTGCAGATATGTATCCCACTCTTAATTAAGGTATCTGAGTCTTAATTAGAGAAATAAAGAATTCTGGTAGGAAAAGGATATTGTTTCTCAACGTTAATTTTGATATAAATATGGTCAGAATTTTAGATAAGATATGGTTTCAGTTACAGATTTAGATTATACGATAGTGTGATTTTGAACACAGGGAAAAAAAATCTGGGGGTTAATAGAGTTTTATCCAACATCTATGTGGTTTATGATGTGAATAATGAATCAGAAGGTTCCAAAATTTCAAATGAATCAGAAGGTTCCAAAATTAGATCGAAATGGTTAACAGATGAAAACTTTAAATGTTAATCTGTCTTGAAGCAAATGGTCAAAGATCTCAAAATTCATAAAAGATGAAAATTCTCTCAAACCCTTTATCAAATTGCCCAGAAAAACTGTTTTGTTTTTTATTAATAATAGTGAATAAGTTATTTTTCTTAAAGTAGTTTATTTTATTAAGCGTGGTATCAATATAACAATAACGTCAAGTTTCACTATAACACTAAGAGTATATCTTAAGTTTCACTATAACACTAAGAGTATATCTTACTGCTCGCAACCTGTATATACAAATAATTTATAATATATATACTTATAACATAGCACTAACTGAAATAAACTTAAAGAAGAAAAAATTTAAATGTTACCTTGTCAAGAAGCAAAGAGTATACAAGTCTAGAGAGGCAGAGGAATTGCCCAGACGACCACTTTTGGCCAGAATCTGGGCAAAAAAAATTCAACAAATCTTATAGAATGAATGTTTAAATCATGTTTTTGAAGGTGGAAATGGATTCAGCACCATCAAAAACTTCTGAGGCCCCCGAAATCAATTTTCATAATTTTCAGCACAAAAAGCAGTCTGGTTAGACTACAACTTACGAAATTTGGAAGAACAATTTCCAGACTACAACTTATGAAATTTGGGAGAACAATTTACCACTTCTGAATCAAATTATTTTGTTTTTTTATTAATTTTGAAAAATAAATTAATTAATCATCTTAAAATAAAGTAATCTGTGTACTTTTAGTATCACTATAATATCAAAGGTATATTTAACAACTCACAAACTATATATACTAATTATTTATAACTCTACCATAATGGAAATAAATTATGATTTTTTTTTTTTAATAACAATGCAATTTGAATTAATGGCAGTAGTACCAACACTTGCACGGCCAAGGATTCAAAGTTTATGATAAACTTTGAGAACTCTAGTTAACTGCTTCCCAACAAAACTGTTCATATGAAAAAACCTTGGAGCGGACTCGAAGGGTGTAGTAGTTTGAGTTAATGGCACTAACAGTAGCATTTGCTTCTCGCAGTGGCAGTTGGTTGGATTAATACAAAATAGTTGAGAGCAGAATCCCGGAAATTTCTTTGACAAAATGGAATAAATGAGCCAGCGAAGTTTCTACATCGAAATTAATAAATGATAAGAAGGGACCCAGTTAGAATGACGGGCATAGGATCCATCACCATACATGCCATGCCTCTAAGCTGCTCAGATGCCGGGCGTTGTTGCTGTGGGTAATCGAGAGAGAGGGAGAATTGCGCTGAATGTGAAGTGATGGATGACTAATAGCAATAAATGATAATGGGCGTTGTCTAACGCGGTCACTATTTCGCTCAGACAACTAATATTTTTGTTGAAATTAGGAAATTTGGTGGTGGGAGTTGTTTAAATGGATTCAGAATTACTAAAAATCTCATAATTTTATATTGAAATTTGACTACTGTAATCTTAAGTGTAAATGGAAATTTGAGTACTGTAACTCAGTTGTAATTGAAATTTGATAACTGTAACCGAGTTCTAACACTGCAGTAGTGTTTGAATAATTTTTTTAATGGAAGAAATGGATTTAGAACCATCAATAAACCTATAAAAACCCAATACTGAAGCTTTGCAGCCATAACACAAATTTTCAAGAAATTTCCCAAAAACCCAATACTAAAGCTGGGCAGCAATAACACAAATTTTCAAAAAATTTCCCAAATTATTTGATCAATTATACGGAAATTTTTATTATTTTCTAGAAAAAATTGTATCCTGTTTAGAGTACGGCTAATGGAATCAGCATTCATGGAGAGAGCATTGACGATCCAATTACAATGGAGTCGGTGGTGCATAAATTCAGCTGGTCAGGCAGTGCAATCAGTATGAATAAGAACGATAGGAGCTGCGTATCAATAAATTCTGTATTCGATGCGATGGCGGTCTATTCATTGATTGGAATTAGTTGGAAGTGGTGATTGATTGATTAATTCATTTAATTTTGCAGAGGGGGTGGTAGAATTATGAATTGGTGTGGCAGCTCCCAATGGGTCAGCCATGCCATGAATGCAATGACGCAGAGACCATTTAATAAAATTTAAGGATACGGATACATATATTTTTCTCCTAAATGCGCCCATTGCATCTACCGTCCCTCGCCATTTACAGTAAATTCCAGCAAGGGATTAAAGAAATAGTTGGAGGCCCGTGATAAATATGGGACACGAATAGTATCATGCATTGAAGGATATATATAATGTGTATATCAGATGTAGGACTAGGCATTCATTAAACTTCTTTATGGAGGCCAAGCACGTTGCGTTCGGTGCCAAAGATCGCTCAAGGGAGCCGGTGGAATGAGTGAATGCTTCATGTTCAACTCACGCCACGTTATTTCTTGGGCTTTAAAGTCTCCAACAATCTCCCAATCAGAGAAGCTCGCCATTGCATTTTCTATTTAATACTCTCCCGCCATTTTCTCCAACTAATCCAAATCCCTACAAACCCACACAGAAAATCGGTCTGTATTTTCCAATTTCCTATATAAAAATATCCCTCGTCTTCAGGATTTGTCATTTCTCCATCATTTAAGAGGCATCAATGAAGTCTCAGAGTACGAATATCTTTGCTCGGATTGTTAACAGGAGATGGAGGTCCTCTTGCCAAAGCCTTGAAGAGCCATGCCAAGAAGATTTATGGGCTTCTTCATCTGCCAAATACTGCTCATTCGTAGAATACACACTATAGATTCTGTAACTCCAAATTTGAACCGTTTCTTTCTTGTAATTAGATTCTCTTTAATGGCAGCTGCAGAGCTTGGCCTCAGCATTTGAATATCCCTTTGAACTCTGAGCTTGTTGGTTCGTTCATTAATTTATTCGCGCATTTATCCATCATAGATTGTTCATAATATTTTATATAAGATACGGCATATTCTTATTACTGCAGCTACCTACAAACTCTGTTCCAAGCCTTTGTTGATTCAATTACAAGCACCAAACCAATTTGTTGAATGGAATAGGCAATTCAATTCAAGGGGTGCAATTACTAGAGCGATTCATTGAGAGATTAATGTGATGTCAATTGGGTTATTACAGCAGATGCAAAAACAACAGTAGCTAGTTAGAAGCAGCAACAGCAGCTGCTAGTTTGAATGTTGGACTTACAGCTGTCTCAATAACATCCTCGGTATCTCCGCTCCGGTAAAAGTGGGGAAGCGGGAGAGCTATGATATATGTATAAATAGTGGTGCCTATGCAGGAAAAATGTTCAAGGCTTCAGTGGACGCTTGCAACAAAAAGAGAAAAATGGATTCTGAATGGCTTGACAGCTGCAAGGGTGGGCAGAAGACGAGCTGTAATCCAAGTATTGGCGTTGAGCTTCATATGACATCACCACTTCCTCCTGAATGGGAACAATGTTTGGATCTTCAGGCAGGTTTTGTTATTACATTCTTCACTACCATGTACCCATGATTTTTCTTTATTTCTATCGTTAATATTTTAAAGCTTAATGATAATAGGAGTGGTTGATTAATTGAGGATGAGTATGCCCTTTTTGTTTTTCATAATTTTTTCCTTCCTTGTGTTAAGCAGGTTTTGTTACTCTGTAAGTATATTATTATTTGAATAGATGAATGTGAAGCAATCATTCTGTAAAACAGGTCATCCTATTCTGGAATCATATCATTTGAATAAATGAATGTATGTTATTGTAATAAATAAATGTAAAACAATTGTGGTTTGATATTATGTTTATGGTATCTAGAATTGTTTTCTTTCTTTCTTTTTTTCTGGTTTGTGTGACATATAATGCTACTGAGTATGGAAAAATAAGATTTTAATATAATATTTTTGGATATCTTTAAATGACTTTTAAATTTTTTATTTTTATTTGTGTAAGACATGTAGGTGAGATCTCAATATACTCACACATAACATGGCTTCCAATACTGGGAAATATATACTCACCCATAACATGGCTTTCAATACTGGAAACCTGTTATGTGGATAGATGTGTGAGAAACAATCATTTATGTAAATTTGTTGATGTGTCTGGATGTTTTTGCCAAATAATTTATCTATCTTCAGGGATACAAAGTCTAGATGGGTCAAATACATGAGTGTGATTATTGCAAATCGATTCCAAACACCAAAACTCTAGAGGTAGAAGTTGGTGATGGGACTTGTTTTAATATTGCTTTACACAGTGTTCCCCTGCAAATCGATTCGAAACACCAAAACTCAAAACTCTAGAGGACTGAGTTGGTGACGAGACTTGCTTTCATATTGCTTTATACAGTATTCCTGAAAAAATCAAAATAGCAAATGTGAAAATCTACACACTAAAACAATAATCTAATATTTTCTCAAATGGCTTTGGCCAATATCAACTTTATGGCATCTTAGATAATCAATTTTTTCATGGTTGATGAAATCTTATGTTTATCTAACCATATTTTAATATATACAACCACATAATTTCCCCTATTAATATATGCCCTATGGAGATGAATACCTTGAATACTGTGTAAAGCAATATGTGTATCTTTTTCAGAGTATTACGAGGTTTCCTCTCTAGAATCCATGGATATGAATATATAGATATGGGTATTAAATTAGTTCTGCCTGCTTCAATGATTAGGAATTTGATACAGAGAACTTTCAGGATTTGGTATATTGTTGTTATGGTGTTTAAGTAAGGATTTGATATATTGCTAATGTGGTGTTTAATATATATTTTCAGGAATATGATACATGGAATTTCATGAGGGATTTAATATATTGCCCAGCATGGTGTTTTATGTGGCTTTTCATTGTTGGTGGAGATTCTAACTAAAGGTCGTTTTATGGGCTTTTGCAGTCTGGTAGAATATATTATTCCAACCGTAGCACTCAGAAGAAGACCTGGCAGGATCCCAGAGGAGGGGAAGGCAATATGTGCGAGTTATCCAAAAGCCTGCGGTTGGATTTGGAGTTGAACCTTCCATTCAAAACCGAACCAGATTGCGAATCCCCAACATCTGATTGTTCCTCCTCTTTTCTGGAAGAAAATTCCAACAGAAGATCTGAAATGATTGCAGTAGCCTGTGCTCAGTGCCATATGTTTGTGATGCTCTCTAAGGCCTGCCCATTGTGCCCTAATTGCAAATATGTGCACCCCACTGATCGATTCTCATTTTCATCAAACGACAAGAAAGGGGATGCCCCTGCTAGGCAGACTCTGCGTCTGCTTGATTATGGCATAGAGCCCAAGAGTAATAAGCCCAGAAAAGATGATGAATAGACTTAAGGGCACAGGATTTGAACTACCCTTTTGTAATTTCAGGCGCTTTTTGTCGATGAAGGTTTCAGTTTCTGAAGAATTTTTACGAAAAAATATATACCAGTATATACCATTAGTGTCTGTAGATGGTAGATACTGCCATCGGTATGTACCCAAAATAGCTTTGAGTAATCTTTTGTAACAAGTTTTTGGCCAGTACTTCATTTTTGCGTCTGGCATTTTGCTTGTACAAAATATTGCCAGGTTAAGCTTCTATCTGCTGCTGCGGCCTCAATACACGGGAGTATATGTGAATGTTATTATATTTATTTTCTTATTTGGTTTTCAATATCTGTTTGTTTAAATTTATTACATTGGAAACAATACATGATATAAGCTGCATGGAGACTTCTGTGGATTTTGCAGAAAATTTTCCACATATAACTAATTATGCAACCTATATAGCTATTCTTAACTCAATGTAAACCATGCGTTTATCAGTTGAACAAAATCTGACAAAATCAATAAAGATTTTTATATTTATTTTAAATTCTGATATTTGTTTGGTCTATTGACACGCTCTGTTGTGTTATCGACATTTCGTAATTATGTCAAAATTTAATTACCTGGCGTATTGACACGCTCTGTTGTGTTATCGACATTTCGTAATTATGTCAAAATTTAATTACCTGGCGCATACAATGTATCTGGCCGTTTCTTAGTTGAGACAAAGCTTACCGCTCTTATCCAATGCAACTTTGGTTAGTTATTGTACATTGCATTTGGAAGTTTCTAAGATAACATAAAGCCCAGTTGGATTTATGCTAGGGGTTTCGGAGTTTTAGGTTTTTTTTTTTTTTTAATAATTTTAATGGAGGATCAATTTTCCTTCAATTTTTTTGTTTTTTTTAAATAGATTTGGCAAAAACCATTTAATATAACAGTATGTATTTTAATTTTTTTAAGTAGAAATGAAATAATTATCTAAATTTATTTATTAATTTATATTAAAAATATTTATTTTTTGTTATTGGATGTTAAAATGGTAATTTTATAATTGAAATTATTTTGGGTATTAGTGGTTATTGGATATTAGAATCATCGTTTGTTAAGCAGAGTTAGAGTTATTTTCGGTATTATTTGTTATTAGTTATAAGAATGGTGGTTTGTTAATTGGAGTTATTTTAGGTATTATTTGTTATTGGTTATTAAAATGGTGGTTTGTTAATTGGAGTTATTTTGGGTATTATTTGTTATTGGTTATTAGAATGGTGATTTGTTAATTGGAGTTATTTTGGGTTGTTGGTTTGAATGTTTATTATTTTTCCTATTCAGGTTCAAATTCTGGTTAGTAACATGATGAGCTATAGTTTATAATGTTTTGATAAATATTGCTAAAAATATTATTATTATTTTATAAGAGATAGATTAGTAAAAAACAATTTAATATAATATTATGTATTTTTGAAGTTTTAGTAGGAATGAAATAATTATCTTCACTCATTTATTAATTTGCATTGAGGATATTTATTATTAGTTATTGGATATTAGAATGGTAGTTTGTTTTGGGTATTCGTTATTGGATATTAGAATGGTGGTTTGTTAATTGGAGTTATTTTTGGTATTATTTGCTATTGGTTATATTAGAATAGTGGCTTGTTAATTGGAGTTATTTTGGGTGGTTGGATTGAATGTTTATTATTTTTCTTCAAATTCTTGTTAGTGATATGATGACCTATAATGTTTTGATAAATATTGTTAAAAGCAATTATTATTATTTTATAAGAGATAGATTAGTCAAACACAATTTAATATAACGTTATGTATTTTTGAAGTTTTAGTAGGAATGAAATAATTATCTTCAGTCGTTTATTATTTTGTATTGAGGATATTTATTATTTGTTATTGGATATTAGAATGGTAGTTTGTTAATTCAAGTTATTTTGGGTATTAGTTGTTATTGGATATTAGAATGGTGGTGGATATTGAATGTTTAGTATTTTTCCTATTCGTTCAAAGTCATGTTAGTGACATGATAAGCTATAATGTTTTGATAAATATTGTTAATTTTTTTTATTAGAACAAAGGTTGATTCATAATTATCATTTAAGGAAAATATCAAATCACCTCAAATTACTTGATAGTAGTATATAATAGAGTAGATTTTGGTTTTTGACAAGTACATTTGAGTCATTACCCTGTTTTTTAAGTTCAAATAAGGTCTTATAATATATTGTAATGGCCCGTGCTGCTAAATATTATTGTGAAAATAAAAATTAGATCAAAATGGAGGTTGTATGGAAAATCAAGCCACCACTTTAAATTATTTAGTAGTAATATGTAATGGAATAGATTTTGATTTTTGTCAAATGTCTCTAATTTATTAATCTGTTTTTCAAAGTCCAAATAAGGTTTTATACTAATGACCAAAAGATACTTTCAAGATTCAATCCCATACATGAAATTATGGACTTGTAAAAAATAAATTAAAATAAATATATATTACATTCTCTAGTGTTTATAAATACAATGAATGGAATTTATCAATCAATCTTTCAATTGTGATTTTTGGAGATTTAAATCTATATTTTATTCTTAAATGATTCTTATCAATTATTATATTGTAAATTTAAAAATTTTATATCAAAAATATTTTTAAATATAAAAAACATTTACATCTTATTTTATTCAATGAAAAGGCAAAACTAATCCCCACTCCTTTTTTAAAAATCCTTAAATTTTTAATCAAACTATAATTAAAAACTATTATCATTTAAAAATATAAATAAATAATATACTATTTATTTTTCCTAATTAAATCATAATTAGAAAAACCATAACCAATTCTAATTTGACAAAATCCACACACCCTACCCCACCTTATACAAACATTCTATACACCCTACCCCACCTTATATAAACATTCTATACGACCATTCAATTTGTAAAAGATATTTGACAAAGTCCACAACCCTACCATACATGTATATAAACATTCCATACAACCATTCAATTTGTAGAAGATGAATTCATCTTACATGGTTTAATATACAAACATTCTATACACCCTACCCCACCTTATATAAACATTCTATACGACCATTCAATTTGTAAAAGATATTTGACAAAGTCCACAAACCCTACCATACATGTATATAAACATTCCATACAACCATTCAATTTGTAGAAGATGAATTAATCTTACATTGTTTAGCTCTTAAGATAAGATTTATACGACGGATTTTTAACTAGTTTCCTTGTAACATTAGATTGTAAGCATATTTTTTTTTGGGGTATTTTAAATAATTTGATCATATTAAATTGTTATATTTAATGCTATGGGTTTCGTTCTTATCATTCTCCTCTAAATACTTTCTTTCATTTTAAGAAATGTTTTCCAATCATTTATTCTCTTTCTCCATGGGTATTCACATTTTTATTTTTATTTTTTTCTATTGGTTTGGTATAGTTTCACTTGTTTTATTTTTATTACTAACTAATTTTTATTACTAACTAACATCACATGGTTAAAATTTCAAAATTTCAAAGTTAATTCATCTATTATATTGGATATTTTTTTCATTCTTCTGCTTGTTAAATGATTTAAAATACTAAATATTAAAAAATATTTTCAAATATAAAATTTTAATTATATTTAATAAATAATTGTTGATGTATTTATCAAATTTCATTTTTAGATATCATAGTTTGGTGAATAAATTGTTTACTCATATCAATTAGAGAAGGCATGTGAGTTTGTTTGAAGGTTTAGTAGCTCATTTGAATTCTAACAATTTTGAATCTTCATTATATTACAATTCATCAAAGGGTGATATCTATTGATTGACGTGTTTGTGAGCATTATTAGAAAAAACCCTAGCTAACCTAGAAACTATTTCTCTTAGGAGAAGAAAAAACGAATTTTCCATTGATGATGAAAATTACAAAATTCATGGTTTTGAAATAAGACGACCATATGACAGTGGAAACTAAATCCTACATCCCTTGATAGAACTACCAACCCATACCCACAAGTTACACTAAAAACTCACGATTACAACTCACAACATCGTAGAACATATGGAAGCATTACTTCCAACACCATCCCTTAATGCTTACATGAAAAATTACAATACTAAAAAACACATAGAAATATTTTTTCATGTCTCTAATATGGTCTTCATCAACACTTACATCCACTTTGTAATCCCATAGACAATGCTCTTTCTTTTCCACCATAACTTCGAGGTACCACTTGACCTCCATTTAAAATAAATTGCTTATGACCATCGTTGACGAACTTGTAGAATTTGTAGAAATTTGATAGAATTGCAACTGTTCAAGAAAATTAAACTAAAATCAAGAGACAATTCTACTTTATTGATTTGTGGAATGGAAATCACAATTTAGAACAACATGCATAGACATGAAATGAACAAAACCACAAATACACAATGATTTCTAGGGGAACCCAATTGGGAAAATCCTTCAAGATTGTTTGTATTAATCAGATGAATAGAGAAATTATTACAACTGTATGCTCCAGCTCAGAGTTCAACCTACAAAAGAATAATTGTTCTCTCTGCTCAATGAACAACTCTGGAAAACACTTGACCAAATATCAACTCACCTAGTATTAGGGGAATTTTGAGGTCTAAAATGGGTCTCGTAAGAAAAATGTACAACCAAAATAAAAAGTTATAAGAACTAGTATGATTCAAGATGATGATGTCAACCATGAGGGATGATTCACCATTTTTGGAGTAAAAAAGTAAAAGAATAAAAAATAATAAAATAAGAAAACTACTTTTTCAACTCTTATTTTCAATTTATCTCCCCAAGGTTTTACTCAAATTTCGAGCGGGAGTACTTGTTGCATGCAATATTTAATTCATCATCCAAGGAGTACCCATGTTTCATACTTTCGATGGACTTTGCTACATGAAAAATAAGAAATACATGAAACTCATGTTGCATACTTTTGATAGATCCTGCTACACGAAAAATGAGAAATACATGAAAAACACATTTTTCATGTATTTATCATTTTTCGTATAGCAGGGTCCATCAAAAGTATGCAACATGGATACTCCTTAGATGAGGAATCAAATTTTGCATCCAACGAGTGTTTTCGCTCGAAATTTGAATAAACCTATAGGGAGATAAGTTGAAAATATAGTTTGTTTTGTTTTTTCTCTCCTCTAAAATTTGATGATGTAATCTAATATTATTTTATTATTTCCACTATTATTTTATAATTTCCTTAGGAGGCCCATTCTAGACCTCAAAATTCCCCTAATGCCTCCTATTTCCCTACGCAAATCTTGAGGAAATTAACCCCTATTATTTAGGAATTTCCTCCAAATTAATTGCACAATTCCCAATGATTGATCATCTGATCTCATGCAACACCTGTACACTCAAACTAGTTTACAATTGTTGTTACGCTCCTTTGTTATCTCCACTTTAGCTGAGGAACTCAAATTCCTTGCATGCACTAGCTATTTTGGGTTGCTTGATCAGTTAACTAATAGATCTTTGAGTTAGACTGTTGTCCCACTGCACCACTGACCTTCAACTGACTCCAACAATAGTTAGAGGCGAATTAACTGAACATAATTGAATTAGATTGCTAAATTTTAGAAATCACTCATGCATAACTGAACTCCAAGTCCTCTAACTCGAATTTACTGAGTTAACTAAGTGACAAGATCCATGTCACACTAGTTCACTACCTCCAAGTTGTCCTGCGGATGTGGAAATTCTATTTACTCAATTTTGACTAAGGCAAAAGTCAAATTGAGCTTTCTTGCTACATTTTTTCAACACCCACTCTTAGCAAGAAAGAGATTTTTCACCACCACTAGCCTGCACCTGTGGAATTCAAATTTACCTCTTAACAATGCCTTTGTCAAGATTTCAACATCTTGCTCCTTGGTTGGAATGTACTGTAGCAACATAATTATCCTCTGCACATAGTTCCACAAATGATGATACCGGATATCAATGTGCTTGGACCTGTCATGAAATACTGGATTCTTAGAGACCTTAATGCAACTCTAATTATCATAATATATCATTGCCAGATCCATCTCCTGATCGAATAGTCCCACAAGTATTTTCCTCATCTAAATTTCTTCACATGATGCTTGACTTGCAACCATGCATTTAACCCCTGCTGAGATGAGTGCCACAAACATATGCTTCTTGTTGTACTAGGAAATCACTACAGACCCAACACTGAAGATACCACTTGATGTAATTTTCTTGTCAAATGGACTCCCTGCCCAATCTGCATCTCTGAAGCCTTGCAACTTCACTCCCTCTGTTTGTCTATACCATAATCCATACTGGGTAGTGCGTCTGAGGTATTGTTACACATGTTTTGCTGCCTTCAAATACAGATTGGTAGTCCTCACCATAGCTTGACTCATTTGGTTTACTCCATAGCACATGTGGGGTCATATGTTCACAAGATACATCAGTGAACCCACAATCTTCTTGTAAATGGTAGCATCCACCTCTTCACTTGAAGTGGCATTTTCCTTCCTCTAGTTTGTAGCTAGAGGTGTGTCCATGGGCTTACAAATCTCCACATGAAATCTCTTAAGTATTTAAGAGGTATACTTCCCCTGAGACACAAACAATTTCCCATCACCTTTCCATACTTCCAGGTCAAGGAATTAATGCATGAGGCCCATGGCTTTCATCTCAAATTCCCTTGTAAGATCCTATTTGCATGAGCATATTGGCTACTCATCACCTGTTAGTATTAAATCATCAACATACAAAACAAGAATAAGAAACTTACCATCTACCACAATGTGATAGAGGTTCGCATCTGCTTCACTTTTGGTGAAGCCCAATCCATTGAGATAATTGTTGATCTGAGTGTACCATGCTCGGGGCACATGTGCGAGACCATACAATGCTCTCTTGAGTTTGCACAAATGTGACTCTCGATCATATGTCTCAAATCCTTCCAGCTGCTCTATGTAAATTTCCTCCTCAACAACACCATTGAAAAAGGCAGCCTTCACATCCAATTGGTGGATTTTCCACCCCATCTACGTAAGCCAATGCTATAATGGATATGATTGAGGAATATCTTGCAACTGGTGTAAAATTTTCCTCATAGTCCACTCCCTCTACCTGAGAGAATCCTTTGACCATAAATATGGCCTTGTGCTTCTTGATGTTTCCATCCTTTGCATGCTCCACCTTGTAGATCCATTTGGAACCAACCATTAATTTCCTTTCTGGTCTTGGAACCACCTCCCATACATTTTATTCATGATGGATTCATATTCTTCCACCATGGCATCAACCTAAACAAGTTGAGCAACTAATTCCTCAAATGAAGAAGAATTTGTCTTAATGAGCTCTGTGATGAGAGCCATGTAGCTAGTGTACCTATCAGGGGACCTCCTATGTCTGTGCTATGATGTGGGGGCGCCCACATTCTCTCTAGCATCATGCACCAATCTATCCGCTTCTTTGGTTCTCTTTCATCCTTCACTGGAAGATTCCTTTCGAGTGGGTGCCTCCACTCTGCCTCATGTCTGCTCCTCTGCATGTGGTTGCTCCAAAACCTCCTGAGGCTCATCTCGAGGCTCCTCCTTTGGAGCTAGAAGCTCCTGCTCTGGTGGGATACTCAACTCTCATTCCAGAGAGCTTCTCATAGCCTTGTCCTCATTGAACTTGGAATATATTCTTACAACTATTATTCTTAGTGAAGGAAAATACACCTGATGATTGTGTGGAGTTTTAGTGTATCCTAAAAAACTCCCAACTTTGCTGTGGGCTCAAATTTCTTCCTCAAATCCTTGGAGACATGGAAATAAACTGAAGCTCCAAAAATTCTGAAATGAGACACATCAGGGTTTTTCCTAGAGAAAGCTTCCTCCGGTGTGATCATACCGAGTATTCTATGCGGAATCCGGTTCTGCAAGTAGACTATGGTGTTGCATGCTTCTGCCCATAGATGTAATGGCAGCCCCTGATAATGTAACATGGCCCTTGCTGCTCCCACTATGCTTATGTTATTCATTTCAACAACCCCATTCTTCTATGGGTTATGGGGTGCTATCATCTCTATTCGAATACCTTCTTTCACACATAAATATTTGAAGGCATGTGAAACAAATTCACCTCCATTGTCACTCCTGAGAGCCTTCACCTTCTTCCCAGTCTCCTTCTCAACTAATGCCTTGAACTCAACAAATTTTGAGAAAACTTCATCCTTCTTCCGCATGAAGAAAATCCAACATTTTCTAGAGAAATCATCAATAAAAATAACATAGTACTTATGTCTTGTTGTGGAGGCTGTAGAAAAGGGTCCACAAACATCAGAGTGGACTCGCTCCAAGATTGCATTTGCTCTGCAATCTCGATCATGGAAAGTGGATTTGACATATTTCCCCAATGTGCAACCCTTGTAGACATCATGTTGATTAAGAGAGCCTTTAGGGAGAGCAATGGTAATTTGCTGCATGAATTTTTAGGCATCATGGTGTAGATGATCCGATCTCTTGTGCCAGAGTTGTCCAACATCTCAACTCTGCACTTTTTTAGCCTCACTTCTCAATGTAGTACATTCTCCTACCTCAAGTTTGCATAGGTTTTTCACTCGAGCCCCGATATGCTTCACTTACTCGGCAGCTATATGTCATAAAAAGGATTTCCCTTCACTGAAAATAACATCATATTCACGATCTTCCAACACTGCTATAGATATCAAGTTCTTCTTTAGCCCAGGTACATACATAACATCTTTGAGGTGAAGAGGAGAGGATTTCTCCCTCTCAAAGGTGACAATACCAATTCCTGTAGCATTGTACCTCCTGTTATCACCCCAAGAAACTCTCCTAGGTTGTATCTCAGAGATGCTCTGGAACATTACAAATTCAACAAAATGTTGGATAAATTGGTGGATGAATGAAAGAAATGCTGCATATTCAAGCCAGATAACCACTTCTACTATGCTTTACCCCAGACATGGGTGAACACCCCCAGACTACAAGGATTTAGACCACCAATTAATCATAGTTTTAAGGAAAATGTGATGATGGAGAATACTGATCACACCAGCAGATGCACAGGACCCTGTGATGGCTAGCTGCAGCCAGTTAAAAGGTCTGCAAATCTATTTCCTAATGCACAGACAGGATGACAACTCTCTGGCATTAAAACAACAGAAACCTGCATACATATTCAATAATACTAACTAGATTCTAACACAGAGGTGGGATGATAGCCCCTCTAATGCTAAGCATCTGCAACACATTAATAAATGCATAACAGGCACAACCTGGAACAAAGAAGAAGAAGTGGAAAGTGAGCAATTAACAGCAAAAGAAGCTTGCATTAGCTGAAAATGAAGACCAGATGTTGCAGGTATCACAGTAGTTACAGTCTCCAAAAGTTGAAGCCTACAACAAAATAACATTCATCAACCTATTACATTCTATCTTCTAGATATATATAGAAGTTGATTACAAAAACACTCTGCTGTGTTATACGAGGAAGGATAATAATGGGCCAACAACCATATTAACTCTTTGGAATGGTCCTCTGCCATGATCTGCTGCTTTAATGGACAAATCGACCTTTCTCTGGTGTTCTGCAGTCCTTCTCTGAGTGGGTGGAGTGAACAATGGATGAAATTCCATGCCTGATAAATGCTCGTCACTGCTCGAGGTCGTCCTTTTTCTTCTTGGCCACGCTGCTGGTTAATTGCAGTAGCTGAGGATTAACTACGCCGGGTACAGGTAGGTGACCGCCTTGATTCTTTGGCAGCAGAGAGCATTCGAGAGTATTACAGACAGTATGGTGAGGCAGACTTGAACGGAGGAACGAGGCTCCACCGTCGGATCGCGCAGATCGACGATGGGGATTAGTTGATAAGGAGTATTGGGAGGTTATAAAATCGGGATAGATGAGAGCTGTTAGATCAGGGTGTGGTGGATCCGACGGCCATCACACGAGGAAGAAGCGCGGAGGTTAACAGCCGGGGGACAGGTGGTTTCGCGGGCGGGCGGTATTCCCCGCACTGCCTACGGAGCAACAGTGGTTTCCGTAAACGATGGCGCAATCCTGTTAAAACACGACGCATGGTGGATGAAAACCGCCGCCCCCGCGGGTTAACGCGCACGCAAGTCGCGCGATCGGGGCTTGCGACTCCGTCCGATCGTGCGACGGACGGTCAGATGATGAGGAAACTGCGCGGGGTTTAATCATGCGGTAAACATAGCGGAGACCGTCGGATCGTGGGCGATCGACGGTGGAGATGAAGGCGGGGTTTAAAAGAGAGCGTGGAGTCATATGATCGGGTCACATGGTGACCACAGCTTAGCGCTCGGGGGTCAGAGGAAAACAGGATTACGCAGAGTTTTAGAACCAGCGGAATACAAGAGATTAAGTGGGAGAGAAGAGATTTTCAGAGGAAAAATAGAGACAGCAGAAGGTTTAGGGGGTTTGAGGAAACTGAAGGAGGAAAGTAAAAAGACTTCAGCGCGCTCCCTTTCGGCATGAACCCACCACCAGCCCGAGAATTGACCTTCAACCGCTGAAGCTTGTAGTAGAGCTAACACCTCCCATCATCCCCCATTTCGATATGCATATGGAGATCCTTCTCCTCCAAGCTACAAAAAATCTCTTTTGATCTTGTCATATGGAACGAGGCACTCGAATCAAGGTACCACACACTCCCATAATAATGTTGGGAATGCATGCTATTAGGGTAAATTCTAATTCGAATTGTGAAGCAAGAGCTTCACCTGCTGCTCCTCATGAAGGCTTCTTGGCAGACTTATTATGCAGACATTTTGTTGCATAGTGCCTGAATTCGTGGCAATGGAAGCATTTTATCTAGTTCATGTCTTTATTCTTGCCATTATTTTGGTTGGAATCAAGTTTTCTCTGGGTCTTCTTCCCTTTGCCTTCTTCCCCTTTCCAACTAATGCAAAATTATTGTCGTCCTCATCTTTTGATGAAGTTCCATCTCAGTTATTTCTCTTGAACTCTTCTTGAACCAAATCAAACCACAATATTTTCCAATTCAGTAATTTTTCCCTTCCATTCAAAGAGTCCTGATAGTTGTGCCAAGATTTTAGAAGGATTAGAAGAGCTAGGCTCACTAGGTCATCTTCTACAACATTCACACCAACCCCTCCAAGCTCATCCCTAACTTGTGTAAATATGGAGAGATACTGCGAAATACTATCATTCATCTGCATCTTAATGTTTCAAAGTTTGTCTTTCAAGGGCAATTTTCTATGGTCACTGATATTTTCGAATAGCTCATTCAGTGCCTTCCACATAGAAAATGGTGTTTCTTTTCCATGGATAATTGAGACCAAATGGTCTCGCACAACTTCCAGAATAATTCTCCTAGTCTTTGTAGCATCCTTCTTCCATTGGGCTAACTTTTATGCATCAGACTGCAGAGGTTTTTCAATATCAGTTTTCACATATTCTAACATACCATTGTCATCGAGCACTACTTCTATTCGATCCTTCCATGATATGAAATTCAAGTTACCCTCCAGGGCATACTCCAATCTTACTCTGTTAGAAGACATCCCCCTGATTCTAAAGAAAAACTGCTGCACTGAAGCTACAAAATCGAAATTCCCGAGAGACAAGTTCAAAACACTGGTTCTAATGTGATTTCTGAGGCACTAATACCATGTAGAAATTTGATATAATTTCAACTTTTCAAGAAAATTAAACTAAAATTAAAAGACATTATTCTACTCTACTAATATGTGGAATGGAAATCACAAATTAGAACAACATGCATAGACATGCAATGAGAAAAACCACAAATACATAGTGATTTCTAGGGGAATCAAACTGGGAAAACCCCCTCAAGCATGTTTGCATTAATAAGATGAATAGAGAAACTATTACAATTCCCTTCTCTAGCTCAGATCTCAACTTGCAAAAGAATAAATGTTCTCTGTGCTCAATAAACAACTTTGGCCAACACTTAGCGAAATACCAACTCACCTAGCCTCCTATTTCTTTGCACAAACCCTGAGGAAATTAACCCCTATTATTTAGGAATTTCCTCTATTGGCTAAAGGGGCTTGGACCCAGGTTCAAAGCGTACTGTGCGCCAACAAAGCCCTCAACCATTGTCCCTTTCAGCAATGACCTGCAAGAAGATCATAGTCTCACCCGAAGCAGTTATCGGAGGTTGTAGAACCAGGTTTCTATAGCCCGAGGGATATGCGCGATGTGGCATACAAGTGTTTTATTTTTCTTCAAACCTATCTACAACTTCGCATATACAAATAACTTTGCGCAGATCATTTACTTCACCAAATTACTTTATCGCATCAAATAACACAATAAATTATAATCTTTCGCATAAATCAATGAAAAACATGCATGACAGTATACATAAACATAGATAATAACACAAATACACAAGATATGGTTGAAACATTTTCTTATTTATTAAATAGATCTTCAATACAAGCTCTTCCTTCAACCTGCACACCCAGCTGTAGGTGGCCTGCGCACTTAGCTGCAGACTCTTCCAGGCCTCCGTTCACTCAACTGCGGAGCCTTAAGGCCCAAAAATACAAATTACAGACATAAAGACTCAATTGACTTATGATATTCTCATTACATTACACACTACTTATCGAAAAAGTATTTTCTTCTTATATAGGTTTCATTACTACAAGACAATGGTCCTATTGTAGCGCTACAACCAACCCCAAAATTTTGGTCTGCACCTAATTTCAGAGCCTCCCTTGAGAGTTTCACTTGATGACTGTACACACTCGGGTTCACTTCATGAGCTTGTGTGAGTCCTTGCATCCACCTTGCTTGTTCATTTCAGTCAAGATTCTGCATGTTGGTGTTTAAGTCATGCTTGTGACCATGTTCTGGCTATGCTTAAAGTCTTTGCTTCATGTGTACTTGTTGTGTTCGCTATGAAAGCATCTGTCACACTCACACATGGATTCACATTCATTGTCGCACAAGCTCCATCACGGTTGATCAACAACCAGTCATGAGTGTCGCGCTTGTCGATTGCATCGTCGGTCAGTCATGTTGAACATGTGTGTCTGGATGGTTTGAGTCGTCTTGTCATCGAGTCATGTGAGTGTGTGTTTGCATGATCACCTATGCATCTTTCGATCATCCACACACTTAGTCATCTTTGTTGAAGTTCTGACGACCGAACTCCCCTCTGATAGCCGAACCATCACCCCGCCATCGACTGTCACCCAAAACAGCGCAGAAGCACCAAGAAAGTCTTTTCAAGCTGCGCTGATCGCAAGCAATTCAATCAACTTTCGTGCTGACCACTCGGACAGTCGGACCCAACAGTCACCCCAGGATTGACTCCCCTAAAATATTGCACAGAGGTCACTAACCTTACTCGCTCAGTTGACTGAGGAAATTGTTCAGACAGGTTGGAAAGACACCAAGTGCCTGTCCCTATCTCCCTTAGAAAATTGCATAGTTTTCCCAGTCAGTCATCCTGACAGTTGACTGACTGCTCATACAAGAAATTGCACAGTTTTCATGAGTAGGCCTTTTGCTGCCCAGCAGTCTGCTCAGCTCAGAAATTGTGTAGAGATCATTAGTAGGCTGGCCTCCCAACCTCAGTGTAGTTCCCCTCGCTAGCAGCTCCTAGCAGCAGACTGCCAATTCCTCCCAGGAATTGCGCAGTTTTTGCTGCCAGTGACCCAACAGCCAACTGCCAGTTCCCTTTGGGAATTGCGCAGTTTTGGCTGCCAGTGACCCAGTAGCCAACTGCCAGTTCCCTCTAGGAATTGCGCAGTTTTGGCTGCTAGGATCTCGGGCAGTTCCTCCCAAAAACTGTGCAATCTCTGCCTGCTGACCCTCCTTGCAGCCCGACTTGTTCCTCTAGAAAATTGTGCAAATTTGGCCTTCCAGCCCCTGCTTCCCGCTCGTTCCAGAAACTGCGCAGATCCTGCCTAATTTTCCTTCCTGTAGCCCAGCCTGTCCTTCCCAAAATTTGCGCAATTTTTCCTTCCAGCCGAGCCAGACCTCGCAAACAGTCACTGTTGACTTGGATTTCCCATCTCCATCACTTAGTGACTCTTGCATAGTTTTCAACAACAGTTCCTGCAGCCATCATCCCACTTCACAACCTTGCTGCCTCTCCTGGTCACCTGCATCCAAAATGATTATGTGTCATGGTAGAGTAGGAGGTTTTGGATTTGATGTCGTCTCATCATGAGTGACTGAAGGTACAAGTACATCAACAAACATGGCGCAACGACGAATGGGATGAATGAAGGGAGCACATGAAGAAGAACAGGTTCACCAATGGACGAACAAATGATGCATGCAAAGAGATGTGCTCGTGAATGGATGATCATGCAAAGATGTGTTCGCGGACAAACGGAAAAGAAAACATGCAAGATGTGGTCACGGATGAACGAATAGATAAAAATGTACCTTTCGCGAACAGATGAGCCCGTACAAGCCTTCCAACATGCAAGCAAGGAACAACATGCCAGAGCTTCATCAAGCAAACCAAAAAACATCGAAGAATCTATGCACTTTGCCATGCTGAGGTGAAGCTATGACACACCATGAAGACATCCATCACCTAGCAACACAGTATCTTGCCATGCACTTCAACAACAAAATGAATGTACCAACGTTGTCGTGTCGAGTCATGTCATGAGTCATGTCGCCCACATTTCTACTATGGGCTATGTTGTCAATCAATGTAATGTAACATGGAAGTCCAAGAGACCCACTTGTTGTACAAAGAGTCATGTAAAGTCGAAAAGTCATGGAAGTCAAACAGTCATGAGGATAGTCGAACAACCACAAGGGTCAGTTTCACCCTTGGCTATAAATACCCCGTCATTTGTACATGGAAGGGAATTTTCACCTCAACTCCTCCCACATAGCCAAGAGAGATTGCAATCTTTTCTTTGAGGAGTAAGTAGTGGCTCCAATGCCCTACACTCAGGGTTAGTGATGTATGGTGTAACGATGTGTCTTGGAACTTTTGCTTAATTCAGAAGTGTGGTAATGAGTCAACACGTTTTCGCACATGTATTGTACTTGTTGTAAGACTAATATTGAACACTTGTAATACATGTTGCTTTAACCAATGTTGAACACTTGAACTATTTCACTTGTTGTAATACATAATATGTTAATGGAAATGTGTTGTATATGCTATTAATGTTGTCTCGCCCATGGTAGCAATCTCCCCGGACATTAGATAGACCTTTCACATAAAACTTTTTGTAACAACCGTTGCACTCGTTCAGACTCATTCGTTGAGTGATGTACGTGTTATCTTACCTTGTATATTGTGACTGTTGCATCCGTGTGAACTACTCCTTCGGAAGCTGTGCACTTCTTGTTTTTTTGTGTGTTCCTAGTTGAGTTGGGACTTCATCCCAACCATTCTGGGACTCACTCTCACCCTCTCCCCTTACAGTGAAAGAACCATTGACACAAGTACACTAGCATTCACTAGGCACGCGAACCTCACTTCTCGAAGGAAAATCAGACCACTCTCCTGTGCTGAAAACCAAGAGTTGAGGCAAATCCTTAAGACAATGGAAATCGAGCCATCATACCAGATGGGACTCCCACACCAAACAGTGTGAGGTGTAGTTGGGACTTCATACCGGGATGATCCCCTGAATGTTGGCGGGTCTAGCACTGTCAACATTTTTGGCACTAGAAGGAGGGTAGGCTGTTGTATATGGCTGAAATTCCCCTCACACTCATTCATTAACCATCTGGTCAAGGCAGTAACTCGCAATCCCTCTCACCTACACGCGACTCTACTGTTGGTTACTCCTCACCTCCTAGAATTGTTCACGAGATTCCATATCAACACCTTCACTTCGTCCGTCCCATCACTCGCCATTTCACGAAATCAATCGGACTGATCCCAGGAATACAACATATTCCATACGCATCAAAGAAGTCAAGAGACACTCCCACGGGAGTTTTTGTATCATCTGTGGAAGAAGCCGTCCTTGCCACACTTGAAGGTCTGGCAGAAGCTATTGAGGACAAAGAGGAACCTCTGGTCTTCCGACAAGGCAGACAAGACACTTTTGTGATCTTGGGATTAGACTGTAGTATAGGAGGCAAAGCGGAAGGCAGCGGAGGAGGTGTAGGTGGAGACGAACCAACAGACTCAGAGCCGGAACCATCAGAGTCCGAAAGAGAGGAAGACGATGATGAAGAAGAAGAGATGGCTGACCCAAATCTTGAATGGATGACTCAGGGACCATTGGCTCTCCCGACTGTTCTACACAAGATGCCAAAGTGAGCGGAGAGAATGAACATCAAGTTCAACCCTGATAGCACAGTGAAGGTAGAAGACCACTTAGACAACTTCTACCTACAGTTGTAGACACTTGATGTACGCTATGATGATGTAGCATGTAGATTTTTCCCATGTACCTTGGACGGCTACACAACTGCTTGGTATCACAACCTTCTACCCAACTCGATACAGAATTGGGGTGATTTCAAATGTATGTTCCTTGAAAAGTTTGTTGATGACAAGAACCCAACCACGCTACTCAAAGAATTGGGAAGCCTCAAGATGGAGCGAAAAGCGAAAGTGAAAGATTTCAATCAGAGGTTTACACGTATTTTGAACAAGTTTGCAGCGGACACTAAACCTCATGAACCCATCACTATTGACTATTACACATCCGCACTGCCAACCAGCATTGCGCAGTTTGTCAAGCGAGCTATGAAAGCAACAATCCTGGAAAGTTGCGAAGAGGCTATTACTGTTGAAAAAGACTTGCGCACAATTAGAGTCATCAAGGATGAAAAATCAATGAAAGACTCCAAGGATGCGAGCAGGAAGCCCCAAGAAACGACGAGCAAGGGTAGAGACAAAGAAGCAACTGATATTGAGACCCTCACTCGCCTTGTCAAGAACTTGACCACGGAAGTGTCCGAGCTCAAGAAACGAAAAACAAACACATTTGAAAGTAGTCATACGCCTAGACAGAGACAGGAAAATAGTTCATCAACTGACTCATCAAGAAACAACCAATTCGCTTCAAAAATTGCACAGAAGCCTGTGTTCCAACTCAAACAGTGCGCAGATCCTAAGTTCTATTCCTTCCATGAAGAACATCACCCCGAGAACTCTTGTTCGGATTGGAAGCGAGTCGTTAGCTCTGTTTGCAGTCATACACTTAATGCAGAAATCAATATGCAGGAGCAACTGAAAGACACTGATGATGACGAAGAGGTTTCACCTGATGAAACATCAAGTTCTGGGCATGTGGTGAATGCATATCAGTGCTCACAAGTAATGTCAAAGATGAACACTGAGAAGCAACCCCAAAAGCAAAATGATCATTACAATCTTAGGAGTAAAGGGGCTCCCCCTACACTTGGGGAAATGCAAGAGAAGGTGAGACTGTTGATGAAGAAGGTCGATCCACCGACCGCCCCAAGGAAAAAAACACAAAGAAATTCTGGGAAGACAGTGGCGGATAAGAGTACACCCATGAGCAACAAGTTACAAAACACTCCGCCAGACAACATGAACATTCGTTCCACCCCAGACACCTCAGTGAGTCTACCACCTCTAGACTACAACATAGTTGATGAGATGAAGAAAACTCGAGCGAACATCAGTTTGTTCGAGTTAGCCAAAGTCCAGAGTCAACAAGATATCTTTTTGTGCGCATTGGGACAGACATCAATGGACAACACAACCTCTACCAACAAGAGAGAAATCACACCTCCCGGATCACTTTCCACTGTGCTCAATACACTCTGGATGGAAGAAGCAAACTCATGTTGTCCCCCATTCCTACTTCCATTTGAAGTTTTCAACTATAATGTTCACAACTGCTTGGTTGATTTTGGCGTGGCAGCCAACGTCATGCCGCTCTCCATTGATAAGAAGATCAACGCACAATAGAGCGAAACATCCAACTTGATCGCACATTAGTACTAGCCATTGGTGAACTGCGAGACATGATCATCTGACTATCTCATGATAGTTGAGTCCACCAATGCATCAACATAGTTTTTGTGGACATACTCGAAGCATATGGATTGCTACTCAATAGCGACTGGTCCAACAAGCTAGATGGATATTTTTCTACATATTGGTCTCACTTGTGGCTTTCGTACAAGGGAAAATGCAACCAAATATGGGTGTTATTCGAGAGGTATATGAAAAACAATGTCACTCCCCTTAATGGCGAGAACGAACATTTGCCTTCAAAAAACTCATGTTTGGCAACTGTCTCCTGGAAAAAACATTGGAGTGTTATCCTGCATGGCCAGCTCCAACATCATCAGACACGCAGTTGTGACTCCTTCCTTGCCCAACTGATGGTAATGAAACTTGCAGAGTTCATTCTACCGATAGTAGCAGTAGTAGCAGCAACAATAGCAACAATAGTACTAGCATTCCAAATGGTCCGCGTACAGATAAGATGTGGGCCCTGGATTTTCAAGAATCAGAGACATATGGGGGCTCAAAGACTGGGTGTATCTTAGTCATCCAAAACAATAGATAATGCATGATTTCGAGCTGCTTGAAGTTCGAATGCACAAACAACGATGCTGAGTATGAAGCACTCATGCTGAGCTTACAAAGGACCATCAGCATCAATGAGGCTGCCCTTAAAGTGATATTGTACCCCGCAGAAAATGCTAATGCTTTCAAGAACATAACAATTGATGAAGGTAAGCGTGAGCATCACCTGAAAACTGTAATTGAGGGTAAGAAAGGCAACCTCATTCCCAAGGGTGGGGTTTCCCTCAACAAGCTCTATGGTTTGCAGAATTTCTGTCAAGGGCTGAGAAATAGAGGGACCCACAGGATCACCACTACGAACGAATAGAGAAACCTACGAACCTATCATTATCCAAAGATAGCTAATCTTGGTACAATCTACACACCGCAACAACGACAAAACTTTCACCGCTTGACCAAAGAGTACCAGGATGGGTCTACATGGGAAAATGATGACCTGAGTACACACTACACGTGAGCAATCCAACACGGGATTCCAGGTAAAGGAGGAGATAAGCTATTGCAACAAAGACCAGGTAACACACACATGTTGTTTGCACTCCTTACATAGAAAAAATTGACTAACATTTTGGATGGTTGGATTACTTGCAAAGTTCGTCATCATACTTGGTTTTCCAATTTAAATTCCGCACGTAAGAAATCTGGGAAAATCCACTTATACATTAATTTCAGAAACTTGAACTGTTCCTGAAATAAAAACAACTACCCGTGCCATCATATGATCCCATGTTGCACACAATACCTGAAACAATGGTGTTGTCTTCACTTAAAGGTATTTTGGAATGCCACAAGTTCCGGTAGTGGAGCCTGGTGGACTTGCACTGGTCTACGAGAAGCTTGGCCCACACACGTATCACTTGCAATCACTTGACGGGAGGATTGACAACCTTCCTGTCAACAGCCAAGATCTCAAGCATTACCTTCAATAGGCCGACCGCACTCATGCCATGTACATAGTCTGCTTGCTGCTTATTGTTTTCATCTTGCTTGTTTTGCTTATTATCTTTATTTTTACTTTGTTTGTTTCTGCTTACTATTTTTGTTCACGTTCGTTTTGTTTGTTTGATATATTACTATTTTTTTTTTTCGGAAATAAGTGCTGCCAACTACTACATTCTAGCTTCTGAATAGAGTATGTGGCTAAAATTTGAAGAAACTTGTGACACTATAGCACTTGGCCAGTCTTGTGTTTGTCTTCTTTGTGCTTGGTTGTAACCTTCAGCTGATGAAGTCTTGACGGAAAATACGAACTGCCTGTGAGGGAAGTTTTGGTCCAACCATGAACCTGTGTCCACACTGGGAAGCCCCATGCCTATACTCAGCCTTCTGCTATGTGTGTTCAAGCTCATCCAACTAGTAGAAATAGAGAAGGGGAAAATCTAAACGAGAAAACCTATGTCAGAGGTCTTACATGCTTCTCTGAAGGAATAACCTCTTCTACTCTCAATAAGTCGGGATCCCTTTTCCACCCCAAAAAATAAATAAGTGCCTTGAAAAAATACAAAGGCAAAAGAAGAGAAAGGCTTCCTGCGCAGAGAGGTGAAGCATGCAACTCCACCGGGGTACTGACTAGGATCGCTGGTAGTGGAACAATGCGTGTGTTCCTGTGTGACTCCGTCGGGGTACTGTCTAGGCCTACTGGCAGCAAAGCAACACTAGAGATGAAAAATTATACTCTGAAAATCTTCAACTCGCGAGCTAAACTACCCTTCCCGAATTCAAAACACTAAGATCAAGCTAAACTTTTGATTGTGTTTGATTGAGTTGGAAAAGGGTGAACCATGTATGTCCATGGGGTAAGTGGGGAAGCTAAAGTAACCCGCACAACAATTCAATACTCCCTGAAAGACCAAGGCCCTGTGCTAGCAATGAACTGAAATAGAGAAGCTGGAGTTCTACCAGTGTGTCGCCAAGTGTTGTTGCAGCTACAACCACCCTCCAAAATTTTGCCCTGCACCCAATTTTGGAGCCTCCCTTAAGAGTTTCACTTGATGACTGCACACACTCGGGTTCACTCAGTGAGCTCGTGTCAGTCCTTGCATCTGCCTTGCTTGTTCATTTCAGTCAATATTTTGCATGTTGGTGTCTAAGTCATGCTTGCGACCATGTTCTGGCTATGCTCAAAGTCTTCGCTTCATGTGTACTTGTTGTGTTCGCTATGAAAACATCTATCACACTCACACATAGAGTCACATTCACTGTCGCACAAGCGCCATCACGGTCGGTCAACAACCAATCACTAGTGTCATGCTTGTCGCTTGCACTGTCGGTCAGTCATGTTGAACATGTGTGTCTAGATGGTTGAAGTCGTCTTGTTTTCGAGTCATGTGAGTGTGTGTTTGCATGATAACCTATGCATATTTCGATCATTCACACACTTAGTCAGCTTTTCTGAAGTTATGACGACCAGAATCCCCTCTGACAGCCGAACCATCACCCTGCCATCGACTCGATCGACTGTCACCCAGAACAACGCAGAAGAACCAAGCAAGTCTTTTCAAGATGCACTGACTGCAAGCAATTCAATCAACTTTCATGCTAACCACACAGACAATCGGACCTGGAAGTCACCCTGGGACTGACTCCCCTCAAAAATTACATAGAGGCCACTAACCTTACTTGCTATGTTGACTGAGGAAATTGTGCAGACAGGCCAAACAGACACCAAGTGCCTGCCCCTATCTCCCTCAGAAAATTGCACAGTTTTCCCATTCAGTCATCCCGACAGTCGACCGACTGATCATCCAAGAAATTGCGTAGTTTTCATGAGCAAGCCTTCTACTGTCCAACAGTTTTCTCAGTTCAAAAATTGCGTAGAGATGATCAGCAGGTTGACCTCCCAGCCTTAGTGTAGTTCCCCTCGCTAGTAGCTCCTAGTAGCAGACTACCAGTTGCTCCCAGGAATTGTGGAGTTTCTGCTACTAGTGACCCAACATCCAACTCCAAGTTCCCTATGGGAATTGCGCAGTTTTCGCTGCCAGGCTCCCGGACAGTTCCTGCCAAAAACTGCACAATCTCTGCCTGCTGACCCTCCTTGCAGCCCGACCTGTTCCTCCAGAATATTACACAAATTTGGCCTTCCATGCCCTGCTACCTACTCATTCCGGAAACTGCACAGATCCTGCCTACCTTGCCTTCTTGTAGCCCGGACTATCCCTCCCAAAATTTGCACAATTTTTCCTTCCAGCCGAGCCAGACCTTGCAAATAGTCATTGTCGACTTGGATTTCCCATCTCCATCACTCAATGACTCTTGTGTAGTTTTCATTAGCAGTGCCCGGATCCATCACCCCGTTTCACAACCTTGCTGCCTCTCCCAGTCACCTGCATCTAAAATGATCACGTGTCATGGTAGACTAGGAGGTTTTGGATTTGATGTCATCTCGTCATGAGTGACTGTAGGTATAGGTACACCAACAAACATGGTGTGATGCCGAATGGGATGAACGAAGGGAGCACATGCAAAAGGAAAGGTTGACCAATAGACGAACGAATGATGCATGTGAAGAGATGTGCTCATGAATGGATGATCATGCAAAGATGTGTTCGCAGACGAACGGACGAGCAAACATGCAATATGTGCTCACGGACGGATGAATGGACAAACATGCACCTTTCACGAATAGATGAGCATGTCAAGCCTTCCAACATGCAAGCAAGGAACACCATGCAAGAGATTCATCAAGTGAACCAAAGACCATTGAAGACTCCGTGCACTTCACCATGCGGAGGTGAAGGTGTGACACACCATGAAGACATCCATCACCCAACAACACTATAGTTCAACATGCACTCCAGCAGCACGAATGTACCAGCATTGTTAGGTTGAGTCATGTCATGAGGCATGTCACCCACATCTCTAATATGGGCTATGTTGTTAATAAATGTAATGTAACGTGGAAGTCCAAGAGACCCACTTGCTATAAAAAGAGTCATGTAAAGTCGAAAAGTCATGGAAGTCAAACAGTCATGAGGGTAGTTGAACAACCACAAGGGTCAGTTTCACCCTTGGCTATAAATACCCCCTCATTTGTACATGGAAAGGACTTTTCACCTTAGCTCCTCCCACATAACCAAGAGAGTCTGTAATATTTTCTTTGAGGAGTAAGTAGTGGCTCCAACGCCCCACACTCAGGGTTAGTGATGTATGGTGTAACGATGTGTCTTGTTACTTTCGCTTAATTCAAAAGCCTACTAACGGGCCAACACATTTTCACACATGTATTTTACTTGTTGTAAGATTAGTCTTGAAAATTTGTAATGCATGTTTCTTTAACCTGTGTTGAACACTCGAACTATTTCACTTGTTGTAATACATAATCTGTTAATGGAAATGTGTTGTATATGTTGTTAACACTATCTCGCCCATGGTAGCTATCTCCCCAGATATCAGACAAAGATTTCACATAAAACTTTCTGTAACAACTTTTGCACTCATTTATACTCATCTGTTGAGTGTTGTACGTGTTATCTTACCTTGTGTATTGTGACTGCCGCATCGGTGTGGACTGCTCCTCCAGAAGCTGTGCACGTCCTGTTGTGTTTTGTGTTCCTAGCCGAGTTGGGACTTCATCCCAACCAATGTGGGACTCACTCTCACCCTCTCCCCTTATAGTGAAAGAACCATTGACACGAGTACATTAGCATTCACCAGGTACGTGAACCTCACTTCTTGAAGGCAAAGTAGACCACTCTCCTGCGCTGACAAGCAAGAGTTGAGGAAAATCCTTAAGACAATGGCAATCAGGCCATCATACCGGATGGGACTCCCACACCAAATGGTGTGAGGTCTAGTTTAGAATTCATAACGAGGTGATCCACTGAATGTTGGTGGGTCCAACACAGTCAACAAGTACACATACTATGGATCTGACAAAACAGTAACTAAAACCCGATGCCCCTTAAAAAATAAGGGGCTTTGACCTGCTCCAAAGCCCCTAAAACACCGCGTGATGGATAACTTTGTTGTCTCTGCGCACTCCTCTCCTCAAAATGTAGAGTCTTTGATGAAAACTAGGCCAAGTTGGGTTGCCTATGTAGTTGGATCAACAGTCTTCTGCAGTATGTCTTTCTCCCTTGTTTTTAGCTCCTTTAGCCTTCCATCCACTGCTTGTGAAAATTGGAAGGCCTCATCTTGCCACGACCAAGTCCTCTATTGCAATATCTTCTCCTTCCTATGAAGATCATATATTTGAGTCTAGAGGGTCTTCCCTTCTGTAATGATGGCAAGCCTCAGTGATATTGGTATGGTATTCGCAGCTGCCAGGACCTCTTCCCACTGTTTCTGCTTCACATGTAACTCTTCTTCGATCTTCCTGATGCTTGGATCCTCCCGCAGTGAGGTCCAAATCTACATCGTTTCATTGAGGAACTTCCCACAACCTGCCACTGTGTTATAGATTCCTTTCAATGCAGACTTTAAATAATTTTCTCTTTGCTCCCATACTTCTGGTGGCGTAGCTGGATGTAACCTTATTTGCATCTCAGAGATCTGTACTTCATATTTAAACTTCATCTTGGCAATTTCATTCTTTGATTCCTTGATCACAAGGGCGAGCTTAACGACCTTCTCTGTTGGTGTTTCCTCTTCGCGGACCTTCACATCTGGGACTGTGCTGCAAGTGTCTGTGATTTCTTTTTCAAGTTGTTGCTACTTATGCCATACTTCGTCTCTTTGTTTGGCCAACTACTCCATATTCTTCTTCATCGCAACTTTCTCCTATTCCATCTGATTGGTAAATAACGAAGTTCGTTTTTCTCTTTCCTACAACTCGGTTGTGATGCTTTGGTGAAACTCATGGAGTACTTGAATCGACATCGTGAAAATGTTCATGTTGATGTTGCGCGACACTTTAGCTCATTCTTTGTCCTCTACTGCTTCAGACTGTAGTGCTCCAACTGGCACCTGCAAAATCCTAACACCGAAGCGTGTCCCTATTCTTCGCTTTATCTGGAGTGGTTGCATTGTGTGCTCTGGTTTCCATGCTACCTGTGGAAGTGCCTTTAATTATTCTATGCCCTGCTGAACCTTTTCCAAGATCTCTCTATAGCAATCACCGATTCTGTCCCATGTTTTTGCAGTGACCTCGTGGACCTTCTCGCTGATCACATCAATGTTCACATCAGTAAGGACAAACGATATCACACCCTTTGTTTTACTTGCCTTCTTCTTCTTTCTCGTGCCCATCGCAATTGTTGTAGGCACCCTTTTTTGATAATAAACAAGGACTCCTCTGTATTGCTGAGAGGGTCTTGGGTACCATGCTTTGTTTCTGTTTCTGACTGCGACTCTTCCACTGGTTCATCTGCTTCGGTCTCCTTATCTTTCCCACCTATGCTCACATGTTGTGCGGTATCCTTCACCGTCCCAACCACTCCTCCGGTTGGAGTCATCCATTCTGTTGACCAACCCTGTATTATTTCTAGTAGATCATCCTCAGTTGCTAAATATGGCAATGGGTAAAATGTTTTCGTCGGGTCTTTCCTGACCTTCACATAAACACGATGGAAATATACTTTGAAGTTTGCAATGTTTCTGTATTGCTTATATAGACTGGGTGACAACCTTGGATGCTGATTCACCACCATGTTCAAATCTATGGACAACAGTGCGAATAAAACCATGTTTTCCATTGCACGTGACAACTCCTTAGTAGTCCATAGGGAGGCATACCTCATTGCTTCGCAAACATCTGCTTCTATGGGAGGAAATTATGAGTCCTCTGGCTGCTTCCATGCAATCAACGCGATGATGATAATCAACCACGCGTAGTGGAACGTCTTCCCTTCCTCCTGTGCTTCCTTTCAATCTTCCAAAAATTCTTTACACAAATATGCGGCCCAGTTAAACTGAACCCTGACACTGCACTATCCAACCAAAGATACCACAGCTGTGGGGACCTCATTTGCTCTGCGCTTGCACATTCTTTGCTAATATGTGCACGGAAAAGTGCACCCCTTGGTCCTCAATGGAATTTACGTCACATCTGCGCAATTTCTTCACTATCCCAAACTTCTTCTTCATCATCTACGCCATTGCCTTATCCTGATTTTTATCCGCAAATTCTTCTACGGGGTCTTTTCCCTAGTGAGGCAGTCCTATGATTCTTCTGGTTAACATCTCATTGATCAGGATCCTCATCCCCAACCAGAGGCATCCATTGTGTAGTAATGCGAGGAGCGTTTGTATGCAGACTGTATTTGATGTGCTTCGACTGAAGTGTGGCACATTTAGCATGTTCAACAAGTTTTCTCTCTACAATACTGTAGCCCAACGGTGCGGCTCCAACCTTGTGAATACACTCTCTGGGTAATATATCTGCTACAGGTATCTGCTCGGCTCAAACTATGGGTATTTTCTCCTATCATTGAAATCCTAGTCCTCCATCTTCAGCTGCGTGATCTTCCCCAACACTTCGCCATTAAACGACACTTCCTTTGACAACAATGGAGTGAACATGCCAAACTTTTCATCCTTTGGGTCCTTAACTAGCTTAGCACTCAGTTTCCTTGGTGGCATATAAGGTGGGAGCATAAGGGAATCTTTATGTCCTCTGTCTCCATCCGCTGCTCCTCAAGCTCTTCTTCACAGTCATGAATCTCCTGAGGCACCTGCTGTTGTATCGGTTTCTTCCCCTTTTACGCATGTTTCTTCCCGTTATCTTCCTTGTTCTTTGTTCACACTTCCTTCTATGCCTTCTTCCTCGGGAATGTTCGTAATTCTACCCCAGGGACCTCAGGTAACTGCTTCTCTTGTTTCTTCTGTGGTTGTGCTTCTGTGGGTACTTGTTTTCTCGGTGACCTCAAGTGCCTCGGGGACATTGGTACAATCACTGCCTGTGCTTCCATAATTCTTGATAATCCTTTCTCTACAAATATTTTAGCAAGTTCTTCAAATCTCCTCTTAGACATACAATGGCTTATTGCTCTCAAGTTCTCTAACTAAATTCTCTAGGTAGCAAAGTGTAAAATGTGGTGTGGGATATGGTTTTTATAATGAATTTGAATTTCCAGCCCCATGATTGGCTAAGATATTCCTTATTTAATGCAGGTATGGTGCTAGATTCAACTAGCTTTGATTCATAAATGCATTTTTGTCGCTCCCTTTAATGAAAAATTCATTTTAATGGTACCCTTTTCCTCCCAACGATCATATTTCCAGCCAACTTTGATGAACCTTCCCTTTGGCACAGTTATCCTTTCTTTGTCGTAGTTCCTTCAGGCTTCGTCATATTTCTAATATTGCGCCAAAATTTTCCTTCGGAAAAGTCCCTTCGTGAAGAGTAGTTTATGGTCCCGCACCAACTTTCAACTGCAGGTGGCACTAAGACTCTTACCCTTTCATCTTTCATCGTGAAGTTCCAGGGACAACATTGCCCCTGTATACCTTCAATCTTCTACCATTCACTCATCCTGAAATTATTTGACCATTCAACTTCGTGAGATGAACTACGCTGCCATCAGAGACATGTCTGATGATATATGGTCCCAACCAATGTGTCTGAAACTTTCCTGGGAACTTCTCGAATTTTCACTCATATAAAAGGAAAAGATCTCCCTCATGAAATATCTTTTTCTTGATGTACCTATCATGCAAGGATTTTTCCCTTGCTTTCTGTACTTGTTGATGGAAGCCTGCTATAAACTTGTCTTCTTCCAGAGCAAGCAATTGTGCTATCCTTTCCTCCATTGTATCAGAATCTTCCATGTCTGTGAAGGCTGCAATTCTTAAACTAGGCACAATGTATTCCATAGGCATGACTAGTTATTGTCCATATACCAACCTAAAAGGTGTATGGCCTATCAATTTCTTGCATGTTGTCTATGCCCATAACACCACTAGAATTCTTAGATCCCAATCATTTATATTCACATTGCATACCTTTGTGAGTGCATTCTCCAAAATTTTATTGAAAGCTTCGACTGTCCCATTCGCCTAAGGGTGATATAGTGTACTCTTCTGATGGTATACTTGAAACTCTTCATTCAATGCTTCTATAGTCTGATTCAATAAATCTGACCCTCGGTCACTCATTAGTATCTTTGGATACCCAAATCTAGACAAAATGTATTCGAAAATTAACTTCGCAGCGGTATCTGCGTTGCAATCCTTCAGTGGTTGTGCCTCGACCCATCTCGTCAAATAATCTGTAATAGTGATTATGTATCTTGCACCAGTCTTTTTCCCTGGTGGGTTAATATGTCCAACAAATTCAATAGACCACTTGTCAAATGCTTGCAATGTCACCTATGGATTTAATGGCATTTCGTCTCTTCTAGATGGCCTTCCAATCTTCTGACATATATCACATGCTTGACAAAACTGCCTTGCATCCTTATGTATTGTGGGCCACCATAACCCGACAAAATAACCATTTGTTGGATCAAGGGGCTTGGACCCAGGTTCAATGTGTACTGTGCACCAACAAAGCCCTCAACCACTGGCCCTTTCTGTACTAACTTGGAAGCAAATCCCAGTCTTACCTGAAGTGGTTATGGGAGGCTACAGAACTAGGTTTCTGCAGCCCGAGGGATATGCACATTGTGGTATGAAAGTATTTTATTATACTTCACACCTATATACAACTTCACACCTATATACAACTTCACATATACAAATAACTTTGCGCGGATAATTTACTTCACTAAATTACTTTATCGCATCAAATAACATAAAAACTTATAATATTTCACATAAACCAGTGAAAAGCATGCATGAAAATATATCATAAGCACAAATAATAACACAGATGCACAAGATATGGCCAAAAATTATTCTTCTTTATTAAATAGATCTTCAATGCAAGCTCTTCCTCCGACCTGCGCACCTAGCTGTAGGTGGTCTGTGCACTCAGGCACAGACTCTTCCAGGCTTCCGTGCACTCAACGGTAGAGCCTTAAGGCCCAAAAATACAGATTACAGACACAAAGACTCACTTCACTTATGATATTCTCATTGCATTACATACTACTTATTGACAAAGTATTATCTTCTTATATATGTTTCATTACTACAAAACAATGGTCTACATACTATGGATCAGACAAAACAATGACTAAAACCCGATACTCGTTACAAAATAAGTGGCTTTGACTTGCCCCAAAGACCCTAAAACACTGTGCGATGGATATAAATTCGTCAGATTTGTGCAATCTGATCCTCAAAATGCAGAGTCTCCAACCAAAGCTAGGCCAAGTTGGGCTGCGCCCAACATCCTCCAAATTGATTGCATAGTTCTGATCATCTAATCTCATGCAACACGTGTACACTCAAAATAGTTTACAATTGATGTTACACTTCCTTGTCATCTCCAATTCAACCAAGGAACTCTAATTCATTTCATGCACTTGTTATTTTGGGCTGATTGATTAGTTAACTAATAGATCTTTGAGTTAGAATGTTGTCCCACTACACCACTAACCTTCAACTGACTCCAACAAAAGTTAGAGGTCAGTTAATTGAACACGACTGAAAATAACTTACTTAGATTGCTAAATTTCAGCAATCACTCATGTATAACTGAAATCCAAGTCCTCTAACTCGAATTTACTAAGTTAACTAAGTGAAAAGATCCATGTCACACTAGTTAGCTGCCTCCAAGTTGTCGTGCTGATGTGGAAATTCGATTTACTCAATTTTGACTAAGGAAAAAGTCAAATTGAGCTTTATTGCTACATTTTTTCAATAGAATTGACCCTTCTTGAACTCCCAAAGGAAAATATCGATACTGAATCATTATATGTAACTACCAACATATGTTTAATATATGGCCTTCCGCTATATTCACTAATGATCTAGGATAATAGTCTAGATATTGTTCGCGTCCTCAATAGTCAATTATACAACTCGATCTTTCATAAAAATACCCTGTACTTATGCTCTCGGAGCACGTCGAGTGACATTAGATTGAACTTATTAAGAAAAACCTATGACTAATTCTCCCGGAGCATGATGGTTCACATTAGTTTGTTCAATAATTGACTTGTTCTTTGTGGTTCTGCATCATATTGTCACACACCAAAACAATTTTACAAATAAAATAACAACTAAACACCAAAACGAAACAAAACACCAAAATAGACGGAGACAAAACCAATAATCGTTATTTTATATCACAATAGTCGATGCACTCAATTGGAACTATTTTGTTTCAAATCAAAGCAGCTCTGGCTGTGGAAATTCCATCGGTGGCATCATATCATTCTCGACAAGTCTCATTCCTGCTTCCATAACTGGTCTCGACAACCTCAATGAAAATATACTAGATATCCTTGATAATGTATTTGCAATTGTATAATATGATAATGGATCTCATGGTCTTTAGCCATGTGTTTGATCAAATATCCATCCAAAGTGTTATAGAAATGAGCATCTACAATGGGGACTGATGTGCCAACTTGTTAATTTAGGATTTTTTTAGCTTCAAGAAACTTTTGTATTATCATATGGCTTGGGTGCCTTCTACCAGAATGAGTCCTTTGTCAATCTCAAGTGGAATACCTTAGCTATTTACAAGCACATTTTCAAAACCTCCTCCATTTCCCAAGTGAACTTGAAAAAATTGGGTTCATCATCAATTGCTGCAGCAGTTGCAGCCATGTGCATCAATTTTACCTCATCGGAAGAAGCCATAACAATCATATTTGGAAGAAAATCCATATAGGCCGCATTAAAAGAACCACAATGAGTATGAACATTTGGATTTGACATGCTAGGAAAACGAATTATCTCACTTGGAAGGCTCTCATTTAGTTTGTTTCCTCTTAGATCTATAAAACCCAACATAATTTACCTCTACCTTTCCCATGCCTGAGATCCAATCTCACTCTAACTCTGTGAACATATCTACACACAAAAAATAAAATTTACTCACACAAATACTCCACACAACACAATATCCTACCCTAATGTATTTACAAAGGATTAGCCTTTACATAAATTTCATCTTCTCGAGCCCTCCCATGGGGGAGTCAGGCTCATACGAGCTCTGAAACCATATACTGAGAGAGAAAGGAGAGATTGCACACCAAACACAAAAATGCACTATATTTTATTAACCTCACAGGGGTTATATATAGAGTATATAGATCACTAACTTCAACAAATCTAGATCCTAAGAAAGTGAATATGATTAGCTAAATATCGCTAACCTAGAAACTCACGATTACAACTCACAACAACCTAGAATGCATGGAAACATTACTTCCAACAAGCATTTGGGAGGGTGCATGAGTTTCAATAAATGGGTAATCTAAGTGTTATCAATACAGTTGCGGATTTGTTAAAGCATTATTGATAGTGTGTTAGAATTTTGAACATATATTCTATTTATAGTATGTTTTCCATTTTGCTTTTCCTTTTATAGTGTTGGAAAAAAATATTTGAATGCATGATTTGCATTTACTTTATATATTTTTTGAAACTTTGTGATGGATTCATCAAGGGTTTGGATATCTTAATTTATTATATTCTAAAAGTTTCACGTTTTGTTTTTTTCTTGGTTTCCAACCAATTTCCTGTAGGAATTTACAGGGTAAGTTCCTCAGAAAGAATACCAAGAGGACACCGCTCACAACCAGATCTCAAATCAATACACCAGTATTTTTGACGTGGTTAAAACCCTCAGAGTGCAAGGAGGGAAACAGTCCACGGCCTGTCCCAACGTGGGTACAGACAATTTATTAATCAAAGAATGAAAATTTACATAAGCTTCTCTCATGCACAGATTACCCGAACAATGACCCTCCATGCGCTTTAAATAGAACTCATGGACCAATCGGGTGTCAAGCCACGGATCAAGTGTCGGTAATACCGAGGTGAGAGTGAACCGTCGGATCACTACATATCGTGACCGTCGGATTGTAAGTTACAAAATGTACAACGGTAAAGAAACACACTTTACCTAACTCTAACCTAACTCTATACTAGACCAAGTTGAACTTAACTATATCCTATGTGTCGGAATATCCTAACATCCCCCCTTAAGAACAACTTGGGATAGGATTGAAGGATTTACAAATATGACACAATAGGAGAAGGAAGGAGGCACTAGAGCCTATCCCCCCTTAGTGACAACTTCCTGAACTCCAAGCATATATCGAAGTTTAGTGAACTTCGCCTCTGTGAGAGCCTTTGTGAAGATGTCTGCAACCTGATCATCTGTTGGACAATATTGCACTTCAAGAACATGGTCATGAATGAGCTTTCTGATGAAGTGCATGTGTAGTTCAATGTGTTTGCTGCGCTGATGCTGGACTGGATCTTTGCATAGCTGAATGGCACTTTGATTATCACACCAAAGTGTGGTTGGATGCTGCTGCTCAAAGCCAAACTCTGATAGGATCTGACGAAGCCACAAGGCTTCCTTACTAGCTTCCACGGCACCACGATACTCTGCTTCTGCTGATGAAAGAGAAATGGCAGTCTGTTTCTTACAAGCCCATGTAATAGGTCCTGAACCAAGAGTGAAGACATAACCGGCAGTAGACTTCCGATCATCAAGGTCACCAGCCCAATCAGAATCAGTGAAACCAACTAACAGAGGAGCTGCTTTGGCACTGTAATGAATCCCAAACTGTACTGTACCTCGAACATAACGAAGTATTCTTTTAGCTGCTTTCCAATGACTTTCACGGGGGTTTTGCATAAAACGAGCAACAAGGCCAACAACAAAGGAAAGATCAGGACGAGTATGGGTTAAATACAAGAGTTTTCCGACAAGTTGACGGTATAAGGTAGCATCAACTTCAGGAGAAGTACAAGAGACTGAAAGTTTGACTCCAGACTGAAAGGGAGAAGTGGCTGGCTTACAGTCTTCCATGTGAAAATGACGAAGAATATCACAAGCATACTTGGACTGGGAAAGGAAAATACCCTCTTGGGATTGCAAGACTTGAAGACCGAGAAAATAGTGTAAGTGTCCTAAGTCTGTCATTTCAAATTTCTTTTTAAGGCTGGACTTCACATGGTTTATAAGGTTGGGATCACTACCAGTAAGAATAAGATCATCAACATAAAGAACAAGGATGATGAGAGAGTTGCCCACTTTCTTGGTGTAGACAGTATTGTCAGAATGACACCTAGAAAAGCCAGATTCTAAAAGAAAGCTATCCATTTTGGCATACCAAGCTCGAGGAGCTTGCTTGAGGCCATAAAGGGATTTCTTAAGTCGACAAACGAGGCTGGAGTCTGTTTGTATGAAGCCAATGGGTTGTTCCATATAGATTTCTTCCTGCAAGTCACCATGCAAGAAGGCAGATTTAACATCCATTTGATGGACTTCCCATTTTAAAGAGGCAGCAAGGGAAAGAACAAGGCGGATAGAGTTCATTTTGGCAACTGGAGAGAAGGTTTCAGTGTAGTCAATGCCTTCAACCTGTGAAAAGCCCTTAGCAACTAGACGAGCTTTATGTTTATCAACTTTCCCATCTGGTCCATACTTGGTTCTGTAAACCCATTTGCATCTAACAAGTTTGCGTCCCTTTGGTAGAGGAACAAGATCCCATGTATCATTTGTCATCAATGAATGATATTCTTCATTCATAGCTGTTTCCCAATGTGGATGGCCTGAAGCTTCTGCAAAAGTGTCAGGATCATGATTTACTGGAGCTTGAGCCAGTAAAGAAGAGGCTCTTTCAAACTGAGAACGTGTACGTCGCTGATCTGTAGGATCACCGGCAAGATCACCTGCTGCATCCCGAGTAGCACGGACCCATCTTGGAAGTTGAGGATCCTGAGAAGGTGGGGAAGGATTATCATCCTCGCTTTCATCATCAGAAGAAGAAATGTTTTCAAAGATAGAAGAGATAGGAAGAGGTGGCACATCCGCCGGACTAGGCTCGCAGGCCGATTTATTTTCATCAAATTTTACATCTCTTCTAATGATAACATTTTTGGACTTAAATGGAATAAGTCTATAGCCTTTTACATCTTCAGAATATCCAACAAAAGTACATTTCTCACTCTTAGGTTCTAAGGCTTTATGCTTTTCATCTGGAATATGGGCCCATGCTTCACTTCCAAACACACGAAAGTGACTTACATCTGGTTTAATGGAACTCCAGGCTTCTTCTGGAGTGATATTCTCTAGAACCTTAGTAGGAGTGCGATTGATTATATAATTTGCACAATTAATTGCTTCGGCCCAAAAACTAAGACTGAGTCCTTTAGATTGCAGCATACAATTAGCCATTTCCTTTAAGGTGCGATTTTTCCTTTCAGCTACACCATTTTGTTGTGGAGTGTATGGAACAGTATGTTGCATTTGAATTCCATTTTCGGTGCAAAAGTTGATGAATGCATTTTTAACATATTCTCCACCATTATCAGTTCTTAGCTTAAGAATTTGATGTCCAGATTGTTTTTCAACGAATGCTTTGAAGGCCAAAAAGGTGGTAAATACTTCGCTCTTGAGTTTTAAGAAGTATACCCAAGTGCGTCTGGAGAAATCATCAATGAAAGTTAAGAAGTACTTGCAGCCAGAGAATGAAGCAACAGGAAGAGGACCACATAAATCACTGTGCACAAGCTGTAAAGGGGCTGAGGCGTGCCAAGAGGCACGTTTGTCAAAACTGTCCCGATGATGTTTTCCGAGTACACATCCGGAACAAACACCATCTTTGCAAGATACCATAGGAAGACCTGTCACCATGTTTTCTTTACATAGATGCTGAAGGGAGCGATAGTTTAAGTGACCATACCGCTCATGCCAAAGTTTGCTCACTTCATCATTATGAGCAACAAATACTGAGGGAAGATGGGATGACCCAAAGTTGTGAAACTTATACAACCTTTTGGAATCATCAGCAAGACCAGTAGCTAGAATCTGTTTAGGATCTTTTAGATCCTTGATTACAACATCATGAGGTGAAAATTCAACAATTTTACCTTCACCTGAATGAGTTATCTGATAGACAGATAGAAGGTTGCAGGATAAGTTTGGAACACATAATACATCATTGAACTGACCATTGTCTAGATGAACAGTTCCAGTCCCTACAACATTAAGAGATCTATCATCACCAACATATATATTTTTGGTGTTACAATCATTTAAAGAAGAAAACATGGCTTGGTTTTTGGCCATGTGACAAGAGGCTCCAGAATCAATGAGCCACTCATGAGAATGAGAAGAAGAAGAAGATACATTTAATGCATAACCAGACTGAGATGATTGACGATGACATGCAGAAAATGCCGTTCCGGAAGTTGAAGTTGAAGTAGGCTCCAGATGGATGTTATGTTTCTTCATTGCGGCTTCCAAGGCTTCCATCTTCTTAAAGCATTTAGATTCTAAGTGGCCATCTCGATTACAAAAGTTACAATGTCTGTCAGTCTTCTTCCATTTGTTTTTATTGGTCTTGTCATATTGCTGAAATGATCTTTCATCTTGAGGCTGAGTTGGTTTAGGACCATTCCTTTGAGGATAAGACTTCTTAGGATTCTTTGAATTTGGTTGCTGCTGGGCGGCTAACGCTTTCGAGGAAGAGTTTCCAAGATTAAGAAGACCAAGGTGTAAGAGTTTTTCTTGTTCTCTTATTAAGGAATCACAAAAGGAGTCAAAGGAAGGGGGCTTGTAGTCTTTGCCTTGACAAATGAAAGCTTCCCTGGTAGAATGGAAAGTGGAAACAAATACAGAGTAGGCTGGTCCCAACTTAGTAAGGATGGAATAAATAAGGTTACCATCTTCTTTCTTAACTTTAACACCTTCCAAGAGATATCTAAGGGTCTTGAATTTGGACAAGAAATCTTCAATGCAAGAAAAATTATTAGGATCCAAAGTAAGCAACTCATTCTCAAGTTGATGGGCTCTAATTTCATTTTTAATCCCAAAAACTTTAGCAAGTTTTTCTAATGCTTCATGAGGAGTTTCAATTTCTGCAATGTGGAATCTAAGATCAGGAGAAACAGACATTCCTATCAAACCACGTGCTTGATCTTGTCGATTTTCCCATTTTTCGGCCTTGTCTTCATCTTTGGGTTTCTTCTCTTGGTCTGTGGCTATTCTGAAGAGACCTTTACTTCTAAGTAAATCTCCCATGTAGGCTACCCATTGGAAGTAGTTAGTGCTGTCAAGAATGACTTGGCATGGACTTTCCATTTTTTGAAAAACAACTGAAGCTGAAGATGCTGAAAGTAAGTGGTCCAATGGATAGATCTCGAAAAAATAGGCGGTTTTAAAAAAAACGGCTCTGAAAAAGGCTTCCGGATGAAGAAGTTATGGCTTTTTGAAAAAAAATTGTTGACGTTGCCGGCAAAGTGCGCGAATGTGCGGGAATGAAAAAATCCGCCCCCACAAAATGGAGACTTGAACCCAAGACCTCTACTCTCTTAAAAGGTCTTTGAACCAATTGATCTATACAAAATATTTGAGAGAGAGAGAGAGAGAGAGAGAGAAGGGGGGGGGGGGGGGGGGCCTCGATTTGCGTGCTTGCCTTGGGAAGACTCTTTTCCCCTACAAAACACCAAACACAAAACCCAACACGAATATCCAAAGAAAAACGAACCTTACGGCTCGAAGTTAGCTTTAGCCAAAAAACTAGAAATTTTTAAAAAAAATCTCAAAGTTAGCTTTTAGCCGAAAAACTAAATATTTTTCTCAATGTTTCTGATTTTCCGAGATCACACTAAGGTGCAGGGAAAAGAGCATACGCATGAGAAAAATCCTTTCTTTCTGTTTCTGATTTGCCCAGATCGCACAGAGTCGCAGGGCAAAGAGCATACGCAGAAATGAAAGGTATAGATCCGGAAAAAAAAAGGCTAAATAAACCGAAACCGAAATAAGCAGAGAGAAAATGACAGTAAACTGCAAAAAAAACACTGTATACCTCCCGATCTGAAAAATGACGCAGCTAGGGCTACCGGAAACCTTTTCGCGTGAAACGAAAGGGGTTCCTCACTGAAACAGATGCTCTGAACGCAACAGAGCAGTCCTCTCGGCCCGAAAGCAGTCAGAAACAGCAGATCTAGGAAACGACAGCCGCATGCAGTTCTACCGGCTTCAGATTTGGATCACCAACGGACGCGGCCCTCAAATAGCTCCGATACCATGTAGGAATTTACAGGGTAAGTTCCTCAGAAAGAATACCAAGAGGACACCGCTCACAACCAGATCTCAAATCAATACACCAGTATTTTTGACGTGGTTAAAACCCTCAGAGTGCAAGGAGGGAAACAGTCCACGGCCTGTCCCAACGTGGGTACAGACAATTTATTAATCAAAGAATGAAAATTTACATAAGCTTCTCTCATGCACAGATTACCCGAACAATGACCCTCCATGCGCTTTAAATAGAACTCATGGACCAATCGGGTGTCAAGCCACGGATCAAGTGTCGGTAATACCGAGGTGAGAGTGAACCGTCGGATCACTACATATCGTGACCGTCGGATTGTAAGTTACAAAATGTACAACGGTAAAGAAACACACTTTACCTAACTCTAACCTAACTCTATACTAGACCAAGTTGAACTTAACTATATCCTATGTGTCGGAATATCCTAACATTTCCCCTAAAATCTAGTGAAAATTTATTGGATTTGAAAATTTGAGTTGTTGTATCTTTAAAATCTAAGTGCTTGGAACATTTTTTAGGGCGCTAAGTCCATTTATACATTTAGAGATGCAATTTAAGCATTGGAAAATTATGATCTTACCAAGTATTGTATGACCAATTCCAATTAGAAATGAAAAAATGTAGAAAATTTAGATTTCACTTTTTAATTTCGTGTTACATACCATGGTTATTTGTAAACTCTCCTTGTCCATGTATAAAGCCAACCTAAAAAGGGAACTGACTATTGGTGGAGTTGATTTAATTGGTGAGCTCATTCATATATTGAATTAGATGCTTGTGATTTGACATGCTTCATCTCGATGGTTATTATCTTTATTATGTGGATGGGTACAAAACATTTAGATTCCACCTTTTAATTTTGTGTTGGAACCCATGGTTCTTTATAAACTCTCCTTGTCCAAATATGAAGTCAACCTAAAAAGGGAACCAACTATTAAAGAAATTGATTTGATTGGTGAGTTCATTCATATATTGACTGTAATAGCCCTAGCGAAAATTCCATGTAATAAAAGTTAATAAAGGAAAAAATAATAACCACGGTTGATGGGACACTTATTCCAAGATAAATGTTGGGCAAAACATCCTAGTGTGGGTGTTAATTTGGTTTATTATGCCTAAGGAAATTGGCAAAGGCAATGGATAAGGCTTTGGAAAGACAAAATGACATTTTTGGCACATTTATTTATGAAAATAATGGAAATTAGGAGAAAAGGAAGGTGAAAGGTCACAGGTTGCATGTGAGGAGGAAAATGAAGGAAAATAATGGAAAATGAAGAAAATAGAGGCCTGATTGATAAAAAGGATTCTGAGGACCAGTTGGTGCCTTTTGTCAGTTCAGTTTTGGAGTTCTCTCAATATTTTCTCTCTCTCTCTCACTATTGGACACTTAGAGTTTTCTTGGAGCACTTTGGGGCATTGGATAAATAAAGGCAAAGAAGGAAAGAGGAAGGAATGATCAATCAAGGTAGAGCACGATCAAGCAACTACAACATAATTCTTTGGAGTTATCGATTTGCATGTGTTTTTTCCTTACTAGATTTGATATGCATGGTATTGCATGTGGTTCTTTGTTGTTATGGCATGGGTTTTTCCAGGTGTGATAGTGTTTTCAGCCTAGCCTTTCCATTTTTGGATAGCCATGGTGTGATGGGGTTCTCATGTTTTGGTTGAGTTCGATTGTCGGATGGATTCAAAGCTGAGTGAGGCAGATATTTGAATGATATAACACATGGCCTAGTAACCCCTAAACAGGGTTATGGGTTGCGGTAGAGCCAAATTTTGTGTTTCCTCGGTGGGCGTAGGAATCCTTGACCGGTGAATGACGGGATATATGGTAAATCCAAGAGGTGGGTGCTCTCTATTAGGCCTAGTAATCTCGGGATGGGATATGCGGTAAAGCATGGAGAGTGGGTCTCAGTTTAAGGCCTAGTGATCCGCTGTGGATTGTTGTAAAGAATGAGAGTCTAGGAGATAGTGAAATTCCTTGCGGTCTAGGTGGAGAAATTCGGTGGAATCCATGCTTGTTTTTGCCTAGTGATCTGTTGGAGATCATGTTAAAGCCTATGATTACATGTTTGTTGTGTTGGCCTAGTGATACGATATGGATTACAATAAAGCCTAGTTTCTATTGATGAGGGTGAGGTGGTTTAGCCTTGGGATGCTCTAGTTGGTTCTTTTGGTTTGAGTCCCACATTCATGCTTGCAATATGGCATGGGGGTGAATGGATGAATAGAGATTTGGCTCAACCATTCTATGGTCGGGTGGAACATGGTAGTCTTATACCAGGTTGGATTTTTCATTCATTAATATGAGGTTCTCGCCATGATATCATATGTATAAATGTACTAGTTTATATGTGGATTTTATGGTTGATGTATCCTTGATATTTCTGTGGTTATTCTGCTGGTTATAAGCATGTATTATGATAGTGATGATGTATGGATTTCCTCATGTTTTGATTGGTAAATGAATGAACAATGTATCTATGATCTAATAGAGGATAATGCAGCTAATGATATAAGGGAACAATGCTTCTTAGCAATTCTCAGATAAGTATGAGACCCCTATTCTTAAATATGTTGTAGGCTATAAGAGTCATCATTTTTTAAACATGGATAGCAAATAATTATGAAAATTTAGAATTCTTGGTCATTAACATCATAGTCTGCAACAATGTTATCTAGTGTATAATTATCAATGTTCATATGATATTTCAAGTAGTTAATATTATCATCATCCTCGTCTTGACTTGCATTATCTTCATCATCATTAAAGTCTGATAATAGACCATCCATATTGTCACCCATATGTATTTGGATCATCATTTTCTATACCATCCATATTATTGTCTTTTGTAACATCATGTAACTTTGTATTGTTATCTTCTTGTGCCTGAACATAACCATCTTAAACATCATCATGGATTTATTTATTTGATGCTCTCTAATCCTCTTCTCTCATTTCATTAGCCATCATTGTTTTTCTCACTATCCACTAATGCATCATCAAATACATGCCTTAATCTTGGATCATAATGTATGACAAATATCCATTTCAGGTCTAGAATATGTTCATAGTAAAATACATGCACATGAATGAGTACATACATATATTAGATGTGTGCTATAACAATTTTATTGATTAATAAACACGTCTATATATTCACAATAAACAATGTATTAATAGATTATTGATCACTACCGCTTCTTCTTTGAGTTAAATAAATAGCTGCTCACAATGTATTGGTAGAATATAAGGCTCCTTATCCTCCGGTAGGAACTTTCAGGAATCTATAGGAAACAATCCACTATGTGTATCATGTCTTTGTATCCTCTCAAATGCTTAATACCATCTACACTTAGAAATACAACATTTAAAAGAGCGGTAATCCAACTCAATAATTTCTTGTATTTTCCCAACACATTATAGATTCCATTCATGTTATAGACATATTTGGGCACTGCAACCCCAATCAAATATGTCCATAAACCAAGAGCTTATAAGTCCCTAAAAGTGTTGTTTCATACCCTAAAGGAGCAAGGTCAGCTGATTACATCATCTCCCAGAAGTTCTCCCTGAAAAACTACTCAGAACTGGTCAAAACAAGACCATACAGACTACTCAGTGCTAAGGGTGCGATGCATCTCACCTGCCGCATGAAAAAAGTGCGATGCATACTGGAAAGCCCTTATATAGGATGCGATGAGCGAGAGCAGACAAATGGTAGAGGCAGTTGGCTAGGTGGAAACCTAGAGAATCTTCTAGAAACTGCCCATTTGACACTTGCCTCTCTGAATTCGCCCATGGATGAGTAAGAGATCATGAAATCTCCAAGTGGAACCAAGAACTATCAGAGAGATGACACTAATCAAAATCCCAGAAGCTGACTCACCCACCTGCAAACATCTATATATGGATCCCTCATCCTAGAGATCCAGAGGATGGAATTTTGCATTTTGTAAGGAAGTGCTGTTAGTTTCTCTGTGCAACATTGTTGGGTGATCTAAGCTTTTCATGAGGTGAAGAGGGCTTTCATGCTGGGAGGATGCTGCTGGGTCAAACCAATGGGTTGTAATCCTCTCTTCTACTACTTCTATCAATAAAGATATTTGAGTTTTCCTCCATATTCTTGTATATTTCTGAATCTTGTATTGATATATGCATTTGTATGGTTAATATACATCTGATCCTATATTGTTTATGGTTATAGATCTCTATGCTTTGATGGTATTATGCTGCTTTGACTCTACAGGTTTTCTTTGAAGCGGGACAAGTAAAGAAGGAGTGGCGAAGCTCTGTCAAAGGAGGGAGGAAACAAGCAAGGAGCCAAGCAAAAGATTGAGGTTGGTACTCTTTGCTTCTCTCTCGTCTATCTCTCATAAAGGAAAACAAAAGTAACTTTAGTTTGTTTGTTTCTAAGATAGCTACCCGTCTTAGTGGGACTAGCAGCTCTGAATAGACACTAGTTTTCCCGATAACAAAATGGCGACTCCGCTGGGGAGTGAATAGCTTGTTTGCTTGTTTCTATTTGTTTGTTTTATTAACTATAGACGGAACCTGAAGTTAAGCCAACTAGCCTTCGAACTACATTTGCTATGCAAGTGCAAAGTAGATCAACACTACTTCAGTACATCTCTGGGTTTTGTTTATAAACTGAACAACTGACTTGCAAACATACTAAGTGCCCTGGTGGTAGCTCTATTAACCTCATTAGATTAGCCCCTATGCTTTGTATTTACTGACTATCATTAGCTTAGCCTAAATCCCTGAACTAAGCTGCAAACTGTGAGCAAAAAGCCAAGCTCAATCTCATCCTGGACCATCGCACTGTCTCCCTTTGACAGTTTGGATGCATCGCACCTCCCATGTGATGCAGGTGAGATGCATCCCCGTTTCCCTATGTTACAGGTGCGATGATCAGATAAGACTGTTTCTGCCTCCAGATTTTGGTTTTTTCTTCATTATCTTCAGCTTTATTTAGGAGTTTTGCTATCTGTGATCAGTATACCACTGTTGAAACTCCCTTCCTTTTCATTATTCAGCCTCCATTGATAATGAATTGTGAATGTTTTTATGTATTTTTCCTCATTTACAGTTCTCTTGTGCAAACAATGGCTTAATTGAACTGTCATCTTTTCATCTGAAAGTGTCGCAAGTGTCATTTTCAGTGAAAGAAAAGAGTCTTCCTCTTTTTGATAGTTGATTACACTTTTGCCATTGTATTTGATTTGAATCATCAATTCTTTGAAGTATCAAAATCAGTTTTCAAATTGAAGTTGAAAGTGTCATCTTAGCCTTCCTTTCGTTTTTTGAATTCGAAATCTCAAAGTGGTCTTCCTTTCGTTTTTGAATTCGAAATCACAAAGTGTCGTCTTAGTCTTCCTTTCGTTTTTTGAATTCAAAATCACAAAGTGTCGTCTTAGTCTTCCTTTCGTTTTTAAAAAGAAAATTGTTAGTACTATCACTTTGAAAGAAAAAATAGTTCAGATCTGTACTTAGCATTCTTTTTTTCATTCACACATTAAGAAAGCGGAAAACAAATACATGCATGTGCATTTGCATTTAGACTACTTGTGGAAATTGATTTAGGACAATGCATCTTAGTGTGTGCTTTCTGCTCTATGTTGAAAGTATTTTACTTCTCTTTCCTTAGTAGCTAGGATTTTCATTGCAACAAGAGAATAAATGACTGTTTATCATCTTAGATTGCATATTTAGGAATTGTATATCTACATCACGCGGTGAACCTTAAAGGAAAACTTCTCAAGAAAGATTAATTGTAAAATAAATCTCAATGAACATAAAAACGCTTTGGAACCTAACGCACAACATTTAGAAGTCTAGGCTAGAGACGTATTCTGGTGTCGTAAAGCCTGGTAACTATCGCTTTCATCATAGGTTGGGTGATTCCTCCTCTTTGAGACGACAAGTGCCAGTACGGACTTGTGCTCCCACGTACCGTCAAGTATATATTGGGAGACCACAATAGGCTATATCCTTTATCCTTAGGAATCCTTTATCCTTTAGCCTATATCCTTTATCAATAGGCTATTGGGAGACCACAATAGGCTGCCCTATCAATGACAATGCACTGAACACAGCATTCGGGAAGATTGATTGCCATACCGTAAAAAGTATTCTGCAGTTTTGCGATTGGTTTGGTAATTCCTTTGTCTATATTTCCAGAGTAGACACTTTCGTTCCTTTTCAAACTCCTTAAAAGAAAAGGTCCATCTGAGCACTTGTCACTTCAGACTCATTAAAAATCGAAGGCGACTAGAGTCATCTTTAGCTTTTTCTTGACTCTTAAAAATTGAAAAAGCAAGTTGTGTCAAAGCGTCATAAAACTTATTTTAATAGGAATAACATCACTGTTCCCTCGTTGGTCTTAGGTTGAGAAAATGGAGTCCACCAATCAAGGATTTCCCCTTGGGGGGATCCTAGTCCCTTATCCTCTTGGGGAGATGTTGGTGCACCTCATATGGCCACATTGTCCCTTCTAGGACTGATAATTGGCCTGCCGGTATGGCTTTTCTCGACCTCTGTCGTTCAAAACACCATGATTCCTGAGCAATCAAATCAACAACTAGATGATACTAGAGTTACCCCCCAACCTTCTACTTCATTTATTTCTCCCTCTCCTTCTTCCTCTTCGCTTGTTGAAGCTAGTAAAACTAAAAACCAAGTAACTAAGAAGAAGAAGAAACAGAAGGAGAAGAAGAAGAAGAAGCCAACAGCAAAAGGGGGCAACCATGCATCGTCTGGAAAAAATCTGCACACTGCACCATCCAAACCTAAATCTCCATGTGTCATTTGCAAGGGAGACCACTATCATCGAGATTGTCCTTGCATCCCATGGATCTTAAGGGACTGGTCTCCCTACTTGCACAATTTGGTGTCGTCAACCTCTGACGATCATGTTGAGAGTACACTGTCAACTAGTGAAAACGAAGTCAATGGATAGAAAGGAAGATCTAAATTTCCTTGTAGACTGTGTGAAGGCGATCATGCCCTCCACCATTGTCCCTTCTTGGACGTAGCTAAAAGTGTCTTGGACAACCGCCCTGCTTCACCGCAGCGACTTCCTCCTGGATACAAGAAACTCTTGCCGTGTCCATCGCTAGTTGAAAATTTGACTGACACACCTTTGTTGTCGGTTGAAGTGCCTGTCATCAAAGATAAACCCTCTGAGTCCACACCGAACCAAAGTCAACGGTTGAGACAACAGTCGACCTAGTCTTGTCTTCAGAGGATCCGCCTTCAGATGATACCGTCGCCAAAGAGAATGAGAACGACACCGTTCAAATTATTTTTGTAAACACATACTCTGATGAACGTGGGGGAAACCTACCCGTTCCTTTACCGTAGGAAGGAAGTTCGTCAGAGATTTATCCAGCCGTTTATTCGGTCCCACCTCCAAGAAATCTAGTCGTTTCCTTCGATTGGAATCTACTAGGCAGACCCCGCCTCCCATCTAATGTACCATTTCGAATCATAGTACAAGCTTACAGAATGATAATGGTCAGTACCATTATAGATGAAGGGGCTTCTGTGAGTATCCTTTCCTCAACTGCTTGGATATCGCTTGGTTCGCCATCGCTTCTGCCTGAGATTCGAAATCTGATAGGATTTAACAAGGGAACGAGTCGACCGTTAGGGATCCTTCCAAATTTTCCTATAACTTTGAGAAGGAAAACCATTCATCTAAATGTGATGGTAGTCCAAGGACCTTTAGATTACAATCTACTCCTTGGGCGTGACTACATTTATAGCGTGGGAGATATTGTTTCCTCACTTTTTCGAATGATGTGTTTTCCACATGAAGGTAGAGTGGTCTAGCTCGTAGACCAGCTTTCATTCCCTGGTTCACACATAGCTAATAGTCAAGTGCCATCCCTAACTGGTCTTTTTGCACAAGTAATGTCTCATCAATCTCCAATCCGTCCACTTGATGAGCGCGAGTGATTCGGTGATTGTGATTGAAACCCAGGGGGCATGCACCCTGGTCTGCTTTGGCAGGAAAACTTTAGGTATAGGGTAGGTTTCCGCAGAGGATATATGACTAGTCTGACACACCCGTCCATTTAGGAAAATGGGATTAGACTGGAATAAGATTCCCTCGTCAAGGTTAGGTGATTGGAACTTGAATCACCTTCGTCCATTTTGATGGACAAAGCCCAGGAAGTGTTTTCATCTGCTGCGCAGGTGGAACCATCTTGTGGATGCAAGAACTTCTGTATGGTAACCTGGAAACTCTACTTCTCTATACCTAGGGGCATGCAAACCTTTTTGCATGCAAGTGAAAAACGACCATTTATTTTCTTAGTTTGTAGGTTCTTAACCCTTTAAACTCGTAGGTTGGTCGTTCCTAGCTTGCATAATGAAAGGCTTCGGAGCAAAGTTTCGAATGGGGCAAGCTCCCTAAAAAATGAACCTATCGATGAGACATCCTTATTATACGACTGGCACGAGCAGTTTTATGTGAAGTTCAAGCTCGTTAAAAAATAAACCTAGCAATGAGCATATGTTCCACCAGAGTTTAAGCTCATTAAAAAATGAACCCACCTTCGGTAAATAACCATTGCGATCGCATTATTATCAGCTTTTGAGCCTTGGTCATGTTCTTACCATCACCTCCACTCTTTTTTAGTCGATCATATGCCTCCATTTGATTGTTTACCCCTTTTGAGGAACAGCTGCGACAAGTGATCCTATTAGCCACCTTCTTTACACTGCCGTGATTGAAAAGTTCCAAACCTTACCTAGAACCAACTACTATATGAAAACATCATTCGTTCCTCAAAAAACGAGTCTCCTTTAAGCTCTTTTCATCTGAATCGTAAAATATGAAAATATTACCGAGCAATTGGCCTCTCCAGCTCGTTAAAGTGATTGGAAGTGCCATCCCTCCTCTAGATTTTAATATTTTTGGACCTGAGGGATCATTACACAAAAATATCGAGTGCTTGTCTTGTTCGGATCGTTAAAACTATCGAAAATTCATCCCTTTCATATTATTTTACACTTTTTCGGACTTAAGGGATTATATTACGAAAAATAAATGTTGGAGTTTCCTTTCCGTCTCTTTTCAGACTCTCTAAAATTGAAAAAAATCGAGTTATCGTTGTCATTAAACTTGTTAAAACAATAGCGACAAACTTATCCATATAGACAAGAGCGAGTTTCATTGTCGCTAGGCTCGTTAAAACATAGTGACAGGTTTGCCTAAAGGGAAAATTATAGAACAAGCATATGTTATCCTCCTCAAGCTTGACAAAAATAAAGAGGTACTGGTCAGAAATGACTGGGGAAAAATTGGGAAGAAAACTTGAAGAAACTTTATTGGTAGCAGGTTGCTCTTGAACATGACGCTTTCACTCCATCACCATGATTGAGTCAGGTTGGGTTATTCTGTTCACCGGTCATATCACCATTGGTCCACCGTACCATCCATTTTTGGGGTTAACGCTACCAATCCATTTCGGTGTCATCGATATGTTCAAGAGAAGTCGCTCAGAGAATTCACCAACCCAGCTTGTGTCTCATCCACTGCAATACCTTCACGCTTCATTCTGTCATGACCGCCACCCTGAACCTTGTATCATCAGATCGTTTTCACCTCCACAAAAACATTTGCTCCGTTTCATGTCGTAGATGTGGGATTCACTAAGGCCCTCCTACGATGGGTCACTTCTTGTTGACACCAGCTCATTATCCAAGAAGTCGACTTAGGAACAACCCTTTTAGTACTTTGAAGCTTGCATGCCTCAATGGCAAGTTTCTCACTTCCGGTGACAGGTTTACATCAATGGCCTTCGACCGAAAGATTTTGCGTGGTGTTCGACATCGACTCATGTATTCACACCACGTGAACTGTACTGCAGTACCTTGAGGTTCATTCTCATTATCGGTGATTCCTCTCGCGCCTGTTAACAGCTTACATCATTGGCTGGTAATCAGGTGATGTCTTTCCATGTTCGACGTCAGAACATCTTTTCACATGGATTGACTTGTACTTCGGGCGAAGATTGAACGAGTTTTGAAGACCCCAGATCTAGTTTCATCCATCTGGGCTGCGATATATTTAGGAAAAGAAAGACATCAAATTTACATCATTGCTACACAGATAATCATCCAAGCTAAGGGATGATGGCTCTACCAAAATCATCAGTCTGCCATACAGATGATTGTCTGTCTTATGTACATGAAAATGAATTTATAAAGCTGAGCATGGGAATGCCCGCCTCAGCTAGATCATGAAAATATTATGAAGATAATGTATTGTATTGTATCTTATTACAAGTCACCTTCCAGTTCGAAAAACCTCGGATCCTCATGATAAAGCATTTCACCCGACATCAGAAGATTTACGACCTCATGCTTTAGGGGGCAACTGTTATAGACATATTTGGGCACTGCAACCCCAATCGCATATGTCCATAAACGAAGGGCTTCTAAGTCCCTAAAAGTGTTGTTTCATACCCTAAAGGAGCAAGGTCAGTTGATTACATCATCTCCCAGAAGTTCTCCCTGAAAAACTACTTAGAACTGGTCAAAACAAGACCATACATACTACTCAGTGCTAAGGGTGCAATGCATCTCACCTGCCACATGCAAAAAGTGCGATGCATACTGGAAAGCCCTTCTGGAGGGTGCGATGAGCAATAACAGATAAATGGAAGAGGCAGTTGGCTAGGTGGAAACCTAGAGAATCTTCTAGAAATTGCCCATTTGACACTTGCCTCTCTAAATTCGCCCAGGGATGAGTAAGATATCATGAAATCTCCAAGTGGAACCAAGAACTATCAGAGAGATGACACTAATCAAAATCCCAGAAGCTGATTCACCCACCTGCAAACATCTATATATGGATCCCTCATCCTAGAGATCCAGAGGCTGGAATTTTGTATTTTGTAAGGAAGTGTTGTTGGTTTCTCTATGCAACATTGTTGGGTGATCTAAGATTTTCATGAGGTGAAGAGGGCTTTCATGCTGTGAGGATGACGCTGGGTCAGACCAATGGGTTGTAATCCTCTCTTCTACTACTTCTATCAATAAAGATATTTGAGTTTTCCTCCATATTCTTGTATATCTCTGAATCTTGTATTGATATATGCATTTGTATGGTTAATATACATCTGATCCTATATTGTTTATGGTTATAGATCTCTATGCTTTGATGGTATTATGTTGCTTTGACTCTACATGTGTTCTTTGAAGTGGGACAAGTAAAGAAGGAGTGGCGAAGCTCTGTCAGAGGAGGGAGGAAACAAGAAAGGAGCCAAGCGAAAGACTGAGGTTGGTACTCTTTGCTTCTCTCTCATCTATCTCTCATAAAGGAAAACAAAAGTAACTTTAGTTTGTTTGTTTCTAAGATAGCTACCCGTCTTAGTGGGACTAGCAGCTCTGAATAGAGACTAGTTTTCTTGATAACACTTCAATAATATTCTTATCTTTTGAGCTTGATCTATTGGATTTCTTGAATTCAACGACGATTCCACAATTGATGCATTGTCTCTTTACACCTACACGTTCTACACGATAATGTCGACCATATTCCCACATTGCTGGATTTTTCCTTGGCTGTGAAATACCATTTATTTTGGTTAAAACAAATATAATGATGAATATTAAAATAGTTAATAGTGTCAAAGCTATAGGAAACAATATTCTATAAAATTCCAACTGTACCTTTGTTTCACATCCTCTAGACATGTTGATTTCATCTTCTATTATGTTTGAATCCATTCCTGCATCTTCTATTTGATTTTGAATTTGTTCAGTACCCCATTCTAGTGTGAAATATTTGCCCCATTCCCCTTGCAGATAAATATTAAATGGGGTATTCCTTGGGTTCGATCTCTTAAATTGTCTCCTTGCTTCTAACACTTCTTCTCTCTTTTTATCATACAAATCAATCCATTTGTTCATAAATTCCATGTGGTATAGAATGAACTTGTCGAGTATAGCACTTTCATCTACACCTATTACATGTCAACATGCTTATTTCAAACTCCAAAGGCCATGTTCTTAATTTGAAAAATAAATTACAAAGTAAATTAATGATCATAATAAAACAACCACAATGATCATGAGTTTACTTACTAATTTCTACTTGAACACCATTAGATTATGGTTTTTCTCCATCAATAATATCTAATGCTCGTTCTTCATCCCAGAAACATGGCCCATCTTTGAAATCCTTACCAAATAATTCACATAGGAAGAAAAATGCTTCATTCAATAAATACCCTTCAACCATGCAACCGTCTAGATATGCATTTTGTCAGACATATCTTTTAGAGTTTTCATATAGTTCTCAAAGAAAAACATCCACCTCATCAATACGAAACCCACTAATTTAATGTCATCAACTAGGTGTATAACTAAATGGACTTGTAGGCCAATGAAACTTGTAGGGAGATGCTTCTCAAATACACATACGATCTCTGCAATTTCCTTCTTCCATTTTGGCACTTCACATTCGCGGATCTCCTTGGATGTCACCCACCTAATATAACAATACTAAATTAGCATGAATACAATATCTCTATGTCTCTCACACATGAACATTCCATACCACATACCTTGCAAATGCTGAAAACCAGCTTATGGAATTCCTCAAGTCAATGGTAAGACATGAATCCCCCATAATTTCCAATGGCATGATATGTTTTCAAACACATTTATAAAATATCATCATTAGTTATTTTTTTCACACAATAGAATATCATAATATATTTAGTACCTAACTATTTTTTTCAACTGTAATAGCTTTATTTAATTATGACCCATAGCCATTAGGTTTCCTTATTGAACATATGACATTTGTTAGTCGGTCTAGATCTTCCTTTTTCAAAATCCATGGAGCTTCTGCATATTTTTAATTTTCCCTGTTTGTCCACAAATGTTTTCTATCAAATTTTGTACGTGAAAGAGAATATCTCTCCTTGAAGACAAGGTGTCCTTCTCTTTGCTTGCTATATGTCGAAAAATTGAATTTGGGACATTTTTTAAGATGTGGATGGGATCTAATGGGTGAGATATTAATAGATCCTTCTAATATGAGAGATCATAAAATATGGATTTCCTTTTCATCCCTTCTAGCATTTTAATTACAACGTGCTCTGGTTCTTAAATAGAATCACCCCCATCAAAAAAATCCTGCCAAGATTTCAATTCAACATCTTCATACTTCTTAAGTCTATTAGCTAGACCCATAATCATGGGAGGGCCTCTACTTTCAACATTTCCATCATATTGATTCTTATGGCAGTTTCTAAACCTATGATCTAGTGGTAGGAAAAACTTATTGTTTGCATAATAAATTTATGAAGATATTTATAATACCTCCCTTGAAATTGTTTTACACATCTTGGACATGCAAATATCCCCTTTGTTTGAAGCCCTGCAATTCAATAAGGTTAATAACATCAAAATAATAGTAGAAAACTAAGTATGAAAGTTGGGATGACAATAAATTATGTTTAGATAGGTAAACAATATTATCTTACTGAAAAAAAGTCCACGTCCTGGGAAATCATGAATAGTCCAACATAGCACACCATACAACATGAAGGACCTATTTGATGGAGGATGTGATATTGCATACGTTCTTATGCCTTTCCATAGCAGCTGCATCTCATCATTAAAAGGCGCAAGATACACATCCATGTTCTTAACTTTATTTTTTCTTAGAACAATGAGAGTCAGCATAAGGTGCCCCTTTATAAAACTCATCCCATGGGGAATATTATACACTATCAATCTGACTGACCAAACACTATAATTTTAACTCACGAAAGATAATGGGCACACTCCATCAATTGCATGGCCAAAATTGATACCATGGGGTTCATCTTTGAATTTTGTTGGTCATTTTTCCTCTATGTGTTTTAATGCTTTGGAGTCGGCTGAAATTCACATGAATCAATCTTTACTGCTATTCTTTGCATGCCAATACATCAATTGTGAAAGTGACTTGCAATGAAACATTCGTTGAAGCCTAGGTATAATTGGCATGTGACGTAAAGCCTTCTTTGGAACTATAGGACCTCGTACATCTATACGATATCTCGTCTCTTTGCATACAATGCATTCTACCTTGTCTTGATATTTAAATCTATATAAAAAACAATCATTTTTACATGAATGAATTTTATTATATTCAATCCCCAACTCAATCAATAATTGACGTGCCTCTCTGCAAGTTGATGGCAACACATTATCTTCAGGAAATATTTTAGTTTTTAGTTCCCTGTAAGATTTCCAAAGATTAGATCAATTGAATATTTAACTTATGATGAACATGTTTGATATGTGAATGTATTTTATAACTATTCATATACAATATATGGTTTTAAAGTCTCCTTAAAGAAATATAAACAAAGTTGATGAATGTTTGTGAATTATGTACACCAATTAATAATGGATTGTAAGAAATATATTTCAACTCACTTCAGTAGGGTGGTGAATCCTTTGTCTAACCAACCAAATAATAACATGATTTCTAATAATATTAATGTGAATGCCATTTTTGAGGTTCTACTTGCACCCAATTTGAACACGGGCGTCTTTGTTGCTCGCTCAATAGACTCTTTCAATAAGTTGTTATCATCAACATTACATTGGTGGTAATTTCCCCTGTTGTCGTCATTATTGTCAACCATATGATCATTATTGTTATCATTGTTTCCATCCCCAAAGGATCATATAAGAATTTCATTCAATCCTTCTTCATGCACTACATTTTCATTGTCATGATCATCATCATTAAGGTCACCACTTAACATGTCATCAGTGTATGTGAATCTCATCAGTTGCTCAAATTTCTCAGGTGGTAGAGTTCTCTTTAAATATGCTCTTTTCGCACTGATAATGTTTAAAGGATGGTTTGGATCATCCAATATAAATCTTAATAGCCCAGTTGGATCATATTGGGTATTAGTAGTCATTCTTTCATCATCATCTTCTACCTATCGACAACCACAACCATTATTTAATGTTTGGCAAGAATTGGAAAAATCATAAATGTATCAATTTCAAAGAAATATAATCAAATGTTGCTTAGAAAATCCCATCCCATGTACTATAGTCTTTACCAAACTCTTCTTCAGTGAAATTATTTGTTGTGTCTGAAGTATTCATTATCATATCCTCTTCCACCCACTGTGTTCTTTGTGATTTAACAATTTTAGGTCCACGACCACGTACATATGTTTTTTTTCTTTTTTCTATTTGTATTTTTAGGCTATGCACTTGTTCCAATATCCATCTGAAATATGAACAACATGCATTAATTTATTCCAAGATTGAATAAATACACTATAAATTCTAATAATATTGTGAAAAACGATGGGCGTATAATAAAATTCTTCCTAAGTTAAGTCAAAATTTGATTTCTTGATTTATCGTGACATCATTTGTGTCCTTATTTGATATGACATGATCTGTTGCCATGGCCCCATCTTTCCCCTATAATACATAAAATATTCAATGATGTTTAGTACACCAATTATATCATTCAACCAATATGCTATCCAACACAACACCCCCCTTTACACATATATTTGACATATCGATATCATGTTTTGGATTTGCAAAAACAACAACATATTTTATGTAACTTTATCTCATCTATGTTGTAGCATTTGTGAATTCATAAAAAAAATCCTCCTTTGGTTGAGGTTGTTTTGCCTTCTTATGTTATGAACCAGCTCAAGAAAAAGATAGAAAAGATAGATCCATGCCTTAGAATTCAGCCTCTTCGAGGGGGCAACTTCCTTTACATTACATAAATGAACAATTCTTGGATGATTCAAATGACAAAACCTCCTTTCTATATATAGGAGTCTAAGGAGTCACAATATAACCCAGCCAATCTAACAATAATAATATAAAGCCACAAAAATAACAATATGGGGACAATAAGGGCACAACAATATTAATAAGGGATACAACTACAATAGTAATGGGGTAATCACTAGTATTATAGGGACCCAACATGCCCCTCTCCTTCAAAAAAGTGTTGTCCTCAATGCTTGAGTAGTTCTGGATGCTTCTGTATAAAATTCTCATCCTCCCATGTGGAATCTTCAGCGGATAAGTTCTTCCACTTGATAAGATACTCTGAAATTGATCGATTTCGTAGCTGTCGAGTTCTTGTTTCTGTGACTGCTTCTGGTTCCAATATAATTTTTCCTTCCTCGTCAAGTTCTGGCAATATTGTTTGAACTGGGAGCTTGTCGCCTATAACCTTCTTTAAACATGAAACATGGAAAACTGGGTGCAATCGAGAAGCTGCAGGAAGCTCCAATTTGTATGCCATAGTACCAATCTTTTGCAACACCTTGTATGGACCATAATACTTTGGTGATAATTTATTATCCTTCTTAGCTTGCTTGAGGGACATTTGCTTATATGGTTGTAGCCGTAGGAATACCCAATCACCTACATCAAAACTTCTTTCGCTGCGATGTTGATCTGCCTGTTGTTTCATTCTATTCTGTGCCAACACGAGGTTATCCTTTAAGAGTTGGAGGACTTGTTGTTGATGTTCGATGTGATGTTCCACTGCTTGAACCTTAGAATTTTCTCTTAAATATGATGTGATGGATGGTGGTTGATATCCATAAAGTGCCATAAATGGGGTCATTTTTGTTGCTGTATGGAAGGAAGTGTTATACCACCATTCAGCCAGAGGCAACCATTTGACCCATTGTGTCTGTTTATCAGATACAAAGCAACGAAGATATCCTTCCAAACATTTGTTTACTATCTCAGTTTTCCCATCAGATTGAGGATGATAAGATGAGCTATGAGCTAACTGAGTACCAAGACAAGAAAATAATTCTGTCCAAAAATTTCCAGTGAAAATGGGATCTCTGTCACTTACAATAATCTTTGGGTTTCCATGTAGCTTTTGAATTGTTTCCATAAATGCAGTAGAAACTGTACTGGCTTTAAATGGATGTGATAATGCACAAAAGTGTGCATACTTGGTAAGTCTGTCAACTACCACCATGATGACACTCTTTCCCTCAGACTTGGGTAAACCTGTGATAAAATCCATTGAAACCTCCTCCAACGTTGGCTTGGAATGGATAAAGGTTGTAATAGACCCGGTGTCTTAATTGTTTCAACTTTATTTTGTTGGCAAACCAAACATTCTGCCACAAACTTTTGAATATCTGATTTAAGGCCATCCCAAAAAAATTCCTTCTTAACCCTGTGGTAAGTTTTTAAAAATCCTGAGTGCCCTCCTAAGGGAGAAGTGTGCAATTCCATAAGAATCTTTTGTTTTAGCTGGGAATTCTTACAGAGGTATAAGCGATCTTTGTACCATAACGAATCATTTTGCCAGCTAAATGTATCAGACGTACTGGAATCTTGTTGTAACTTTCGAATAAGTGCCCACACTTCTTCATCATTCTTCCATTCCTCCCTTGCTTCATTTATCCAATCTGGTTGGATAATAGAAATGGCGCACAACAATGCTTCCACATCCTCATCCTTTCTTGAGAGTGCATCTGCCACCACATTTTGCTTCCCTTTTTTGTAGATGATTTCAAAGTCATAACCCAACATCTTTGTGACCCACTTTTGTTGCTCTTCAGAGGATAATCTTTGTTCTAAAAAGTATTTAAGGCTATCATGATCTGTTTTTACCTTGAAGTGTCTTCCCATTAGGTAGGGTCGCCATTTCTTAAGTGCATGGAGTATTGCCAACATTTCCTTCTCATAAATAGCTTTGTGTAAAAACTTTCCCTTGATTGGACGACTTTCAAAAGCAATGGGTCTTTCATCTTGCATTAAAACAACACCAATTCCATTTCCTGAAGCATCACATTCCACAATAAAGGTTTTTGTGAAGTCCGGTGTAGCTAAGACCGGTGCTTGGCACATTGCCTCTTTAAGATGTTCGAAGGCCTTTGTTGCTTCTGGAGTCCATGAAAATGCATCTTTCTTCAATAATGTTGTTAGAGGTGCTGCTATTCTCCCATAATTCTTAACAAACTTGCGATAATACCCTGTCAACCCGAGAAATCCTCGCAGATGCTTTATGGATGTGGGGATTTTCCATTCCTTAATGGCTTTAATTTTGCTAGGGTCTACCTTAACTCCTTCATGAGATACAATATGACCCAGATATTCCACCTCTTGTACTCCAAAGAAACATTTGGATCTTTTTGCATATAATTGTTTCTCCTCCAATAGTTGTAGCACCCTGTCAACATGTTCAACATGATCCTTCCAAGACTTGCTGTAGATTAGTATATCATCAAAAAATACTAACACAAATTTTCTAAGGAATGGTTTGAAAATTGAATTCATCAAACCTTGAAATGTTGAAGGTGCATTGGTAAGGCCAAAAGGCATGACCAAAAATTCATAATGACCCTCATGAGTTCTAAATGCTGTTTTCGGAATGTCTTCAGTCTTCATTCTGATTTGATGATATCCTGAACGAAGATCCAACTTGGTGAAGTAAATTGATCCATGCAATTCATCCAGTAATTCATCAATGACAGGAATGGGAAACTTATCTTTAATAGTGAGCTTGTTGAGCTCCCTATAATCCGGACACATGCGCCATGATCCATCCTTCTTGTGCACCAATACTACTGGAGTAGAGAAAGAACTTTGACTCGGTTGAATTATACCAGCCTCTAGCATTTCTGCAACCATACGTTCAATTTCACTCTTTTGGGCATAGGGATATCTGTACGGCCTGATGTTTGGAGGAACACTTCCTGGAATCAGATGAATAGCATGATCATGATCACGAATAGGTGGGAGACCTTTGGGAGTCTCAAATACCTTGGAATGATTGTCCAAGGCTTTTTGGAGATCTGGAGAAATAGATGATTCCAATGTGGAAACATCTAGCGAACATAATTGTGCAATTACACCTCTTTGTTCCTTTTTTAGAAGCTTTGTCATACCATTAGAGCTGATTATCTTTCTTGGTTTCCCTGCAATACCCCTTAATTCAACTTCCTTTCCTTCCACAGAAAATTTCATGAAAAGTTCTTGAAAATTAAAAGCTATTGTACCCAAGGATTGTAGCCATTGGACTCCTAGTACAACATCAACACCTCCATTGGAATGGAAAGCATTGGGCTAGTCAATACATATTCTCCCATGGATAGCTTGATATTATGGCACTTTCCAGAGCAATTTATTGTTCCTCCATTTGCAACCATCACTTGACACTCTGGTGCTGGATATAAGAAGCAATTCAATTCTTTTGCTACCTTACAATGAATAAAATTGTGGGTACTTCCTGAATCAATCAACACTATTACCTTTTTCTTCTTGATTTGTCCTTCTATCTTGATGGTTTGAGGAGTGGTAATTCCCGCCAATGCATTACAAGATATGGTTGGATTCATTTGTTCTTTATCTAGGCTTTGTTCCTGGAGTATATCCTCTTCTTTTGACCTTTCTTGCTCCTTTTCTTCTTCCTCTTCACAATCTATGTAGAATAATTTCTTCTCAGCACACTTATGACCTTTAGTGTATTTGCTATCACAACTGTAACAAAGCCCTTTTGCTCTTTTTTCTTCCAATTGTTGTGGTGTCAACCTTATAGGTTGTGGAAGACTAGGGGCAACAACACTTCCATCTTTATAGTTGTGAGTGGTATGCTTCCTGGTTGCCATAATTTTGCTTTCCATTTTTCTTGCTAACCTGAATGCCTTCTCTAATGAATCAGGTTCCCAAAGGCGAACATCATGTTGGATATTATCCTTTAAAGTCCCTATGAACACATCAATCCTATGCTCCTCTGGAATATTTTTTACCCTTATGTTCAATTTTTGGAACTCCTCAATGTGCTCCATTATTGAACCCTTTTGTTTGAGACTTATCAATTGGCTAAAAAAAGTGTTGCTTTTTGTATCCTCATAATGTGCTGTCAATTCTTCCGTAAAAATTGCCCAAGTGATAATTTGTTTACGAGAGCAAAGCCATTGATACCATACAAACTGATTTGGTTCCAAATATAAAGTTGCAATACGTACCTTTTGTGTGTTTTGCACATTATTGAGATCGAAAAATTGCTCCATCTGTAATATCCATGTTGCGGGATCCTTGCCATCAAACTTCCTCATATCAATTTTTGGAATATGGTGGATCTTCGATCCCACATTAGAGTCTATGAAATCATGATTAACATTTCTTTTGTTATCATCATGAGTTTCCTTTACTACCTTTTCACCATTAGTAAGTATTTCTTGTAGCAAAATTTGTCAAATATGTCTTCAAATTTGCCATGTCTCTCTTCAAATCTGCCATGTCTCTCTTCAAATCTGTCTTCAAATCATCAATCTTAGCTTCCATGCCCTTTATCTTAGATTCCACGCCATTTATCTTAGCTTCTGTTAGCTTTTGTGAGAGTGAAATTTGTTGCACTTGGTTTTGTAATTTTGATATATCATGTAGCATTTCTTCCTCTTCTTCATGAGTCATGCTAGAGCTTTCAGGTTGCTTACTAGGTGTTTTCATTTTCTTTCCTTGGGGCATCGGTTACTGATAATAATTCTCTACTATGCCCTTTGAATTCCTTCAAAATAATTTTTCAAACCAAGCTTAAGCAAAAATTTAAAAAAATCTACACACCTTTTTTCACTTTGTAGGAGCTCGATATTGCCTCTGATGTATCTCTGTAATTTCAGATCATCTAGTTCTAAATTGCAACCTATAGTAGCCCTCTGTCTCCTCTTTCCAATGCCACCAGTATGATCCCAATTGGATTCTCCAAGGAAGAGTTATGTCAAATCTCCCACAGTGACCTGATTATAGACTAGTTCAGTAGAGCGAACTTGTACGACGTGCCACGTGTCCCTGTTTTGACCTTTGGCTCTGAAAAAGATATACAAGAAACTAAAGTCCGTCCTCTTTCTATACCTTCTTACGAAATTTCAATCCGATGCTCAGAGAGAAAGTTATGATGATTTTCCCCAGGTCACCTGTTTGGAATGTAATTCAGGAGTCTGCAAAAAGACCAACTTCCTCAGATCATATCTCCACAAATATAGCACGAAAAGATCTGTTTGGAGCAGCGAAACCCTGGAATCTAAAGCTCTAATACCAAATGTTATGAACTAGCTCAAGAAAAAGATAGAAAAGATAGATCCACGCCTTAGAATTCAGCCTCTTCGAGGGGGAAACCTCCTTTACATTACATAAATGAACAATTTTGGGATGATTCAAATGACAAAACCTCCTTTCTATATATAGGAGTCTAAGGAGTCACAATATAACCCAGACAACCTAACAATAATAATATAAAGCCACAAAAATAACAATAGGGGATTCTATGGGGCACAGTAATAATAATATGGGGACAATAGGGGCACAACAATATTAATAATACAACTACAATAGTAATGGGGTAATCACTAGTATTATAGGGACCCAACATCTTACCTTTATTGTATCTATAGATTTTGTATTTGATTCTATGGCCACCCATTTTCCTCTTTTTGATTTATTAGGTCTACATCATCCATGCCCTTTGTCCATGGCCTCCTATAGATCTTATAATACACAACAATGACATTAGTCACATAATATCTATGCACTTTGTTGTTGATCGATCTAGTTTTCTAAACACACAATCAATTTAAGCTCAGTTGGTTTTCACTGCACCTTTCTAGCTAAAATGCCCCTATTTTCAATATATACCCTCTTTGTTAATTTCTACTCCCAATATGGTGACATGACACAACTCTTATAAATCTTAGACGAGGATTATGAAAACTAATGGACTACTTTTTTTTTTTTTTTCCATTTAACTTAATTCAAACCCTTCATCCATAACTTTAAACCACTAAATATCTATATTTTTATTTATTTTTTTAAAAATCCTTTGATCCTATATGTTAGAGAATATACTATTTTCAAATTTTGATTTTAAGTATTCTAAATGATCTCAATATATAATATAATAATTAATGTAATTTAACTTATGGATGAGATATATTTTAAGCGCCACCATCCACCCTATAAATGAGTAAAGAGTGAGTGGCGGGATTGATTATGTTTATTTCACATGTATACATAACCACTAAGCAACACACCATTTAAAGGTGAAAATGTGTACATGTGACTATAACTAGTGCATTGTTACATTATGAGTCATTGAATATTAAAATAAAATTATAAATTTTGAAATCACACCAAATTCATTAGTGGGCTAGGAAAATGAGACATAAAACAACCTTCATTATAGTGTCAAAACACCATTTATAGGACTTTACATCAACCATCATTTCAAATTATCCCATGTGCCTATGCACATTGCACATCCAACATTGGTATTCAAACCTCATAAAAAATGAAAATAACATGGAAGCCTCCTGTAGAGCGATAACTAGGGTCTCTCACACCACCAATTATTCCACATTATTAAGTCAATCCGGGATCGTTTTGTTCTTTCAAGGAGTAACTCAATCCGAGGCTGTTCTGTCCAAGTAGTGCTCGGTAGTATAGCATTCTAATAACTTGAAAGGAATCAAACACTAAGCTGTAACTAAACCAATTCAGAAAATGAAATCACACAAGGCAGATGATCAGTCAAGGGTACGGAACCAATAACCCTTCCCTTTAGAAACTGATAAAGAAAGAAAACCAAAGCATGGGCTTATAGGTCAGGGAGCTAGGCAGCGTCTTGCTGGGCTCACGACAGCCTTAGGCCTGCTATCACGCGAAAGCAATAAAGGCAGATTAGCGAAAGTAAAATGGAACAGCAATTCTTAAAATGGAACATCAGTAATCAAATGGAACAGCAGTAATCAAATGGAACAGCAGTAATGAAATGGAACAACAGTAATGAAATGGAACAGCAATCTTTCATAAACAGGAAACGTCAATCATATAAAAACTCAAATGGAACAGCAAACCCAAATGGAACAACAAATCCAATTGGAACAGCAAATCCAAATGGAACAACAAACTCAAATGGAACAGCAAATCCAAATGGAACAACAAATCCAAATGGAACAGCAAATCCAAATGGAACAGCAAACCCCGAAGTATGTACACGGTCTATACTACTGTAGCGATCCGAGAGTAATGTGTGATGTGACTATGTTTCTGAACAAAGTGATCTTATCTTCAAGCCTCACAAATACTTATTTCATATGAATCCAATAATGATAACATTCATACCAATAACTCGCTGTAGAAATGGATGCAATTCGAATAGATTTAGTTTGTGTAATACAGAGACGTGAATTAAAGAACTTATTCAGATTCAAGTATTAATTAAGAAGCATAGTCTATCATAGCAAAGATATATCGGATTACTGAAACAAGAGAAATAAGCAAACCACACAAATCACCGTATGATACAACAGCAAGTGACCGTCGGAGCTGGGCCCTTGGCTACGATGGTACACTGCTTAGAGTTACTTCAGATGCAGAAACGAAGTGAACACCAAATCCTTTATATTGATTGCATTAACAAAAGTATACAAAATCAGATCTTACAAAAGCTCAGTGATCAAAATCGTTCTGAGTTTATAATTATAACAACAGTCGTTCTCCCCACGCTCGATGGCGTGGTACCTTTATATAACAGAAATGACGGAGATGTCTAGATACAAAAGATAAGCTTAAAGCAAAGATCCCTCAGGATCAAAGATCCTGAGGGATTCGCTAATCGTTCAGGTCTCCTCTTTCCTTCTTGCGTTCTCCGTCACGATATCCTGCGTTCTTTTCCTGGATTATTCGGCTCCAATTTTACTTAATCTTGTCCGCATCCGGTTCCCTGTCGTCGGGTCAGCAGTTACTTTCCTTGCGCTTCTTGTTTTTACTCGATAATTCCCTATTTCCGTGTCCTTCTGCATAGAAAACATCAATTATTAGTGATTGAGCTTTGTTTGTCCATTTTCACACAATTTACCAAAACCCTTATATTTTTAGACTCATAATGCAGAAAAGATTAGAAATAGTATTGAAAAACCACTAGATTGCTTATCAAAAAGCATACCTTCCAGGTGCTCCACACACCCCCCTGCTTACCCTGTTTCATGTCCTCATGAAAACGTTGTAATTGACATGCAGGGCTGTGAGAGAGTAGGCCGGAGAAGGGATCTCACGAAGAGGCCGACAACCATGATTAGCAACTAGATGGTCAAAGAACTGATCTAACTGATCTGCAGGCATCTCATATAGGGCCTGATATCCAGGTGCAGGATGCCAAATAATTGGGCTGCGAAACCGATACCCCAACCAAAATGGTCCTGCTCGCAGAATCCGTTCCCCATAGAGACTCAATCGACTGGCAGCCAATTCAAAATTCTCAAAGTTAAAGGGTTCCCTGAGCTGGATGTTTGGGTTAGAGGTTCGGTATCGAAACTTTGCAGCATGGAAGGCCTGGTCTTTAATAGTCAGGAAATACTCCAGACCATTTCGGATCAAGTCTCCATGCATGGGACCTAATATCTTCATGACACCTGGGATCCTCATCGTACTCCTATGCTCTCTCCATAATGCTGCTGGGTCCCTAGGTTCAGCTCGTACCCAAAGGTCTAAACTATTTTCTTGCCTCTGGAAGATGTTGTAAGCTTTAAGCCATTTTAACTGATTCACCCCAAATGAGATAAAGGCTTGAAATTGTATATCGCCAACGAAAGGGCCAAGATTCAAATCAGTTTCCTGGTCTAAGACAAGATTGTGCAGGTAGAATTCACATAACAACCTTTGAACTTTAACTCCATAGTGCTTGCAGCAATTTATAAAATCATTAACAATGTTGATATGGATAGGTGCTCCTGCCCTAATAGCTTTTATTTTTAATCTCAAATAACGTTCAAGCAAAAACAAAGCATAATTTTTAGCAGGGGCTCTACAAGTCAAAACATCAGTATACAAGGAACACAAGGTGTCCATCTGCTTAACAACACTATCTAGTCGACGAGTTACCTTAGCAACCTTTTCCTGCTCCTTCTGCCATCCTTCAAAGGCCTGGCTCTCAGACTGACTGATGTTTCGAAGTTGCTGTTGGAGCTCCTCGTATCTTTCTTTGGGGACCGTCTGTTCTCGCAACTGCTCGGCCTCCTGCTGGGCTTCCTTCATCATTTTATGCAAGGTTCTAGTTTTCGGGTCTTTCTTCCAGACAGCCGTGGAAGCTGGAAGTTTAACCTGGACCTTCCTATTGCGTTGTTTGGAATTTTGGCTTCTGTTTGAACCTCTTTGCTATCCATTTCCTTTTTAATGCGAACAAAGGGTGTTACACTAAAAAATGTCACCTTGACTACTTACAGTTAGTATGGCTCAAATCAACAAGTCATGCTACCCTCTTAGGCAAGTCTCATGCCTCTGTTATCCATCTCAAACTCAAAGAAGAGAGAAAGTCTTGTAAAAATCATGTTTATCTCTGGGGTCGCAGGTTCTCTCTAGCCTTACCTGCGGGGACGCTGACCATGTTCACAAAATCTGCGTCCATAGACGCTCTGTATGTTAAGGGACAGGTGCGTCCCTCTGTAAAAGGCAAAATGCGCGAGTTTTATCTTGAAAAAGTTACTTGTGGTTACTTCTAGAACATTCTAGAGGTCGGTTTGATGAAATGGATGCGCCTCCAGTTGGTTCATGTATCTCTATTAAGGGGGAACTTATCCCATCAATAAGGGAGCTATCCCACCCAAAGAGGGGGATGATCCCATTGATAGTGGACCTGAATAACCTCTTTACAGCACTATAAATAAAGGCATTGAGCCAGAAGGAGGAGAGGTTGGAGCTATACATTTTCTTTGGGTAAATGCTGCAGGATTTAGGTCTTCCATTAGAGCCTTTGTGAGGAGAGATTGTCTTCACTTGATTCTACTTGGGAGAGGGTGAGCTTTGTCAAAGTAGAGGAAAACCCTTGATGGACCCTGGGAGGAACTTGCACAACACCAAGGCCAGGTTGTAAGAGTTTCTTTGTTTCGTTATTAATACAAACTGGTTTATTTTTCTCAATAGCTTGTGTTAATGAGTTATTTCATGTGTTCCTTGGTCTGCATGTTGAATATATGTTTTATTATATGAAATGCAAGTGCTTGGTAATTGTTTGATTGTTTGTGGTTGCAGGAATTGACTTGAAGGAGGAGCTCATCCGGATCGTCAAGAACGGACTTCAACAACAGCGTTTTGGAATAAGGTAAGCCTAAACACTTGTAGTTTTCATGTTGTAAAAGGTGTATTTAGAGAAAGATCACTCCATTTTGTCTTGTTTGTCATTAGAATGTCTTAGACTTCTAGGAAGGTCAGTCGTGTCCGCACCCTTGACAGATTCCGTGTGACAAATTGGCGACTCCACTGGGGAATCCATTAATGAGAGAGTCTTTTCCTTTATATGAACTTTGCTTTGAGAAAATCATTTTTATTTTCTGGTTTTTGACTGTGAGAATTAGTATTTGGGTGGCTTAGCTGTAGATTTAGTTGGCTTTAGTTTTTCTTCCTTTTTCCAGAAAGACGCAGTCTCTGTGTGCTGCACAGTGCGTCCTTGGACGCGCTGTTGTCGACTGCACAGTGCGGGGCCGCACCTGTGACAACGGGTGGCCTGCGTCTTCCTGTAAAAGTTAAGAAAATTCCATTTTTGCCTTAAATTACTTTTAGATTTTGTTTTTTCTTAGTGTTTTCTGCCCAGATCCTTTAGTACCCTGTCAAGAATTCTCACCTGAACTCGTTTTGTGAGCTTTGAGTGTTTTAGTGGTTTTCAACGAAGTTTAGACCTAGGGTTTGATTTTTGGAAAGGCTTTGTAGTGACTTTGAGCTTAGAAAGTTGTCCAGCCTTAGATATCTCTGGTTAGTCAACCTTCTTAGAAGTTGAGCCTGCCGTAAAGTCTCCTTGTTTGAGCAACTTGTCATTTGAGTTGTTTTGGGTCAAATTTCGAATTGCTTGTTTTTAAAGTATTGATTTCCATTTTCAAAAAGGACAAAAAGATTAGAATTTTGTTTTGACTAGTTTTTGGTTCTGCAATAAGCTAGTCCTTGATTTGATTGTGATCAAGTAAAACACCTTAGAAATAATCATTGTTAGTTTTGGCCTCGTTAAGATTGCTTAGAGTAAATTTGCCTTTAGTTTGCTTATGAGTGCATTTTCATAGATTTTAAGAGTTGTTAAGATTGTTTTTTGGTTATATTAGATTTATTTGCTTTATTAAAAGAAAAATACAAAAACATCTTCTTAAAAAGTCTTGTTTCAAGTAGCTTTTTGTTTTCAAAAGAAGAAAAGAGTTTTTTTCGTGCATGTAAAGAGAAGTTATGTTTTTATGCTTGGAAAAGAAAAACGAATTGTTTCTTTGATTGTCTTCAATTAAGAAGTTGCTTTTATAAAGATTGCATTCTCTCAACTTTTTAGTTAAGCAATTCATCGAAAAAGTAAAGTAGTGGATAAATCATTTTAGGTGCATTTTGTAGTGGTTTCGAGTCGAGTCAACACACCACTAGTTTCACTTCCATCACCTTTTGACTTAAGAAACAACCTTAAAAGTAACGCTTAAATTAAAATCAATCTAGTAATCTTTATTTTTCTAGGGCTCTGAAGCACCAACATAGCTTAGGCTAGGGTCTTGGAGTAGGTGAGTACTTAACTCTCCAAGACTACAAAACCAAACAGATAGTCTATCTTGAGTAGAACAAATCCAATTGTTTCAGTTACATTCTGGGAAAGCTCCTCTTAAAGGAGAAACACGAGCTCGTGTCCGAACCAGTGAGGGGATCATTCCTCCCTCGTTGGGAACGACGCCAGGCAGTACGTATTACAAACGGTAAACCTCGGATTAACCATTGTCGAGGAGCCAGGGGTCACTTATCGGTAAACCTTGGATTGTTGTCAAGGAGCCGGTAAGGGGATTGGAGCTTGCTACTCTGCCCTTGCGTGCTGTCGGAGTTTAGACTGTTCCCCCAGGTGTAATTGTTGTGATTGGTAACCTTAGTGGCCATAATATCTAGGATTCTACCCAAGGTGACGGTGGAGGGAAGGTCCCACTGTACCTGGAGCAGACGTCGGTTATACTCACTTGGATTTTCTGGGGGGTTCGCTTCACTTCGAGACGGTTAAAGTGGAGGAACTTGGTCCAGTCTATTCATTAAGCAGGTTGCCGGGGTAACTGTTCCACCCACTATTTCTGTACTGAATCCTGCGAGGTTGGGCCTAATCACCAACTAGCGCTTTTGGTCCGGAAGACTACTGTTTGTGTGTGGTTTGACGCTCTAGATTATTTAGGCGTGTGCTTCAAATTTGATTGGTTCTTTAGAAGACTTTAGGTGGTTTGATTTGAAATTTTTTACTTTGATTTCGTGTGTTGTAGTTAAAATCTTTAATTGTGGCGGAATTACCGAGACAGTCCCGTAGACTTCGGGGCAAGTCTCCTGAGATTGTTACCGGGATAGATTTGTTAAGAAAACTCCGTAAATCGCGGGGTGAATCTCCTGAAAACATTCCGGGTCATTTAGAAGGGTTAAAGGTCCTTGTAACTCCTCCTAGTGGCAGTAGAGTAGGTTCACCTGAAGAAGGAGAATCTTCTTTGGTAGTCCATCCAGATTACCAAAGATTAGAAACAGGTTACAATCCCGAAGCTGTTACAGTTTCCGAGCTTGCTGGTAGTTTTTCATCTGCCAGTGAAACAGGCGAAGAACCTGAAATTTCAGAACCTGTTACTCCAACTCCTAGTGTTCCTGATTCACCAAGAATAGAAAGAATTATCACCGAAAATCTTCCTGTTGGATTAATTGCTATAGAAGAACTTGTTCCAGAGGAAGAAATAGGCGTTTCTGATTCTGAAGATCTAATTACCCTTGATCTAAGGGAGCGTGAATCCATCTTTTACAGTCCTCCTAGAAGTGAATCTTGGTACCTTGCATTAACCAATTTTTTAGACAACTCAGTAGGTTTTTCTACACCTCGTACTCCGGTTCCACCTAGAGGAATTCATTCTCCTGTAAATATGTCTGGTCAGTCATCTGTGTTTTCACAAAGTCCTGAATCATTTTTACATGGCGGTCCTTCTGTTCCTACTGGGTATCAGTCACTTTCTGGTACCTTTGCGGGAGCATCTCCTCAACCTGTTGATCATGGGTTATTAGTTGGAAACAGTGGTAATGTACCATTGAGTATAGGTGAAGTTTATATGATGTCAGGTTCAACTCCCATTAACCAACCTCAAGGTGGCCAATTACCGCCTGGGGGGCAACCTTCGTTAATGCCTGGGGGGCAACCTCAAGGTACTTCATTTGTGACTGGGGGGCAACCTCAAGGGTATCAACCCCAAGGGTATCAACCCCAGCCTCAATATGTACCCCAAAGTCAACCTCAGTATCAGTATCAACCTCAAGGATGGCAACCTCAAGGATGGCAACCCCAAGGGTATCAACCCCAAGGGTATCAACCTCAAGGATACCAACCTCAAGGTCAAGGTCAACCCCAGTATTCGTATTTACCTCAAGGTTATCAACCTACGGGTCAATACCCTGGTCAAGGTTATCAACCACCTCAAGGGCAATCATATGGGACTACACCTTACAGTTATCAACCCTATCCTCAATACGGCTATGGATCTCAGTATCCTCAACCTGTTACGAGTCAATACCCTGGAATGTTAACATGGGATCCGTCACAGGGTCAACAGATGTCGCAACCAAGTATACAGTCGGTACCTCAAGCAGGACAACCTGCAGTTCCTGGTCCACCCCAGCAACCGCAACCTGTCCAGTCAAGTGTTCAGACCCCTGTAACTTCTGTAGTTACTCAGCCGCCAATTGCACCGAGTACTCCACCTCACACGGCTGCAGCAACTACCGCTTCATCTACCATGCTTACATCTGGAGTATCGGCAGCTCCGGTTTCTACTGTCCCTGTAACCGCTCCTCAGACATCTGTACCGTTGTCTGGACCCACGGTTCAAACCACAGTCCAGATGCCTGCAGGTCAACCTGGTACAAGTACGGTTGTTACTACTCAACCTCAATTTGTTCAACCTCCGTACCAGGGACAGTATCAACCTGGGCAAGCTGCCCAACAACCGGTTTACCAGTATCAACCGTATCCTGGGTACAATTATCAACCACCTCAACAACCCCAGTACGGTCCGGTTAATCCTGGTTTTCCAGGAGGATATAATATCCCCAATGCGAATCCTGTTCCTAGTTATCCTGGATATCCTCCTCCTGGGGCTGGTATTGTGACTCAGAGTTTCAGAGATCCTAACCGGCAGTTACCATTTATTGCGACTTTAGATTTACCCGACTTGACGCGCCTAACGAACGATCCAATTCAATATCTTCCGTTCTGGCCGCCAATGCCAAATAAGTTGCCCAGCGATATACCCAAGTTCGAAGGTAAGTCTGGAGAGGATCCGTCTAATCACGTGATGACTTACCACCTCTGGTGTGCATCAAATTCCATCTCAGATGATTCTATCCGCTTACGTCTTTTCCAGCGTACACTCATTGGTCTCGCAGCCAAGTGGTACATTGAGTTGCCACGGGCTTCTTTTTACAACTTTAGCCAGTTAGCTACTTCATTCTTAACTCATTTTCAGTTACCAGTCAGATACGATAATGGTACGGAATTATTAACTTCGCTAAAACAATCGACATCCACGTACATTTCTGATCACATCCATGAGTGGAGACGTCGAAGGAGATTAGTGAAAGTTTTTATCCCGGACCAAATTTTAGCTGAATGGTTTGTAAAATCATTATTACCAAGAATTACTGAAGATGTAGCTAAGGCCGGCGTAGTTACTGAGGAGCAAGTCATTGCTCAGGCACAATACCTTGACTTAGTTTACACTCAGTCGGGTACGTTACACGAGAAAATTCCGGATCTTCCAAAGTCAAACCAAATCGCTGCTGCTCCTTCGGGATCTCATGCCGCTGATGGTATGATCGGTATCGTGACTACGAAGAGTAAGAAGAAGTCTTCCAAGACCTCCAATACTCCAATTATCACTTTGCCTGATTCTCCGACAGGAGAGTCTTCTCCTCCTGAACTTACCGCCGACATTCACGCTGTAGAGTCATCTACGGCCAAATCCAAAAACGGTGGAAAGAAGAAAGGAAAGAAGAAGGCTAAAGCAGACAAGGCTCCAAAGGAGAAAACGGAAAAGTCGGAAACCAATGACGAAAAGCGCAAACCTCGTTATCCTTGTCTCATTTGTGAAGAAGATCATTTTACGAGAGACTGCCCTCATCGGGCCGAGGTAGTGAAAATAGTTAAAGGTTCTCCGACTCCTGCTGTGTTAAAGAATCCATTCCCGAGCAGGAAAATAAGATGATAGGTTCTTCTTCGAATGCCAGTGAAGAACCCATTTTGATGATGTCTCATGTCAGGATTGCGACTCGATCGCAAGATTATGGTAGTAAGGCTCCTGTTGATGGTAAAGAAGCAGAATCTTCTCACTCTAACCCATCAACCTCAGCTCCTGGTTCCGATCCACTACAGATCGAAAAACCTAACCCAGACTTAGTGATTAAGCCGCCCGCCAAGGGTGTACTTCGAAGGTCTGCTTTCAATCCACATGCGAGAGCAGCCCAGAATTACAACATTGTTGAAGACTTAGCTGTTTCACCTTCAGCAATGTCGGCACTCGAAGTGCTGCAATCATGTCCAGCGCAACGAAAATTGCTTTTGTCGGCTATTGGAGCTGTCGATGTTCAGGACCCGAACCTAATGATCTTTGATCTAGAAAGTAGTACACCGCGTCTCCCCCATCAAATGGCTTTCCAAATTCCAGTGATAGTCAAAAACAGGCCTATTCATCGGACTGTGATTGATGAGGGAGCTTCTACGTGTATTATGTCGATTCAATGTTGGAGATCGCTTGGTTCTCCTTCGTTGAACCAATCCCCCACCATCCTTAAGGCCTTTGATGGCCGTGGGTTCCGTCCGTTTGGTATTCTACAAGAATTGCCTATAGGGGTCGAAGGTAAAACCGTTAGTCTGGATGTGGAAGTGGTTGATGCCCCTCTAGACTACAACCTTCTTTTGGGTCGAAGTTGGTCATATGCTATGACAGCGGTCGTTTCATCGGTCTTCAGAGTCATTAAGTTTCCACATAACGGTAAGATCGTGACTATTGATCAGCTGACATACTTTTCATCCGACCCAACCTCTTTAGAAACTATCCAGCATGTTGGTAAAACGACAATCCCTTATAGGGACATTGGTGTAGGTTTAGTTAAGGATTCCGGTTTACTGGGAACTTTTCCTCTCCCTCCACTCAATGCAGACCCTTCGTTCGCAACAATTCATATGATCACGTCAGAAAACATTATTTATGATGATCCTTGGTATGTTCCCTCTGACTCTGAGCTAGACTCACTCGGTGATGTTATGCCGTTGAGTCCGTATGAGATTGCTTATGAAGCTCTTATGTCTTTTACCGACTTTCATTCAACCGACCAAATGAATGTGGTCAGTGAAGAGTCACTTTTCACCTCACCCTTAGAACGGATAACGTTTCCCGAAGAAGTGTCATCTGACGAACAACTTCGCGAAATCCTAAGTGTAGATGATCTACCATGGGAAGATCTCCATCACAGATCTTCGTTTTTACCTAAGGATGATGCCTTTGAAAATGATTTTTCATCTATCTTTACCGCTGAATATGTCAAAGACGCTCAGGATCCAACGAAACATTCTGATTCAGAGCTGAATTTAGGGAATATTTCTCGTACTATTCCCATTGATATTTCAGTGAAGCCCGGAATCAAGGAGAACATTCATATAGGTGCCGCATGTACTGACGAAGAAATTGAAACTTACAAGGCCCTATTCCAAGAATTCCGCGACGTGTTTGCCTGGTCTTACGAAGAAATGCCGGGAATTGATCCTGCCATTGTTGTTCATGAAATCAAAACCTACCCGGATGCTAAACCCATTCGGCAACGGTTGCGTCAGATTCACCCTCGAAAAGCAGCTGCAATCAAAGCCGAAGTCGAAAAGCTGTTGAAAGCAGGTTTCATTTATCCGATCCCGTTAACGGATTGGGTATCGAATATTGTTCCCGTCAATAAAAAACAAGGAACAATAAGAATCTGTATCGATTATAGGGATATCAATCGAGCTTGTCCAAAAGACAACTATCCTACGCCTTATATCGATCAAATTATTGATGATTGTGCCGGAAGTGAGATGTTTTCCTTCATGGATGGTTTCTCGGGTATAATCAAATCAATATTCTACCTGCCGATCAACCAAAAACGGCATTCATTTGTCCATGGGGGACATTTGCTTATTGCAAATTACCTTTTGGCCTTAAGAATGCCGGTGCTACTTTTCAACGGGCCATGTCTTATGCATTTCATGACATCAAGCACATTGTGCAACCCTATCTCGATGATTTGCCTGCTCATTCTTTACACCGAGCTGATCACCTTGTCCATTTACGAGCAATCTTTATGAGGTGTAGGCATTATCGAATTCGGTTGAATCCCCACAAGTGTGTTTTCTGTATAGAAACAGGTCGATTGCTGGGATTTGTTGTTTCCAAAACCGGCATTCGCGTCGATCCCTCGAAAGTCGAGGCTATCATCCAATTGCCTCCTCCTTCGAGTTTGCGCCAACTCCAAAGTTTGCAAGGGAAAGCAAACTTTTTACGCCGATTCATCCCTAACTACGCCGAGGTCACTAAAGGTTTTACACGGTTGTTGAAACAGAACGTACAATTCTTTTGGGACGAGATTGCTCAACAATCTTTTGATGCACTGAAACACGCGTTGACCCATGCACCGTTATTGCATCCTCCCAACTACAACCAGGACTACTTCTTATACCTCGCAGCTTCGCATTCCACCATTGGAATGGTGTTAGTTCAAGAAGATGAATTCAAGGCAGAGCATGTGATATATTACCTTAGCAGAACCTTAAATCCAACTGAGTTAAAATATTCACATGTGGAGAAATTGGCCCTGGCAGCCGTTCAAGCTGTCCAGCGTTTTCGTCACTACATTCTTCTCCGCAAAACTACTGTTATTTCGGATTGCAACCCTATGATTTATATCTTGACAAAACAACTGCTAGGGGGCAAGTACTCTAAATGGATCGTCATCCTGCAAGAGTTCGACTTGGAGTTTGAGAAGTCCAAGTCTAAGAAATCTTTAGTCTTCGCGGAATTGATGTGTGATTTCCCGAGTGCTGACACAGAGACTGTGGCAGAGGAGTCCATTGCGGACGAATCTTTGTTTCTTATTAGCACTGTAGATCCGTGGTATGGGGATATAATCATCTATCTCCAAACCCAAACCTTTCGGCCTGAAGCTTCCAAGGAAAACCGTCGAAAAATTCGGTTTCAATCCCAGCAATACAGAATTATTGGAGATACACTTTATCGCCTGGGGGCAGACTTAGTTTTTCGACGTTGTTTAACTCACGATGAGGCTGAGAGAGTTTTGAATGATTGTCACTCTGGAGCATGTGGCGGTCATATGTCTGGGTATGCCACAGCTCAGAAGGTGTTGCGCGCTGGCTATTTCTGGCCGTCTATGTTTAAAGATTGTATCCTTGCCGTCAGAAAATGCCACAACTGTCAAGTGTTTGATCGCAAGATGCGCGCTCCACCTGCTCCTCTCCACCCTATAATTGCCGCTGGTCCATTCGCCAAATGGGGCATTGACTTTATTACTTGTAACCCTCACTCGGCCGGGGGGCATGCGTATATCATCCTTGCGGTTGATTATTTTACTAAGTGGGCCGAGGCGATGCCTACATTCGACGCAAGCGGCAAGACAGCTGCACTTTTCGTATTCAATCATATCATAACTAGGTTTGGTGTCCCACAAGCAATCATTACGGACCATGGAAGCCATTTTCGAAATGTCATGATGACTGAACTTACAAGCCAGCTTGGTTTGCGCCACGATAGCTCTACACCTTATTATCCGCAAGCCAACGGTTTGGTTGAGTCAATCAACAAAGTTCTAGTCGTCATGATTCGACGGATCATTGGTATCCATCGAACGAATTGGCATAACATGTTATTTTCGGCGCTATGGGCATATCGAACTTCAGTGAAAAATTCAACAGGTTTCACCCCTTTTCAGCTAGTTTATGGCTTAGAAGCTGTGTTACCTATTGAGTGCGAAATCCCATCACTTCAAATGGCTGTCGAATTACTTCCAGCTACTTCCGAAGAGGAGAAACGGTTGTTATACTTAGCTAAATTAGATGAGACTCGACGTGACGCTACTTTAGCTATCGAGACTCACGCGAAACGAATGAAAGCTCAGTACGATAAAAATGTAACCCCTCGAAGTTTTTCGGAAGGAGACCTAGTACTATTATATGATCAAGCTAACGATAAGCTAGGTGCTGGAAAATTCGTTCCCATGTGGCATGGGCCCTACATTGTAAAGCGAAAGCTAGCAAAAGGGGCTTATGAGTTAGTTGATTTTGATGGGGACTCTTTGGGCAAACCCAGAAATGGACTTTACCTAAAGAGGTATTATGCTTAAAATGATGGATGGAGAAATTTTTAGATAGGTTAGATTTCCTTTCTAGCTAGCAAGTGTGTTAGTTTAGTCAGTGTGCTTAGCTTAGCAAGTGTGGTTTTTCGTCATTATTTTGGCTCATCTTGGTTTTACTCTTGATATTGTAGATGTCGACGCCTCTCCAAACATACATTGGATTTGCTGATGGTGCTTGTCGTAGTACACGGAATATCTCTTCCGCAGCTTGGGTTATCTATTCGCCCTCTGACGAGTTAGTTTCTATGCATGGGGTAAGCCTCGGTCAAACAACGAATAACATTGCAGAATACAGTGCAGTGGTTGAATTATTATCCGAATCTATTTCATTTGGAATTCGACGTTTGATAGTGAGGTTAGATTCTGAACTTGTTGTATTACAGCTTAATAGAGTTTATGCCATTAGAAATCCTGTGTTATTAAGGTTGTTTTTGAGAGTGCGTCTCTTGGAACGTGAATTTGATTACATTGAATATCAACATATTCCAAGGTCTTTGAATACATTAGCAGATGCAATTGCTTCTCGAGTGTTGGACAGACATTTATAATAATCATGCAAGTAAATTTAAAAGACATTTCATCATACATGTTAAACAAGATAAGCCGGTAATAGTGATATATAGATATAGATAGAAGTGTGTCCAAAAATATATACATCGTCTTCGATCATAGGTTTAACACACCTTATGATCGGCAAAATGATAGTGCAAAAAGTCAAAAATGTCACATGTGACTACAAAAGTGACTAGTCAATCACTGGTGGTGCTCTCTGTACGACACCACTGCGCGGGCTATCTTGCGCAGAAATCTCCTAAACGGTCCAGGGACTGCGACCACGAAGCGCTGAAGCCTCATTGGAATATCATCCATAGTAGTCTCAGGTATATCTGCCGTGAGACGCTCTAGATCATGCTCCAAATCGGCTAGTACTTCTGCTGTCGCATCCTGTAAGGCCGGTGCCGGTGCAGCTGGATGTCGTCTGTCGTAAGGCCGGAGATTGGCTGGACGCTGTGGTCCAACATCTGCATTTTTAAAATTTTACTGTTACTTTGAGACGATATATATGAAAAATAAAAAATACATAATTAGAAAACTTGTGAAAATGAAAGTACCTCTGTCATCCCATTGTTCTCCCTGTGGAAGAACCATGTCCGGATCACCTCTGAAATCCATTCCGGCATATGGAAAGTCTTGTATCACAAAAAGCTGGCCCTCTAGCCAGTCGAAGTAACTGTCTGAGAATCGAACCACTGCAGCACCCTCGTCAGGATGCCGGGCCATCACCGCAACCCATCGAACAAGCTTTGGCTCCCGAGGACCCAAGTCATCAACAGTGAGTTGCTGAGGGATCAGCATAGGAACTCTCTCCAAGGCAAAGCTCACGACTAGAGGCCCATATCCAAAAGTCTTTAGTCGTCCGTTCTTTGCCTTGGTTAGTTGGCTCTTCATATGAGCCGACACAGCTTCGCACCAGTTGAAGATGGTGCCTTGGTAACAGTCAACTGCCATCCGCATTTGGGATCCGGAGGCAATGTGCAAGGCGGCCGCGCCACAAATCCTAGTGACCGTAAATGCAATAACTCTAAGTTCCGCCAGAGCGATGTGCTTTATCTCCACGCCTTTTTTATGGCGAGTCCCTGGTCTGCACCACTCCTCGCGGAGATCATCAAGGGATTGGCCACCCGGCCTGGTCCCCGCAAGGTTGAGTTGCTCACCTCTGTTTGGCAAGCCAGTGAGAAAGTATACATCCGAGGGCTCTATCTCGAGCTGGTGCCCTCCAATGTAAAAGCATTGATCTTGAACGTTCCATCGCTCAACCAGCCATTCCAAAAATCTTACCTGGCCCCTCATGCCCGGTATGGTCCAATATTTGTACAATCCACATGTTCTTAAGGCATCCAGAGAGGGTTGGTGGTTAATCGCAGCTTCATCGTCTTCTACGTGCTCTCTCTCTCTCCAGTCTAACATGTTTTGGGCCCTGCACATCAAAAGAGTCAATTAGAAATTAATTTGAGAAAATTTGGTGGTTTTTTGAGAGAGTTAGGGTTTTGAAATGCGCCCTTTGCGGAAGACGCACCCCGGCTTTTTAGCACAGGGCGTCCGGACGCAGCTCGCCTGAAGGCGGACTGCGTCCCCAGACCTTTTTCCCGTGTGAGAAAAAGTCGGGGGACGCGGGTCACCCGAAGGGCACCTGCGTCCGCCGAGGGGCGCATTTTGAACCCAAAACCCCCCAAAAAATGAAACAGAGACCAAAAACAAAAAACTAAACGGATAAAAATGAAGAGTGGGATGTGTAAAATACCTCGGTGAAGCGGCGTTCGATTCCGACGGTCAGATTTTCCGCAGCAACCACGGGAAGTTTCTTGTCAAAAGCTCCTTTTTCAACCTCAACAGTGAAACGGTAAAAATGACATGGTAAAAGGTCTTTTTATAGGTTTTTTGGATGAATTAGTTCATTTTTTACCATGAAAAGATGTTTTCAAATGTATTTTTGCCTATTTTAAACAGGTATGAGTAATGTGTCGCTTTTGTGCAGGACGAAGGGATTTCGAGGGAAATTGTAATTTTTCACAAACAAAATTTCAGAGTCATCTTTTAAGCCCTTTTCTGACTCCTAAAACATGAAAAGATCGCCGAGTGTTTCTTTTTCACTCGTTAAAACGGAATTAAAAGACGGTCCCCTTTTAGCTCTTTTCTGACCGCAAAATCAGGAAAAGATTGCCGGGTTTTTGTCGTTTCAAACTCGATAAGGAAATAAAACGACGTGTCTTTGATCGCTTTTTACTTTTCAGGTCAACGATACTATTATGAAAGTACTCCTTGGTCGCAAGATCAAGCGGTTCCCCCAGGTATTATTTTATACTTTTTCGGGCTTGAGGGACACAAATATACGAAAAAGTTCAACGTGGAGTTTCCTTAAGTTTTTCAGACTCTCTAAAATTGAAAAACGCCGAGTTTCTCCTATACTGGGCTCGTTAAACTTTTACAGTAAAGGACCTGTTCAATTACAAACAGGAACGAACCACTCCTTCCTAGGGTTCGCATTTAAACTAGGTTGGACTCGTCCGAAGGATGAGCTTATAATCAAGCATATGTTATCCTCCTCAAGCTTGTTAAAAATAAAGAGGTACTTGCCAGAAATGGTGGGGGAAAAAAGAGAAGAATGAACCTATTTGTCACCTTTTGCCTCAGAAGAAACTTTATTACCGCTCTTGAACACGACACTTTTCATTCACCTGGGTTGGGAAATCTTTTACCTCACAGTTGACTAAATCACTTTGAAAATCTTTAACCGGGTTCAGGGATCAACTTTGAGTTATTCGTCACCAAACCATCTGTTGTGTCGTTATGTGTTCAAGAGGTCTGCAAGCAAAACTTTCATCTGCAAAATACTTGTCATCCATTTGACCATCCCTGAGTCAGTCCTTACAGCAACATTTCTTCAACTTGAACAATGATTTCGTGTTGCGGGCTTGCCTGCAACGGGTCGCTTTCTATCGACATCGACACATTATCTAGAAAGATGACTTAGGAATCGACAGTACCTTGAAGTCTGCATGCATCAATGGCAGGTTTCTCGCCTTTGACGTCAGTTTACATCATTGACTTTCGATCAGAGGATTCCGTGAAGTGTTCGACATCAAAACATCTATTCACATTTCACGGGTTGTGCTTGGTACTTTGAGAACCATTGACATTACTGGTGGTTTCTCTCACACTTGTTAACAGTTTACATCATTGACTGGTAATCAAGTGGTTTCTACCATGTTCGACATCGAATCATTTAATCACATGGCTAGAATCGTACCAATTCGGGAAGTAGAAGTGAAGACCCTGGATCTAGTTTCTACCATCCAGGCTGCGAGGAGTTTTGTATTCATTGTCTATGTAGACTTATCATAAACAGATGGCTGCGTCCATACTGTGTCTACAAAAGTCTATAAAAATAATGTACTGCAAGATCATTCCTGTATCAGAATAGTTAGTCCATTAGTTAAAGTTTTGAATCTGAGTATGGGAATGCCTACCTCAGTGATGATATAATCTTATCCATGTATTTTGTGTTGAAAATTGCAGGTTCCAACCAGGCCATCCACAAGGCAATCCTTGAAATGATAAAGCGCTTCACCCTTCCTAGAATTACAAAACCCTATTCTATTCCAGGCTTCGCACTTTAGGGGGCAATCTGTTACACTAAAAAATGTCACCTTGACTACTTACAGTTAGTATGGCTCAAATCAACAGTCATGCTACCCTCTTAGGCAAGTCTCATGCCTCTGTTATCCATCTCAAACTCAAAGAAGAGAGAAAGTCTTGTAAAAATCATGTTTATCTCTGGGGTCGCAGGTTCTCTCTAGCCTTACCTGCGGGGACGCTGACCATGTTCACAAAATCTGCGTCCATAGACGCTCTGTATGTTAAGGGACAGGTGCGTCCCTCTGTAAAAGGCAAAATGCGCGAGTTTTATCTTGAAAAAGTTACTTGTGGTTACTTCTAGAACATTCTAGAGGTCGGTTTGATGAAATGGATGCGCCTCCAGTTGGTTCATGTATCTCTATTAAGGGGGAACTTATCCCATCAATAAGGGAGCTATCCCACCCAAAGAGGGGGATGATCCCATTGATAGTGGACCTGAATAACCTCTTTACAGCACTATAAATAAAGGCATTGAGCCAGAAGGAGGAGAGGTTGGAGCTATACATTTTCTTTGGGTAAATGCTGCAGGATTTAGGTCTTCCATTAGAGCCTTTGTGAGGAGAGATTGTCTTCACTTGATTCTACTTGGGAGAGGGTGAGCTTTGTCAAAGTAGAGGAAAACCCTTGATGGACCCTGGGAGGAACTTGCACAACACCAAGGCCAGGTTGTAAGAGTTTCTTTGTTTCGTTATTAATACAAACTGGTTTATTTTTCTCAATAGCTTGTGTTAATGAGTTATTTCATGTGTTCCTTGGTCTGCATGTTGAATATATGTTTTATTATATGAAATGCAAGTGCTTGGTAATTGTTTGATTGTTTGTGGTTGCAGGAATTGACTTGAAGGAGGAGCTCATCCGGATCGTCAAGAACGGACTTCAACAACAGCGTTTTGGAATAAGGTAAGCCTAAACACTTGTAGTTTTCATGTTGTAAAAGGTGTATTTAGAGAAAGATCACTCCATTTTGTCTTGTTTGTCATTAGAATGTCTTAGACTTCTAGGAAGGTCAGTCGTGTCCGCACCCTTGACAGATTCCGTGTGTCAAAGGCCTGGCTCTCAGACTGACTGATGTTTCGAAGTTGCTGTTGGAGCTCCTCGTATCTTTCTTTGGGGACCGTCTGTTCTCGCAACTGCTCGGCCTCCTGCTGGGCTTCCTTCATCATTTTATGCAAGGTTCTAGTTTTCGGGTCTTTCTTCCAGACAGCCGTGGAAGCTGGAAGTTTAACCTGGACCTTCCTATTGCGTTGTTTGGAATTTTGGCTTCTGTTTGAACCTCTTTGCTATCCATTTCCTTTTTAATGCGAACAAAGGGTTGCTGCGTTCTTCCTACCACCGGAGCCTCTTGCTGTTCCATTGGAATGTCCATTCGTTCCTCCGGGCCAGATGGAACAACAGTTTCTATTGGAACAGCACCCTGTTCCTCATTATCATTCGGAACAGCGGACTGTTCCTCAACAGTAGGTCTCCTGATGGGGTTTCGTCCATCAAAACGAACCCTAACCCTCGGGGTTCTTGGTGCCGTGGTCCTTTTCCTCTTCCTTGCAGTTTTTTGTATTCTCAGACTGGCTTTCAACATTCTAATTTGTTGCCGAAGTCTGGCTATCGTGCCCAGCATCCTCTGGTGCTTCTTTCTCAATTTTTCAATTTCCCTAGCCTCAGCAGAGGGTTTGGCCTTCAGTCTTACTTCTTCTTCCTCTCCTGGAACATCTTCCGGCGCCCTGGGGACAGATTGTCCCAAATTGATGTCTTCTGCTTCATTACCAGGCGGGTTTTCTTCCCCTGCCTCTTCTGCATGCCCTTCCTTAGGTAATTCTTCTTCTGCGGGACCATCAAGGATGCCTCCTGGACTGGAGGCTTGGCCGTATTCTCCCATATTGGCCAGAACTGCTGCCAATTCCTCTTCTCCTGGATGGTCTTGCAACGGACTACCCATGGATTGTGCGTTTTCTTCTTCAATTCCTCCTTCTGGCTGGTTAGTTCCAGCCTCTAATTGCTCAGCATTTCCTTCGGGTAATTCACCTTCCTCTTCCGAAGGTTCGTCCTCGATTTCAATTGGTTGGGCCGCAGTTTTCTGAATCTTTTCCAACCTTCCCCGTATTCGAACCAATCGAGCTGACTTCCTGGGTCTTTCAGGCAGGTTGGGAGTGCCAACAGGTTCTCTAGGTTCCTCTGGTCGTTCCGGCGTATCGGAGGATCGCTTCCGTTTCGAAACATCATGCTTTTCTGCCGCCGATTTCTTACGTTTCTCTGATTGTTCCGGCGTGCTAGAGGACTGCTTTCATTTTGAAACAGCATGCTTTTCTGCTGCTGGCTCCTTGTGTTCTTCTGAACGTTCCAGTGTGCTGGAGGTTCGTGGTAAAGCCAGTCCCTTTTTAACTGTTTCGACCAATTCCTCCCAGGTGTCTTGCTGTTGGGCAAGACTGTGGCTTATTATTAGCCGAATCAGTCCGTGGTGGCTAACAACCGTCTCTGTGTGCTGAGCCTTCTTCAGACTTCGGGCCGCATCATGTAATAATGAATTTAAAAAGGCACAGAGATTTACAGAGCATTCTCCTTTCAAAACAGCTAGAAGTTTTAAGTGACGAGCCCTTACCACATCTTTTCTTCCTTCGCAGGTGATATAGCTCTGCACTATCTTCGCCAGCTCAGTCCAGGGTTCCCCCAGTGTTGTCGGCAGAACTCCTTTCCCTTTGACTGTCAGACTTTGGCCTTCTCTTTGGAAAAATTCCATTGCTTTCTGCAGTCTTTCCTTCTTTAGCTCCCATCTGGGTCCAACAGCTGGTAATCCTGAGGTCTCTGCAATAATGTCCTCCGTAACTTCTATCCGCTTCCCTCCGACTATAGAGTGGTTTTCCTGCAGATTTTGCAGGAATTCCAACGCTACAACCTCGTTCGATTCTTGCAGGCGGTTGAAGTAATTCAACCATCCTACATTTTCCAGAATTTCGCGGGCAGCAGCAGACGCGATCAGCTTGTGCGGTTCACTTCGGATTGTCTTCCCGCCCATGGCTTACTCTCAGAAATAAACTCGGGAATGACACAGCAACTGTCCGCGGTATTTACCGAACAGAGAGGATACTCGATGCTATTTTTAGGAAGGATTTTCGCAGAGCATGCAGCAAAGAGAAAGATCGTGGATGGCAGTCCGTAGAATGAGATCATCATACCGTTAAATCGTGTTATTATTTTGCCCGAATGGTGTGCAGCCACGTAACCATTGGAGAAATGAGGTCACCTCCCCCCCCGCGATCTGATAGGCTGCCCCCAGCCGTCAAAGAGAGGAGCAGCAACCAATCGAGAGTCAAATCATAAAGTACAGCAGGTAGAAATTATGCCATGTTGTAAAAGGACAATGAAGTACCGAAATCGAGGCAGAAAAATGGATCGCTTTTAGGATAAGCCAGCGTGATATAATGAGGAACCGAGGATTGGACGTCTGTCAACTGTACCAAGTCTCCAGTAGTCATTGTCGATTCCGTTGCCATGATTGGTGATAATGTTCATGCGATAATTATATCAGGGTGTGACATATGATACATGCAAAGGATATAAAAGACAAACAGACTTAATATCATACCTGTTGGTGTAAATATTACGACTCCAATGCCATTAACAGATGTTGTAGGGAAAAGTATCCGATTCGGATGACCCTATCCCACTCTAAGGGCGATAGTACCTCAGCAACAACTGTAAGGAAAACTACTTAAGGTTTACTTCTTTATGAAAGCAAGAGAGAATGAAGAAATGCACTAACCGTTGTCTTGCGCTTAATGTCGAATCCAAACTCTTCTCTTTGCTTGCTTGCTCCCAGCTCCTTGCCCTTTTGCTGGCCCAGCTACAATGAGATCCTGCAAAATAACCAAGAAGGGAACTACAAGAAGCATGCAATCATAACTGATTCAAGGATTAGCATAAATCAAATATACAATCATCACAACATAACATTGAAACAAGTGCATATAGAAGAACCTCAATAGCTTTTATTAATAGAAGAAGTAAAGTTCTGAGAGTGTTACAACCATTGAAGGCTCCAATCCAGCAACACCTCCCAGCAGAAAGAATTTCTCCTCTTCACCTCCTTCAAGCAATCACCCAATAGCTCTATTGTGAAACCAACAGCATGTCATTACTTTGCACAAAATTCCAGCCTCCTGAGCTCATAGGAGAGAGCTCAATATATAGATGAATTGAGAAAGGATGAGTCAGCTTGCAACTGATGTGTAGCTGCCTTGTGTCCTCTCTCTCTTCAGTTGATCTTCAGTTCTTGAGTCTACTTGGAGAACCTTGCTTCCACTTGGAGAAACAGAGCCTCTGACTCATCACAAGGCGAAATCCCTGATCCAAGTGTCATTTTTGGAAGATTCCAGAGCAATGACTCAGTGTGCCACTTGTCCCATCTCGCTCAGCGCGGGTGGCCTTTGTTCTACCTGCGTTGCAAAGCAGGTACACCATGGAGGAGTTGAGTTTCAGCGTAGAAGCCTAGTGGAGCACCTGCTTTGATTTCAGGATTGCTTGTTTTTGAGTGTTTTCAGGTGGAGAACTGATCTGAGAGCTGTTGGCTTGCTGACCTTGTTCCTCTAGGGGTAGGAACATCATGTTTAGGGACTTTGGATCCCTTGGATTATTGACAATTCATGCAAGGCACAAAATTGTCTATAAAAGATGCCCCCTAAAGTGTGAGGTCGTTTATCGGGTGAAATGCTTTATTAGGAGGATCCGAAGTTCATTCAATCTGCTGAGAAGTGTCCTGTAATAAGATACAATACAATACATTATTTTTCGTACTTTTTCATGATCTAGCTGAGGCGGGCATTCCCATGCTCAGCTTTATAAATCCATTTTGGTACATAGAACAGACGATCGTCTGATGGTAGACTGATAATTCTCTGCTGAAATTATCATCCTTTGAGAAGGATGATCATCTGCTGCAATGATGTACATATCAAATGTCTTTATATCCTGAATATATATCGCAGCCCGGATGGATGAAACTAGATCCGGGGTCTTCAATCTCTTCCGATCTTCACTCGACGTACAAGTCGATCCATGTGAGAATTTCTTGAAGTCGAACATGGAAAGACATCGCTTGATTACCGGTCAATGATGTAAACCGTTAACAAGCGCGAGAGGAATCACCGATAAGGATGATGACCCTCAAGGTACAACAGTACAATTCACATGGTGGGAATAAAGGACTTGGCGTCGACCACCATGCAAAATCTCCTGGTCGAAGGTCATTGATGTATACCTGTCGCCGGAAGTGAGAAACTTGCCATTGAGGCATGCAAGCTTCAAAGTACTGAAGGGGTTGTTCCTAGATCAACTCCTTGGATAATGAGCTGATGTCGACAAGGAGCGATCCGTCAAAGGAGGGCCTTAATGAATCCCACATCATTGACACGGAACGGAGCTAGTGATTGTGATGAGGTGAAAACAAATTGTGATGTATGATTCAGGGTGGCGGTCATGAAATGGATGAAGGACAATGTATGGCAGTGGATGGGGCACGGTTGACTCTTTGCAGAACAACATCTCTTGAACATATAACGACACTGATGTGATGGATCGGTAGCATTACCCCAACTATGGATGGTGTGGCGAGGACCATGGTGATGAGACCGGTGAATGAAACAACCCAACCCGATGTGATACGGAGGACAAAGTGTCATGTTCAAGAGCGACTTGCTACCATTAAAGCTGTGAGGTTCTCCCAATTTTTCCCCAGTCATTGCTGACCAGTACCTCTTTATTTTTGTCAAGCTTGAGGAGGATAACATATGCTTGTTCTATAACCTGCCCTTCGGGCAAGCCCATTGCTATGTTTTAACGAGCCTAGCGATAGGGAAACTCGTTCTCGTCTAAAGACAAGTTTGTCGCTATTTAATAAATTTAACGAGTCTAACGACAAGGATAACTCGGTCCTTTTCATTTTTAGAGAGTCTGAAAAGGTACATAAAGTCAACTCCAGAATTCCTTTTTCGTCAGCTAATCCCTTAGGTCCGAAAAAGTATAAAACAATACAGAAGGGATGAGTTTTCGGTACTTTTAACGAGCCGAACAAACAAGTGCTCGGTCTTTTTGTGCAATAATCCCTCAGGTCCAAAAAGATTAAAATCTAGAAGAGGGATAGCTTTCCGGTCGGTTTAACGAGCTGGAAGGCCAAAACTCGGCAAACTTTTCATATTTTACGAGTCAGTGAAAAGAGCTCAAAGAAGACTCGCCTTTTGAGGAACGAGTGATAAACAGGGTAGCAGCAGATTCCAGGTACAGGTTGGAATATTCCAATCACGGCAGTGCCACAAGGATGGCTTAGTGAAATCACTCTTCGCAGTTGTTCCTCAAAAGAAGGTAAACAATCATATGGAGATGAACGATTGGCCAAATGAACGGATGGAGGTGATGGCATATAAACACGACCAAGGGCTTTTAATATGGCAGTCAAAGGTTACATTTTACCAAGGTTATTTACCGGTTCATTTTTTCTGGGTGAGCTTGAACTCTAGGGAAAGATTGCTCACAACTTATGTTTATTTTTTAACGAGCATGAACTATGTCAAAACTGCTCGAATCTTGCGTTTATTTTTTAACGAGCATGAACATTGCTAAAACTGCTCGATAATACCAGTCATAATACAAGGAACGCCTCAGGTGAGGTAATCTTATTTAAGGAGCGATACCTCACTAATTACTCCAATTTGGCAAGTTTTAACTTTTGCCCCACACCCTTTCTTTGTGCAAGCTGGAAACGGCTAATCCTACGAGTTTAACGGGTTAGACCTACAGGTTTAAAGGGAGGACCTAAAAATTTAAAAAATAAATAGTCGTCCCGTGCTTGCACTCCAAAAGGTTCGCATGCCCCCAGGTATAAAGTATAATTTCGAGGCGCTGCCTCTTACTTATTATCCGAAAAATGGTTTTGTTCGCTGCCGCAAACTAAACTCTTTTTTCGGCGATGTCTATCATTAGGTTGCTAAGGATGGCGACTACTTGTTGTAGCAATTTCCTCTCTTTCTTTGAAGACTGCCCCTACTTCTTTTAAAACATATTGTTTTAATGGGTGAGGCTTGACATTCAAAGATGGTGCCTTCTCGCTGCCACAAATAGACCCCCTCCTTAGGAGAGCCCACTTTTTAGACAAAGGGAGCGATCTTTCCGCTCACATAACTTTGACAAAAGAATCATATTCTAGAACAACCCTCTCTTCCTTCCTTCGGACGGGGTACGGACTAGTCATATTCTTCTGCGGAAATCAACTTTATACCCAAGGTTTCCTCTGCCTAAGGCAGGCCAGGGTGCATGCCCCCTGGGTCCCAGTTCTTTCTTCCGAATCACTCGCATTCATCGGGAAGTAGAACCGGGGGTGGAGGCATTCCTTGAGTGAATAGACCGTTAAGGGATGGTATTTGACTATTTGCGATGCGTGATCCTGGAAATGAAAGTTGGTCTACGAGCTTGACCATTCTTCCTTCGTGCGGAAAACACATAACTCTAAAGAGTGAGGACACTATCGCCTCCATGCAATATATATAGTCTCGTCCAAGGAGTAAGTTATAAACCAAGGGTCCTTGGACGACCATCATGTTCATATGAACTGTCTTCCCTTTCAATGTAACTGGAACATTGGGGAGAATCCCTAACGGGCGACTGGTTCCTTTATCAAAACCTGATAGATTTCTCATCTCAGGTAAAAGCGCCGGGAAACCCAGTGCTTTCCAAGCAACAGAGGAAAGGATACTCACAGATGCCCCTTCATCAATGATAGTTCCAGCCATTACCATTCTATAGATCTGGACAATGATTCTGAATGGGATACTGGCTGGTAACCGGGGTCTGCCTAGTTGATTCCAGTCAAAGGATACAACTAGGTTGCTTGGTGGTGGGACCGAATATACGGCCGGATACGACCCTGACGATGTTCCTTCCTGCGACAAAGGAATGGGCGCATTGCCCTGATGCTCATCAGAGTCTGTGTTGATGAAAAGAATATGGACGGTGTCATCCTTATCCTCTTCAGTGAGGGTGTCATTTGAAGATGGATTTTCAACGACGGTGTCATTTGAGGATGAGACCTTTGAAGGAAGAACCGGGTCAACTGCCGTTTCGACCTTTAGACTTTCGTCTGGTCTGGATTCAGTTGGTTCATTCTCAATGACCGACACTTCAGCTGACCACTTGAGCGGGCCAGCTGGATTTTCAACTATCGAGGGATTAGGCATGAGTTTTTGGTATCCAGGAGGAAGTCGTAACGGTGATAACGGACGATCTTCCAAAACTCTCTTCGCCTCATCTAAGAATGGACATTGGTGAATGGCGTGATCGCCTTCACACAACATACAGGGTGATCTTGGTCTCCCTTTTCGTCCTTCACTCTCGCTAGTTGATGGACTGCAATCAACATGACTACCAGAGGTTGATGCTACCGGATTGTGCAACCTGGGGGACCAGTCCCTTAGTATCCGGGGAATACAAGGACAATCACGATGGAAGTGGGTCCCTTTGCAAATGACACATGGCGATTTAGGCCCGGTCGGTGCAGTGTGTGGATTTTTGTCAGATGTCTTTTGCTTGCCCCCAGTCGCCTTCGCCATAGGCTCCTTCTGCTTCTTTTCTTTCTTCTTCTTTTCCTTCTTCTCCTTGGGAGGCTGACTTTTGCCGGCTCTTCCTTGTGAAGATGAAGGATCAGAGGAAGAATTGTAAGAAGTGGAAGGCTGGTGGGCAGCTCTGGACTGGTCTGACTGTTGATTCGACTGCTCAGGATTAGTGGCGATTTGAACTACATTAGTTGAAAAGAGCCATACAGGTAGGCCAATTGTCAATCCTGGAAGTGACAATGTGGCCATATGAGGCGCACCAACATCTCCCCAAGAGGAGAAGTGATTGGGACTTCCACCAAGGTGACTTCCTTGGTTGGTGGGCTCCATACTTTTCAACTGAAAGATCAACGTGGGAATAACAGGTGATTATGTTCCGATTAAAATAAATTTTAGTAACGACGCTTTAGACACAACTTTGCTTTTTCATGTTTTAAGAGTCGAGAAAAAGCTAAAGATGACTCTAGTCTCCTTCGATGTTTTAACGAGCCCGAAGTGACAAATGCTCGGTTGGAATTTTTCAGTTATAGAGTTTGAAAAAGGCCAAAAGAAACTGCTCTGGAGTTCTAGGCAGAGGGTGTGCCAAACCTTTCGCAAAACCACGGAATACGTTTTACGGTACGTGTGGTCAATCTTCGTGAATGCTGTGTTGACTGCATTGCGATTAGTAGGGCGGCCGACACGGCTTCCTATGGATAAAGGCTTTGTTCCTATAGGGGTCTCCCAATATATACGTGACGGTACGTGGGAGCACAAGTCCGTATTAGTGCCACCGACTCTCAGGAGGAATCACCCACCTTCGTAGAGATCGACAGTCACTAAGTTTAACGACGCCGGAACACGTCTCTACCTAGACCTCTATATGTTTGCGTTATGTTACAAAGCGTTGTTATGTAAATTGAATTTATTTTAATGTTGATCTTGCTTAGCAGTTTGCCTTTAAGGATCACCACGAGATGTATGTAACAAATTCCTGAATGCAGTCTAAGATGAGAAGCAAACTTTTCAATCTTTCAACTTTGAAAATCTTAACTACTGAGGGAGAAGAAAGGCAAATCTTTTCTCACAGATCATAGAGCACACACTAATGCAAAATTTCCTAAATCGTCACGCAAGCAGTCAAATGCAAAATGCACAATGCATGTATTTTCTTTTCCCTTTCTTAATGTGGATGGGTTACAAAAAGAAAGTTGTTATATAACTTTGATTTCGATTTAAAGCGAAAGTAAACAAGCTAGTCCAAAATCAAAAGACACCTTATGATTCACTTGCTTAATCACTGGAAATGCATGAAATCAAACCATAATGACGAAAGTAAATGACTAATCAGCTATGGACAGCAAACAAGCTAACTCTTTAGACCAGCAAAATGCCTAACACAGGTTCAGATCTAAGAGGCCAAAAGCAAGATTAGTTTACTCTTCGTTATGGGAAATTGTAAATGACGTAAGAAATACAAAAGAACAAGTACAATTTCGATATATAACAGAGGCGGAATGATGGCAAGTAATATTGGTTTCAAAACAGGCACAAGACTGACACCTAGCAGCAAAACTAAGTGAAAACAGGCAAGAGAAAGGAGGAAACCCCAAATTCACTAGGAAAATTTGGGCCAACGCAGGCTCTGCACAGCCAAACTGGCTCTCAGCGCAGGTAGCCCCTTCGGGACCTGCATTGCAAAGCAGGTAGCCTGTGTACTACCTGCTTTGGAAAACGAGAATTTCGTTTTCACAGTTTCCGGGTCATAATTTTCTAAAAAATGCACAGTTTTTGATCAAATCAGAAACAATCAGTCAAGCACACTCAAAGGGATGATTAGGAAGGTGAAAAGCTATCACTAAGAGCTTACAAGGATCCTTGTAGATCAGCTCTTCAAATCATGAACATGCTCAGAAATGAGCTAGAGTAGCTGCCCTCTACTTCGCTTTTGATATAGTCAAAAGCTTTTCGACTTGGTACTCTTTTGTTCAGGAAATGAATAGCAAAATACTACAAACAATCAAACAGATACGGTCCCCAGTGGAGTCGCCAGTTTGTTGTAGGGAAAAGTATCCGATTCGGATGACCCTATCCCACTCTAAGGGCGATAGTACCTCAGCAACAACTGTAAGGAAAACTACTTAAGGTTTACTTCTTTATGAAAGCAAGAGAGAATGAAGAAATGCACTAACCGTTGTCTTGCGCTTAATGTCGAATCCAAACTCTTCTCTTTGCTTGCTTGCTCCCAGCTCCTTGCCCTTTTGCTGGCCCAGCTACAATGAGATCCTGCAAAATAACCAAGAAGGGAACTACAAGAAGCATGCAATCATAACTGATTCAAGGATTAGCATAAATCAAATATACAATCATCACAACATAACATTGAAACAAGTGCATATAGAAGAACCTCAATAGCTTTTATTAATAGAAGAAGTAAAGTTCTGAGAGTGTTACAACCATTGAAGGCTCCAATCCAGCAACACCTTCCAGCAGAAAGAATTTCTCCTCTTCACCTCCTTCAAGCAATCACCCAATAGCTCTATTGTGAAACCAACAGCATGTCATTACTTTGCACAAAATTCCAGCCTCCTGAGCTCATAGGAGAGAGCTCAATATATAGATGAATTGAGAAAGGATGAGTCAGCTTCCAACTGATGTGTAGCTGCCTTGTGTCCTCTCTCTCTTCAGTTGATCTTTAGTTCTTGAGTCTACTTGGAGAACCTTGCTTCCACTTGGAGAAACAGAGCCTCTGACTCATCACAAGGCGAAATCCCTGATCCAAGTGTCATTTTTGGAAGATTCCAGAGCAATGACTCAGTGTGCCACTTGTCCCATCTCGCTCAGCGCAGGTGGCCTTTGTTCTACCTGCGTTGCAAAGCAGGTACACCATGGAGGAGTTGAGTTTCAGCGCAGAAGCCTAGTGGAGCACCTGCTTTGATTTCAGGATTGCTTGTTTTTGAGTGTTTTCAGGTGGAGAACTGATCTGAGAGCTGTTGGCTTGCTGACCTTGTTCCTCTAGGGGTAGGAACATCATGTTTAGGGACTTTGGATCCCTTGGATTATTGACAATTCATGCAAGGCACAAAATTGTCTATAACAACAGAGCTCTGCTGCCAACAGGTGTTCATAACCTTGGCAAAGTTGTTTATCTCACCCTCCGGAACCATTATCCTTTGTGTATCTACTGAAGACTGCTTTGTCAAAATGCAGGCCATTATGCTGGCTTGGTGACCAGATAACCATAATGCCATTCACAAGGTAGGCACGAAACGTGGTCAGGCCTGCTCGTGATGAGACCTCCTGTTCCAAGGTTTGCTTGTTATTTTACCTTTGGACCATATCCCTGGTGTGGTGGCCGTAATGGGAATGCCACTTCGCTTCCATCCTTATGATCATGGTAGGCTGGCTCTGAATGAGACCCCCTATCCTGCATTTGACAATTTGATATCTTGTTTTTATTTTTTCTTTTATTCTTCTTTTGCAGCACACTTCTTTTTCTTTGTTCAATTACACATAAGGGTGGTTCCGCACTCCTTAAGAGCGGGGAATGGTGGAAGAAGTCTTACAATCCCAACAGACAGATATAAATCGTTTGCTCATATTCCTCAATAATGATCAAGAAAGTTTTTAGGGAAATCGACATGATAAAAATTACCAAACCATGGTTCGGGAACAAGATAATGACAGTAAAGATGAAAGTTAATGTCCTTCCTCTTGTCTTCTTATATATGCTGACTGTTAAAATAATAGCGATTTATGATATGCAGGTTTCGGTATATCATGCTTTTATGTTCATTGCATAATGTCATTGCTATATCTAAAGGATTTAGGAGAGCATAATCGCAAAACGTCCAAATAGAAGCAGAAAGGTTCTGATGGTGTCTTCTCTGAGCGAAGCATGCGAATGACTCATCTTGCGGAAAAGAAATAGCGGAATTAACCAAATTCTGCATCTTGAAAAAAAGAAATATGCGAGTGCTGTTCCTTTTCGCAAAGGAACAGCAAAGCACAAAGAGTGCTGTTCCTTTTCGCAAAGGAACAGCAAAAATCCTCACGGGCTGTTCCTTTTCGCAAAGGAACAACAAAAATCCACACGGGCTGTTCCTTTTCGCAAAGGAACAGCAAAAATCCACACGGGCTGTTCCTTTTCGCAAAGGAACAGCAAAGCCAAAAAGTGCTGTTCCTTTTCGTAAAGGAACAGCAAAACCAAAAAGTGCTGTTCCTTTTCGCAAAGGAACAACAGAACAAAAGTGCTGTTCCTTTTCGCAAAGGAACAGCAAAAATTCCAAAACGCCAAAGTGCTGTTCCTTTTCGCAAAGGAACAGCAAAAATTCCAAAACACAAACGTGCTGTTCCTTTTCGCAAAGGAACAACAAAAATTTCAAAAGACAAACGTGCTGTTCCTTTTCGCAAAGGAACAGCAAAAAAATCCAAAACACAAACGTGCTGTTCCTTTTCGCAAAGGAACAACAAAAATTTCAAAAGACAAACGTGCTGTTCCTTTTCGCAAAGGAACAACAAAAAAATCCAAAACACAAACGTGCTGTTCCTTTTCGCAAAGGAACAGCAAAGCAAAAAGTGCTGTTCCTTTTCGCAAAGGAACAACAAAGCAACAAGTGCTGTTCCTTTTTGCAAAGGAACAACAAAATACCAAAAGTGTTGTTCCTTTTGAAAAGGAACCGCAGAATCACACGAATGCTGTTCCTTTTGAAAAGGAACAGCAAAATCAAACCAGTGCTGTGCAAAATAAGGTAACCAAAGTGCTACAAACAAAGATGAAAAAACATATGTACAGGATGTTATGTACAAATTATAAAAAACAATTGCTTAAGTTATGGGTGAGGAAGATTTCACTTCCTCTGCTAGGATCTCCAAATCAGTATCTTGCTGAAGCTGTTGACAAAAGGATTCCCGAGTAAGAGGTCTTCGATAGAGACGAACTCGGTGGCCATTTACTTTGAACGTATGTCCAGAACCGTCAATCGTGATCAGAGTGAGGGTCCCATTGTCGTGCACCTTCTGGATCTCATATGGTCCTAGCCAGCGAGTCTGGAGTTTCCCCGGGAAGTCCTGGAATCGAGAATCGTATAACAGAGCCCAGTCTCCTTCATGGAAGACTTTACTCTTTATAAGTGCATCGTGCCACTTAGCTCGCTGCTGTTGGATTAATGCTGTGTTTTGTAATGCAGAGAGCCTAATCTCATCCAATTCGTTGATTTGTCGTAGTCGATTGATCTGTGCCTCATTCAGATCTAGGCCGACCTCTTGTGCAGTTCGTAGTGTTTGGATCTCAAATTCGATAGGAAAGATTGGTTGTTTCCCAAACACCAATTGATAAGGTGAATAGCCTGTCGTACTTCTCCATGTGGTTCTATAAGCCCACAGTGCTTCAGGTAGCCGAGCAGCCCAATCACGCCTGTGCGATGCGATGTTCTTCGTTAAGATTGACTCAATTATCTTGTTACTGTTTTCTACTTGTCCATTTGCCTGCGGATGGTAGGGGGTAGTAATCTTATGTTGGATATGATAATTGTTAAATGTTGCAGCTAGTTTGTTTCCAACAAATTGTGGTCCACCATCTGTAATTACTTCTCTCGGAAGTCCATAACATACAAACAAATGGAACAAAAATTGTATTACCGAGTCTTCTGTAGCCCTAGCTAATGATTCAGCCTCAACCCATTTAGTAACATAGTCTGTTGCTACCAGGATGTATGTCCTTTGGTTTGATGGTGGATTAATGGGCCCGACGAAATCGAGAGCCCATCGTTCAAATGGCTCAATAACCACTTGTGGTCTCAGAGGCATTTCATCAGCTTGACCAGGTTTTCCTGCTCGCTGGCAGCTATCACAGGCCTGCACAAACTTTTTCCCGTCCTTAAAAATTGTAGGCCAAAAGTACCCTGCCTGTAGTATTTTATGTGCTGTTCTCTTGTCGGCAAAGTGCTCCCCGCATGGTCCACTATGACAAGCCTTTAAGATGTCTAGGATCTCATCCTCCCGAATACACCTTCTGATTTGCATGTCTGCTCCTGTATGGAATAAATGGTCTCCAATCCACGAAAATCGAGTGCTTTTTTGAACAATTTGCTTTCGTTCCTGAGGGGTTAGGTGTTTTGGTAACTTACCCACTGCAAGATAATTGGCGACGTCAACATACCAGGGTATTCGAATGGCAATGGCAAACAGATGTTCGTCAGGGAATTGATCTTCCACGGCTGCTGCTTCGATTGATTTGGGTATTCTTGAGAGGAAGTCGGCTACAGGGTTCTCCTTGCCGGGTCGATCCTTAATTGTGATGTCAAACTCCTGCAACAGGATCAACCATCGAGTTACTCTAGCATTCGTGACAGGTTTGTTTGCTAGATATTTAATAGCAGAATGATCTGTATATAACACAACAGGGTAACCTGTAATATAATGCCTAAATTTATTAACAACATGAATTACAGCCAGAAATTCCTTTTCAGTAACAGTATAATTGAGTTTGACAGAGGATAAATTTTTGCTAATATAGTAAATAGCGTATGGTTTCTTATCCTCTTCTTGTCCTAGGACTGCACCGATTGCTGTATCCGAGGCATCCGATGAGATCTGGAATGGCAAATTCCAATTTGGTCCTCGAAGGACTGGAGCTATTGACAACAACTTTTTCAATTCTTTAAAAGCCTGGTCGCATTTATCTGTCCACAAAAAATCGACATTACCTGTCAGAGCATATAGAGGTGCTGCAATTCGTGAATAATTTTCTATAAAGCGTCTGTAATATCCAGAAAATCCAAGGAAACTATGTACCTCTGTTTGAGTAGTGGGGGTAGGGATGAGCAAAAGAATCTGAATTTTAGCAGGGTCTACCTGGATGCCAGCTGCTGAAATGTAGTGCCCTAGAATGAGCTCTTCCGTCATCATCATGTAGCACTTCTCGTGGCTCAGGCAGAGTCTGGTAGCAATGCAGCGTTGTAGAACTTTTTCCAAGGTATCCAGAGCTGGATCAAATTCATCCCCATACGGTGTGAAGTCATCCATATACACCTCAAGTCCATCGTTTATTATATCTGCAAAAATACTAAGAATAGCCCTTTGAAATGTAGCAGGGGCGTTACATAGGCCGAAGGGTAATACACGATAGGCAAACGTTCCCCAGGGGCACGTAAAGGTAGTTTTATCCTGGTCTTCAGGGGCAATTTGGATTTGGTTATATCCACTGAAGCCATCCAAAAAGGAGAAAAATTTCTTCCCTGCTAACGTGTCCAACACTTGATCTATAAATGGGAGGGGAAAGTGATCCTTTTGTGTAGCCTTGTTTAACTCCCTTTAATTGACGCAAATCCTCCATTTTCCATTTTTCTTTGGTACCACCACAAGGGGAGAGACCCATTTACTGTCAGAGATAGGGTAAATAAAGCTAACATCTAAGAGCTTCTGAAGTTCATCTTTTACTATCTCTTTTAGGTGAGGGTTGAGTCTTCTTTGTGGCTGACGGACAGGTCTTTCATCTTTCTCTATATATATGTGATGGGTGCATAATTGAGGATCAATCCCCTTCATGTCGGGGTAATCCCACGCAAATGCATCTTTGTATTTTTGTAACAGATTAACAAGTTTTATTTCTTGATCTGGTGTAAGATTGGCGTTAATATTCAGAGTTTTACCAGGTTCAATTTCCACTACTTTACTATTAGCAACAACAGTTACTGGTATTGTCTGATCATGCGGATCTTTTAAGGGATCTTCTTCTAGTTCCCTGTCAAATGCTACCTCTATCATAAGACACTGCATATGTGTTCTAGCTTCAGCTTGACTAATAAAATTGTTAATGGCGTCGTCTTTTGTTTGATCCTTGAAGTCTAACGCCTTCTGTATAGTTAATGGAGATCTGATGTTGTTAGCAAGATATGATACAGGATAAGAGTTAGTTTTAATCATTGGCAGGCTTGGCTGAGCTGGAGGATATAGAATTAAATTTTTAACATCGGGTCCTTTAGCTATAGTCATGTTTCCCTGCCGGCAGCCAATGTAGGCATCGGCAGTAGCAAGCCAGGGTCTGCCTAGGATTAACGGATGTCCATCTAGTCGGGTTTTAGGATTAATTACCAGGAAGTCTGTGGGATACTCCCATGAATCTACGGAAACCATGACATCATTCAGAGTACCTTCTGGTCGAACTACAGATCGATCTGCCAATTCTAACAGAGTAGAGGTAGGTTCTACTGACGTAATGCCAAGCTTTTGGCAGGTGGAGGTTGTCAAAATGTTGATTGCAGCTCCCAGGTCGACTAGAGCGTTAGTCAGGGTTTGGCCATAGATTTGAACGGTTACAATTGGGTTCCCGGGATCTTCATATTTGATAGGTGTCTCTTTTCCTGATAATAGGTCGGATAAGGTACCAACTACTTGGACTCTAGGGTTAGTATTTGGATTCCTCCTTGATTTTTTGATGCATAATTCCTTTATGGTTTTCGCATATATAGGAATATCTTGTATAGCTTGGAGGAATGGAATCTTTATATACAAATTTTGTAATTCTCCCAAAATGTCAAAGTCTGGAGGTTGTATAGGTCGAGATATGACTAATCGTTCTGGGAAAGGAGGAGAGGATGTACTTGCTTGTTTATTGTTTTGCTCTTTGTTTTCATCCTCCCGTTGTGGGGGTTGTTCTATTGGTAACTGATTTTCAATATGAACCGTTTTGTCTCCCTCTGTTTCTATTATTCGCCCAGATCTTAACTGAAGATCGTTGCACTCCCTTAGGTCAGACTCAATCTCTGATGTGTCTATGATTTGGATGGATTGGACTGGCCTATTGTTAGGATTGGGATTGGGTTGGGCTGGGAGTTGCGGTCTCAGATTAGACTGGGGATTTTGTTGTAAAGCTGGCAGAGTTGGTTGAGGGAGTGGGATTGATCCTGCTGGCTGATATGTCGATCTTGGCCAGCTTGTCTGCCAGGATGAGCTTTGCGAAGTGGAGGGGTTCACTGTGGAGGATAGGAACTATTCTGCCAATATGGTGGAGGATAAGGTCAGTTTGGCCAACCAAATTGGGACATCCAAGGATTCGGAGTAGGAAACATCTGAGGTGACCAATTTGAAAACGGGGGTTGGGACTGATTTTGCCACATGTTCTGCTGCTGAGTATTGAACTGCGGGGGTTGAAAAGAAGAGGAGGGGTCTGAAAACATACCTGATTGCCTAGGCTGCCATTGACGACGCTGGTTAACAAAATATGCTGGTTCTGGCTCCTCTTCTGCTTCTTTGTATACTGCCTTCAAACCAGGAAGTGAAGGGCAGCTTTCGGTCAGGTGGTCCTTGGTGCAGATAGCACATATTTGGACTGTATCCAGCGGGCATTCCTTGTGACTGTGTTTCTTCCTGCATCGTGGGCAAAAGATGGCTAAGTTCTGCTCTGCCTCGGCTTGCTTCTGTTTAGCCTGCACAATGTCAAGTTGTGTAGTTAATGTTCCCAGGATATCAGTTTTAAAATTTTCTAGCAAATTTCCGAGTTCCACCCGTGTTACTCCCTCTGTTAATGTTCTGTTATCTCTGGGGAAGCGATCATATTCCGCTGGTTTTATCCTCGTGCTGCCTCTTGAGCTCCTGATACACAGATCAATGATATCAGCAAAATTTTCCTGATAAATGTCTCCTTTCCCCATGATGTTTAACGTTTCGATCCATTGCTCTCTCATACCTCTAATTAATGCAGTTTTCAACACGTTATCAGGTAGAGGTAGTGATGCATAAGGGGATCTTTGCAAGTTATATTGGAAACGTTCCACATATTCTTCTAAGGTTTCGTTTGGTCTGGCTGACATTTGAAAGATTTCATCTTTTAATTCCCTCGATCTATAGTAATCTTGGTATTTCTTTAAAAAGGCTTCTTTCATTTGATCCCAATTGTTAATAACCCCACCACCTAAGCCCATAAACCATCTTAACGCAGCCCCTTTTAATGTAGAGGGGAACAATTTCAGTTTCTGGGGATCGGTGGTGTAATCGTATCCTCTACATAATACATCAAATTCGAACAAGAATGCGTCCGGATCTTCTGATGTAAGGCCATGAAATGTGGGAATATGTTGGAGAGGGATGGATTTCATGGGCGCATTTGCTGTAGAATCTACTATCGGATATTGCAATGTGGAGGTCTAGGTGTTTGGCTGGTTCTGCGCCATGGGATCGAATATATGCCAGTAATCTTCAGGAATTTCCAAGAGAGTGTTCCTTGGTTGAGGAGGGGTAGTCTTAACAGGGATTGTCTTGACACCACTCCCTTGATCAGGGATGATAATGGCCCCAACTGTCTGCGGTGAATGAATTCCTTCAACAAGGATTTTCACAGCGCTTCCCTTGTCCGGGCTACTTAAAGGCTGGTTTAATTCCATAGGAGATCTAGGTTCCTCAGTTTCCCCTGTTTCTCCTTCTCCTTCACAAAGGTTACTTTGGGTCCCTTCGTGCAATGGTTCGGGAGTCAAATTTTCAATTTCTTGAAAATCCTGCTCCTCTGTTCGACTGTGCACCTCAGCAAAGGCTTCAGATGGTGATCCTGAGGCCTGAAGGGAACTAGTAGGCTGTTTAGATTTGGCTTTCTTATAACCTACTGATGGCTGAGAGTCGGCTTTCTTATAGATTTCGTCTATAAAGGTTGTTCGTCCAAGGGTCACCGGCCCCTTAGCTTTGGATGGAGGCTTTTGATCTTTCTCTAACTTTTTCTGCTTAGTCATGCACTCCAATTAAACTGCTAAATCCTATTTAACCAGCAATTCTACTAAGAGAGCGGACGGTGGAGCAGGGCTTTTACATGCTCCGTACGCAGGTTCTTACCTTCCGTTTTTAAAATCCAACTCCCCCCTAGCAGATTTGCGCACTACTTTATAAAGGACAAATAGATATTACCCATTCCCCGGCAACGGCGCCAAAATGTAGAGCGATAACTAGGGTCTCTCACACCACCAATTATTCCACATTATTAAGTCAATCCGGGATCGTTTTGTTCTTTCAAGGAGTAACTCAATCCGAGGCTGTTCTGTCCAAGTAGTGCTCGGTAGTATAGCGTTCTAATAACTTGAAAGGAATCAAACACTAAGCTGTAACTAAACCAATTCAGAAAATGAAATCACACAAGGCAGATGATCAGTCAAGGGTACGGAACCAATAACCCTTCCCTTTAGAAACTGATAAAGAAAGAAAACCAAAGCATGGGCTTATAGGTCAGGGAGCTAGGCAGCGTCTTGCTGGGCTCACGACAGCCTTAGGCCTGCTATCACGCGAAAGCAATAAAGGCAGATTAGCGAAAGTAAAATGGAACATCAGTAATCAAATGGAACAGCAGTAATCAAATGGAACAGCAGTAATGAAATGGAACAGCAGTAATGAAATGGAACATCAATCTTTCATAAACAGGAAACGTCAATCATATAAAAACTCAAATGGAACAGCAAACCCAAATGGAACAGCAAATCCAATTGGAACAGCAAATCCAAATGGAACAGCAAACTCAAATGGAACAACAAATCCAAATGGAACAGCAAATCCAAATGGAACAGCAAATCCAAATGGAACAGCAAATCCAAATGGAACAGCAAACCCCGAAGTATGTACATGGTCTATACTACTGTAGCGATCCGAGAGTAATGTGTGATGTGACTATGTTTCTGAACAAAGTGATATTATCTTCAAGCCTCACAAATACTTATTTCATATGAATCCAATAATGATAACATTCATACCAATAACTCGCTGTAGAAATGGATGCAATTCGAATAGATTCAGTTTGTGTAATACAGAGACGTGAATTAAAGAACTTATTCAGATTCAAGTATTAATTAAGAAGCATAGTCTATCATAGCAAAGATATATCGGATTACTGAAACAAGAGAAATAAGCAAACCACACAAATCACCGTATGATACAACAGCAAGTGACCGTCGGAGCTGGGCCCTTGGCTACGATGGTACACTGCTTAGAGTTACTTCAGATGCAGAAACGGAGTGAACACCAAATCCTTTATATTGATTGCATTAACAAAAGTATACAAAATCAGATCTTACGAAAGCTCAGTGATCAAAATCGTTCTGAGTTTATAATTATAACAACAGTCGTTCTCCCCACGCTCGATGGCGTGGTACCTTTATATAACAGAAATGACGGAGATGTCTAGATACAAAAGATAAGCTTAAAGCAGCGATCCCTCAGGATCGAAGATCCTGAGGGATTCGCTAATCGTTCAGGTCTCCTCTTTCCTTCTTGCGTTCTCCGTCACGATATCCTGCATTCTTTTCCTGGATTATTCGGCTCCAATTTTACTTAATCTTGTCCGCATCTGGTTCCCTGTCGTCGGGTCAGCAGTTACTTTCCTTGCGCTTCTTGTTTTTACTCGATAATTCCCTATTTCCGCGTCCTCCTGCATAGAAAACATCAATTATTAGTGATTGAGCTTTGTTTGTCCATTTTCACACAATTTACCAAAACCCTTATATTTTTAGACTCATAATGCAGAAAAGATTAGAAATAGTATTAAAAAACCACTAGATTGCTTATCAAAAAGCATACCTTCCAGGTGCTCCACACCTCCCACATCAACATTGCAAAGTGAAAAGATGAAAATGAATACAAATTAGACAAAAAAAAAAAAAGCCCCCGCCAATTTATAATTTGCAATCACAATGGATAAATCTATTGTGTATCCTGACTATTCAACCAAAACAATGTAATACATTCACCATATTTCTATTTTCATACTCACCAATTTAAAATCGAGGGAGATTTGAAGTTTTGTGTGGAGTTGGAGTAGACCACGGTTGGATCAATGTGTTGAGGTTATGAAAGAAAATAACTAATCGATTGGATCTTTGTTGATGGTGGGTAAATATATTAATGAACCTCTCCTCCCCTGTTGTGGATTTCAATAAAAAAAAGATTGATTTTTGGGTGTGATTCGGCCTCTAGCAGTCATGAAATAAATTTGTACATTTCATTCACTCCTTACCAGAGACGGAAATCAAACCCGTGTCCATCCATTTTTTCACTACTGATGTTTAAAACATTTAGAGGGAAGGGAGAAAAACGTAGGGAGAAAAGAGAAGGGATTTTCCACAGTTTGGAGGAAAAAAAATCATCCTAGGACACCAAAAAATGTCAAGCAACAACAGAGGGAAATGAGCAAAGGGATTTGATTCTTGTGAGAATGAGGTATTTCATACTCAATTTATAGATTTGCACATGTTTCCATTTCTTGTTTGAATTTTATTTTTTAGTTTTTAGTTTCAAAATTATAAAAGAAGAAATTAAGGTTTATTTTTTATTTCTAATTTTAAAATAAAAAAATTATTGTACATATATAGGGACATGATAGTGAGAAACTGAAAGAGGAAATGGCTTCTATATTGGGGGTAGAAGCAGTGAATAAAATAGAAGGTATGGACTTGTCCATGCTTTCCAAATATGTGGAAGAATGTACTAAAGGAACTGAAATAGACCAACCAAAGCAACCCTATCAAAGGGAATTGATTGATTCCCCATCAACTTGTGGATCAAACAAAGGATCTAGGAAAACAATCAATCATAATAACCTCTAAGAATGCGGAACAAGGAACAAAGACATCCAATTTCCTACCCACTCTTGGGACACAGATTTCTTCCACCATTAGTATAAGTACTTATGCATCTTGCATTGGTACATATGAAACTCTGGTAGAATATGATGTTGCCTATTGGGAAATTAGAATGACAGATGTCAGGACAATGTTAAATCCTAGTTGAAAAGAATCATGCCTTCAATGCTTCAAAGAGCATCTTCTTATTACATTATTGAAGATACCTGCGCACCTTCAAAAGGCAGTGATCCATGACATGCAAACTGAATTTGGGACAGGTTGGTCAGTAAAGAAAGTAAAAAAAAAAAATGAATCAAAATTGTAATATATTCCATTGCAACCAAATGAAAAAGTTAAAATAAATTCCTCCCAAGAGAAGGGCCAAAAGAAGGCTAATTGATGTAATCGTGAAAGTATAGAAAGAGCTCGTGAAAGAGTACGATAGAGAAGATGCATGGAGGAAGTGTGGCAAGGAGAGCATACATGTATTTAAATTTGGTCATAAAATTATTTCAAATTCATTAAATGTTTTTTATATTTTATTGGTGCACAATTAAATTGAATTAGTGTATGTTTCAGGACAAGCGCTCGAAGGCCAGGCTTTCCAAATATCGTGCTACACATCACTGTGGCCAAATAGGTTTAGAAGCGTTAGCATGCAAATTTGTAAGTATATTTAATATCTCAAATTATATATATATTTTAGTTTTATACAAAAAGGTAAATGATTAGATATTAATTACTTTAACTTGTCCATATACCATATCTTGACAGGAGAAAAAATATGACCATTATCTATCACAATTGGAATTCAATATGATACAAGAAAAAAATGGTATGATTTTGTTATCTGGATGGAGAATAAGGTATCATTAGTTGACTTTCAATAACTTAGTTGGATATTGTTATGTTAATATGTCAATTTGAATTTCTTGTGTTGAGTTGTTTATTTATGTGTAGCTTGAGTTCTTTTGTGCTCCCATCAGTCATAACACCCTTATAAATACCCAACCTTTCATTATGATCAAGTCTTTAGAAATCGATATCCAATCATGGCTTTATCAAGTCCTTTTCCAAAAACCATAGGCCAAAGGAGGGATGAAAGACCATGTAATACATAACCCATAGACAATAAAACAAATTGCATGGGATTGATTATAGATGCTTGGGTTGAGAGCACATTAAATGTGATTGATTATGGACCCAAGATACATGTGTTGAGGAGCATGGGATGTGTAGGAATTTATAGGGTAAGTTCCTCAGAAAGAACACCAAAAGGACACCGCTCACAACCAGATCACAGATCAATACACCAGTATTTTTGACGTGGTTAAAACCCTCAAAGAGGGAAACAGTCCACGGCCTGCGCCAACGTGGCTACTACAGGCAATTTATTAATCAAAGAATGAAAATTTACATAAGCTTCTCTCATGCACGGATTTCCCTACAAATGACCCTCCATGCGCTTTAAATAGAATTCATGGACCAATCGGGTGTCATGCCACGGATCAAGTGTCTGTAATACCGAGGAGAGAATGAACCGTCGGATCACTACATATCGTGACCATCGGATTGTAAGTTACAAAATGTACAACGGTAAAGAAACACACTTTACCTAACTCTATACCTAACTCTATACTAGACCAAGTTGAACTTAACTATTTCCTATGTGTCGGAATATCCTAACATCCCCCCTTAAGAACAACTTGGGATAGGATTGAAGGATTTACAAATATGACACAATAGGAGAAGGAAGGAGGCACTAGAGCCTATCCCCCCTTAGTGACAACTTCCTGAACTCCAAGCATATATCGAAGTTTAGTGAACTTCGCCTCTGTGAGAGCCTTTGTGAAGATGTCTACAACCTGATCATCTGTTGAACAATATTGCACTTCAAGAACATGGTCATGAATGAGCTTTCTGATGAAGTGCATGTGTAGTTCAATGTGTTTGCTGCGCTGATGCTGGACTGAATCTGATACCATGTAGGAATTTACAGGGTAATTTCCTCAGAAAGAACACCAAAAGGACACCGCTCACAACCAGATCACAGATCAATACACCAGTATTTTTGACGTGGTTAAAACCCTCAAAGAGGGAAATAGTCCACGGCCTACGCCAACGTGGCTACTACAGGCAATTTATTAATCAAAGAATGAAAATTTACATAAGCTTCTCTCATGCACGGATTTCCCTACAAATGACCCTCCATGCGCTTTAAATAGAATTCATGGACCAATCGGGTGTCAAGCCACAGATCAAGTGTCGGTAATACCGAGGAGAGAATGAACCGTAGGATCACTACATATCGTGACCGTCGGATTGTAAGTTACAAAATGTACAACGGTAAAGAAACACACTTTACCTAACTCTATACTAGACCAAGTTGAACTTAACTATTTCCTATGTGTCGGAATATCCTAACAGGATGATTGTCTTGGAAAGAAAGAAGCCTTGTGATGAAGAGCACTTAACACTTGCAACCCATGCTTAGAGAGTGCACCATCTGAGGATTGGTCTCTAGACATGTATAACTTGGAGAGAGAGCACTTCACTTGGAGACCTTATCTTGTGCATTGAATTAAATTGCTTGTGTAATTAGTCCACTTTACCAATGTTGGCCTCCCTCACCTACTATGTATATAGGGAAGATAATGTTTTTGTCTAGACTATAATCATTATTCCATTTATATAATTTTATAGAGAGTTCTTAATGCTCGTGTGATGAAACAGAGAAAGACAGAGAGTTTGTGACATAAACCGTAGAAAAGAAATGAAGATGAATGCTAACACTAGGGATGATCCTGAGTCTTACCACTTGTCTTAGAAATTATTTTCCATATGGTAGTATGAAGGGTGAATTTAGGTCTAAAACATTTGTTTTGTATATATATATATATTGAATGAATTAAGCAGATATGTAGGGACATGGATATTAGAATAAGAACATTTATGATGTAGGACTGTGTTGGAGCCTGTTTAAATTTTGAAGGCTTGGTTTCAATGAAAGAAAGGACCTAAAACTCTATAGGACACTTCCCTTTCTATTCATATGGGGAGTATGATTGGCACACAACTTTGTGATTTTTCAAGACATGATTCTTCCTACATTCTAGACTATAACACAAGTATGATCACTATTCCAGCTCTATCAGACCCTTATTAATCTTGAAACAATTAGACAAGTGGGGAAGGTGACGATAGACCTTTAGATGCAATGTGAACTAGTTTTTGGAGAAATTAATGAATAAATTCAATTGGACGACTTATCTGTGTTTACAGCCTTTAAAATTGACATTGTGGCATGGAGAGAATAACATAAATAAATTTCAGGTTTAAAGCATAGGGCTAAACAATTTCCTATCCATTAGATATATAGTAGAGAGCATGAAATGAAAGAAAATAAGATGCAAAGATTGTGGAGTGACTCATTAAGTTTTCTTATATAAAAGTCACATGTATCTCAACTATTCACAGAACATTGATAAATTTATTAATGAAAGAAACCAAAAACTTTCTTACAAAAGTCTCAGAAGAAGAATAACAAAAATGCAAAGTTACTAAGAAACACATCTTTAGTTGCCCACTTTCAAGATTTGAAAAGAAATATGAAATGGTTTCCTGTTACAACATCCATCGTTATAACTTTTTTTATGGCATCTGTTGTTACAACGTCCGTTGTTAAAACATTTTCTTCTCAATCCGTTGTTACCTATGTTTGCGCTTCTCAATTTTTTTTCTTGATCCCCCAAGGGTTGGAGTAATTTTTGGTGGCATAAAAACCTCTTTGGATACCCACTTTCAAGCTTTGACACACAAGATGAAATGGATTTCTACCCCGTCAATTGTTACAACATCTACTGTTACAACATTTTTTGTTACAACATCCGCTGTAATGGTCACTCTTGCAGTGGTTTCAATAGTAGCAGTTGTTATAACATCAAATTTTATAGTAGTTTCAACATTTTCAACATTAATGAATGTTACAACATCAATTGTTACAAAATTTTAAGAAGATTTATCATTGACATGTTGTTATGGCATATGTTTTTACAACATTTGTCGTTAAAACATCCATTGTTACAACATTAGATTCTTAATCCATTGTTTTTTTTTGCTAAGTAAATTTAATCTATTATATACAAAAAAGAGAACAATTACATCCTTGGATAACAGAGAGCCATCAAGCCTGTGGGTTAGGCCGTTTGTTCATGACAGATTCAGAAACAGAGAGATTGAACCTTACTTCCCGCGCAGGGGAGACAGAGTGATGCACATAACCGACACTAGACATTCCCTGTGAAGGGTATACAGACACAAGTAGCATCGCCACATCAGACACTAGACAGTAGAAACGGTACAGAAAACATGAAGAAAGATTGACAGACAGAACCATAGATAACCTTTCCTCCTTTTCGTTGGGCATCCAAAAATGGTGAGAGCTGGAACCTGGATTACTCATCGGGCTTCTCCTCTACGATCCTACACCAACCCATTTCTGGTTCCTGCATGTCTGGCTGAGCATGGGCCTCCAGCATGAAGCTGATGGCGCTGGCTGGCTGGGGCTGCTCCTTATGCATTTCCGAGGTGGGCTTTGGAGAGCTGGGATTATGGACTTCCTCAGAATGTGGAATTGGAGCGCTGGACTCTCCCTCGTGCTGAGCTTCCTCGATGAAGAGAACAGAGACATGAGCCGTTATTCGAGGGCGCGTGAGAGAGCAGTTGAACGAGAAAGTGGCTGAACCAAATGAAGACGAATTGGCCGAGTCTGGAGAATTTGGGTCCAGGTAGTGGCTAGGGGTCAGAATGCACTCTGTTCCCCGATGATGAGAAGGAATCCCCAAGGAGCCTGAATCAGCAGGGGGCCGTGAGGGGGTTCCTCTTCCAGATCCTCTGCGACTCAGCATACGCTGGCGGGGTCTCGGCATCGCGTAATGACAAACTCGAACAGCAGCAAAAAAGTCTCCAAAAGCTGAGCTACCTTGACCTGTAGTGACACCACAGGGGCTGTTGCTTGTCTCTGTGAGGGAATTACACCGCCAGAGCGTAGCCTCAGGCTCAATTCGAAACCAGCCTCCGACGTCAGACCATCCCAAGACCCATTCTTTCTCACAGCTCCGAATCTTACCGAACAGAATGAAGCATAGACTCAGATTATTGGCAGTGAGGTCATTTAAAACACGCCATTCCCTCGATCCTCACCCACCATTACTATGGCAATTAAGCTCGCTGCAGACCGAAATCCTCCTGAGCAGGCGTAAGTGGACAGTGTTGTAATTCCTAGACCGAACAGATGAGCTCCCGTGGTGTTAATCACCCTCGCATTAATGTCTTCCCACCTGAAGTTCTGTCCGGCGAGCATGCTGGACAGGTGCCAGCCATGCTCCGCCTTCCTCCGTCCCATCGTGGTTATTGCTCTACAGATCACCCGCATCCGGGGGTGTAGCTTCTTCTTGAACCAACTGATTGCATTCCTGTATTTTATCATTGTTTGGAATTATGTTTAATGATCCTGTGAGAAAGGCGTGATTGCTTTCTACCCCCACATTGGCTAGGATGTCGGCGACTTTGTTGCCATCCCTCTTAACGTGACTGAAGATTATTGCTCTGTTGTTAAGAAGCTCAAGTTCTATAGCTTCTAATCTGGCCTCCAGTCTCCAACTCGTTGCTATCTTGCTTGCATGAGAGCCATTGAGGAGTTGTTTGACCATATTGATAAGGAGCAGAGAGTCTCCCTCTACCTCCAGAGGATAGTAGTTGTGTGTTCTTGCTAAGAGGAGACCTTGCCATAAGCCTTCCATTTCCGCCGAGTTGTTGGTGTCCCAACCAATATTTCCAAAGTAAATCCGTTGAGACTTTCCTGCATGATTCCTGAATATTCCACCATAGCCTGCCTTCCCAGGGTTGCCCTTTGAGGCACCATCAAAATTGAGCTTGAATGTGTGCTCTGGAGGAGCTGTCCAAGAATCTTTGTGTGAATTGAAGGTTCTAGGGGCATTGTTAAGAGAAACATTAGGGAGTTGCATATTCCAATTTTCCCAAATGGCTCTCTCATTGTCGAGTGAGGGAAGGTCCTCCTTTGTCCAGGTATGTATCAGCAGTGTTTCTTTGAGGTTTGTGCAGAATCTGCTCCATATATTCTCTAAAGAAGAGCTTTGATCTTTAAATATACGTTTGTTCCTTTCTTTCCAAATTCCCCAAACTAGCAAACCTGGAATTATTTTCCACATATGGTTAAGAATTCCACTCTTGAATGGTTTCTTTTGCCATAGACACAGAGTATTTATGATGTCCTCTGCCACTCTACATCTTTTCTGACATCTGAAGCTTACCTTCTCCCATAACTGATTGGCTATTGCGCAGGAGTCAAACAAATGCTGAAGGGTTTCCTCCTGGGCTCTACAATTGACACACATCGAGGGGCCATGATAATTCCTTTTCCTTAGCCTATCCCATGTTAGGATTTTTTGATGTCCCACCAGCCAAAGAAAAAGAGATACTTTCGGCCAGATGCCTGAATCCCAAATTTTTCCCCAGAGGAGATCAAGGGGAGACGGATTGGAGTTGATTAATTTGTAAGCTTCGGAAGTTGTGAAGGTTCCTTTTGGCCTGTATCCCCATCTTAGAATGTCTTTGTCTGCTGAATGTCGTATGCGTCGATTTTGGAGCTCCTTTTCCAGACTCTCCCTGAAGGGGCGATCCGTATTCCTTATTATCCTATCACTTTGGATCCATTGCCTGTATCCTTGCTCATTCTCCTGGGTCCAGTGTTGTCTAACTGTTTGCTGCTGTTGCTCCTCCCTAATGTAAGGTGGAAGAGGGTGGAGAGTGCTACTGAGCTTTGGCATTTGGTTCCAGGCGTCAGTCTAGAAGCGTGCTGTTTCGCCATTTCTGACTTCCCAAAAGCTGTGGTGTTGTATCAACATGTAATGTTGCTTGGCCGCATTCCATATGAGGGAGCCTTTTGCATTGGGAATAAGTCTTATAAGCTCCTTTTGTGGTCTGTGATTTGCGTATTTGGCTGTCCAGATTGAGGCCCAAGGTTTATCAGTGTTGGAGAGCCACTGCCACCAGAGTTTGGCACACATTATTGCATTGCTTTGATTGGGATCTCGCAGTCCAATGCCTCCCTTTTCTTTTGGCATACAAATAGTTGTCCAGTTTACCAGGGCCCATTTACGATTGGTAGCTGTGCTCCCCCATAGGAAGTTGCGTTGAAGATCCTTTATTCTTTTTATGACCCATTTGGGCGCTGCAAGAATTGAAAACAGATAGAGCGACATAGCCTGAAGCACAACCTTTATGAGCACCACCCGGCTAGCAATGTTAAGAGTTCGATGCGTCCATAGATTTAGACGAGAATCCAGCTTCTCAATTAAGGTGCGCCAGGTGGAATGTTTGATGGCTGAGTCAATGAGGGGGGCTCCAAGATATTTTGAGGGGAGAGAGTCAATGGGGAAACCCAGAATGCGAGCTATTACCCGCTGCACCACAGGAGCTGTGTGAAAGAAGTAGATATGAGATTTGGCATTGTTAACATTGGTGCCTGAGGCTTCAGAGAAGTCATTGAGAAGAGATTTGAAGAGGGAGGCTTCCTGAACCGAGGGGTATCCAAATAGCATATTATCATCAACAAATTGCTGATGGGTTATGGCTGGGGTACCATGGATGGAAAGGCCTTTGAGCTGATGGGAGGCAAGAGCAGATTTAATATGCCTTCCTAGTCCTTCGGCCATTAAAACAAAGAGGAATGGGGAAAGAGGATCGCCTTGCTGAATTCCTCTGGAGGGACTGAAGGGTTTTGAGGGATGCCATTTACAAGTATGGAGAAGGAGGAAGATATGAGACTCATAATCCACCGCACCCACATGGGTGAGAAACCATAAGCATTTAACATTTTTTTCATATAAGTCCAACTTAGTTTATCAAATGCTTTTGAGAGATCGAGCTTCAGTAGCATACCTGCCTGTTTGTGATGCTTGAGGGTATGGATAACTTCATGCGTGAGGATGATTCCATCGAGGATCTGCCGCCCTTCTACATAGCCGGACTGTTCCGGTGATATTAATAGAGGCAGAAGAGGTTTTAGCCTGTTTGCAACGACTTTGGATATAACTTTATAAATAACGTTGCATAGTGCTATTGGGCGAAATTTGTTCGGTGTGTTAGATATCTCCTCCTTTGGAATGAGCGCAATGAATGTTGCGTTGAGGGCAGGTAGGAGCCAGTGCAGTGCCCTGGATTCCTCCACAACTTGCCAAACCTCGTCTTTTAACATCTCCCAGAACTTGTGATAGAAGGTGGTTGAAAAACCATCAGGTCCCGGGGCTTTGCCCTCTTTAAGCTGGTGCATGGCTATGTCCACCTCCTGAGGGAGAATGGGGCGAAGGAGGAGCTCATTATGTTCCTCAGTGATGATTTTTGGAATCTTTCGAATGATTTTTTCGATGGCTGGATTTCTGTTTTCCTTAGGCTCGCTGAGCACCTGTTGGAAATGTTGAAGGAATTCCTCCTCAATTTCTTCATGCTTTTCCACTCTTGTCCCTTCCTGATTCTGAATGAAGGAAATGTTGTTGTGCATTCGTCTTTGGACAGTAGTTCTATGGAAGAATTTAGTGTTCCTTTCCCCCTCTTTTAACCATCTTATCCTGGATTTTTGCCTCCATAGAATTTCCTCCTGCTTTCTCCTCTCCTCCAATTGAGTATTTATGCGTTGCTCCTGTTCTAAGGTCCAGTTGGTATGTCCCTTGTCTATGATTTGTTGCTGAAGATCTTCCATTTCCTTGTTTAGAATTTGTTGTTCCTTGAAAATGTTTCCAAATGTCTCTTGGTTCCATTTCTTAATTTGGATTTTTAGATATTTGAGTTTCTGTTGAAATTGGAACATTTTAGATCCTTCCGGTGGGCAGAAGTTACTCCACGCTGTTTTGACGAAGTCCTTGAAAGCAGGATGTGTGAGCCAACACTCTTCGAAGCGAAAGGGTCGCTTGATAGTGTTGCCTGGCCTTTGCCATTGGAGAGATATGGGCCAATGGTCAGATCCTGAGTAAGGGAGAATGGCGGTTGCTATATCCCCGCCTAGATGAACCGAATTATCGGAGATGAGGAATCTATCTAGCTTTGAGGTGATTTGATACTTTCCAGCTCTGCGATTGCTCCACGTATGTATGCCGTTGCAGAATTGCAAGTCGATGAGTGAGTTGTTTTGTATAAAGTTTTTGAAGTAGACATTTTCCTGATCCAGCCTGATTCGCCCACCCTGTTTTTCCTCCAGCTTGGTGATCATATTGAAATCCCCTCTGATGATCCAAAGAGGATGCGTTCTACTTAAGCTAAGTGCTTCTATTGTATTGAGTAAAGCTATTTTGTTTCCAGCTTCCTGTGGGAAGTAGACATTAGTAAGGTTGCCGTGAATATTAGTACCTATGATGTGGAAGGTAGCCTGTATTATATTGTGGGAGGCATGAAAATCCTGGAGAGCGATCATCTGTGGGTTCCATACTATAGCTAATCCTCCTGATGCTCCTTCTGCGTCTACTGCTACTGATTGGCATCCTGGCCAAGCTCTGGAGAGGATGCTTCCTAGCGTATTGCTATTGCATTTAGTTTCTTGAAGAAAACACATGTGCGGTTTCTCCATCTTTATCATGTTTTTTAGAGTTCTGAGTTTCCCTGGGCTATTGAGCCCCCTTAAATTCCATGATGTGAGTTTCATGATTCACTATTGATGAAGGGTTTGTAGTACTTCGTCAATTTTGCATACCTGCCTGAATCCACCAAGATCTTTCCTACTTCAATTGTTCGCTGGAGATCTGTTCTTCTTCCTCTCTTTTTGAAATCTCTTGGGGGGAGGCTTCCATCCCAGGTACTGCTTGGTTGGATGCCTAGTTGCTTCTGCTGATATACCTTCGATAGAACTATTTCCAGCTTGTTGAGTTGCAATTCTGGGATTTGATCATAGCTTTTCTTTTTGCATGCTTGCTCGAGCTCTAGTAAGTCCAGCCCTTCCATGTCGAAATTTTCAGGATCTTCGTCCATGATTTCCGGTTGAATTTTCTCTCCAGTTGTTTCTGCGAGGGAAATGAGATGGTTCAAGGTTCCATCTACTTCCATTTCAATCTCTTTTCCTGTACTGTCATTTTGGTTATCCATGAGGGGGGCCTTTTTGTCCTTTGGGTTACTAGAAACAGGGGTAGAGCTGGAAGGATTGTTGATGTCGGGGGTGGATAGCAGTGTCGCATTTGGCTTTGAGCTTGAGGGTTGTTCTTCTGAGGTATGAGCCAGAATCTGAAAACTGTTACTCGTGGGAGGAGTGGATGCAGAGTTTTGATGCAGTTTCTTCCCAGGTGCAGGCTTTTTGTGAGCTCGTTTTCGGTTATAAACTTTGGTAAAGCCTTCTTGGGCTGACTTATCAGAGGGGTCAGAGGGGCTGGATGTAGGGGCTATGACATTTAGCGGACAATCCCTAAAAAGATGCCCATGAGCATGGCACTTGCGACATCTAAACGGAACATGTTCATAATCTAGAGGTTGGATCCATTCATAGTCGTCATGAGATAAACTTACCGTATCAGGTAGCGCCTTGTCTAGTCGCATGAAGACGCAGATGCGGGCGTATGAAGTGTATCTTCGTAGCTTTGTTTCTTCTGCTGCTTTTATGTATTCCCCCAGTCCGCTTCCAATTTTCTTGAGTATTCCTTCATTCCAATATTCTTCGGGAAGTGAGTACATTCTGATCCAGACAGGGGCCCAGGTGAGGTCTTCCTTGTCCGGATTGAATCTTGCTATCCATTCTCTCAGGTACAAGCCTGCTGAGTTAAAGAAGTATGGGCCTTGAGTTAGGATTCTGAACTTGTCTTCTAAGCAAAAAAAGATAACAGTAAAAAAACCCTTCGGTCCCAGCTGCAGAGTGATGTCGCCTTTGGGTTTCCATTTTGCCGAGATCCAGCCGTGCAAAGCTTTTTCGGTTGGCCACATTCCCATGAACTTTCCTATGAGTGCATGATCTGTCATGTACTGTATTCTCTCATTGATTATCTGACTGGGCAGTTCTATCCTGGGTCTTTCCTCTGCTATTGGCTTGCAGGTTTTTGAAGTAACCTTGATTTGTTCCTCTGGCTTGTCTTTTCCTTCTGGGTTTGCATCCTTCTTGTCAGTCGGTATTGCTTTATCTTTCAACTTGTTCTGTTGCAGTGACATCTCGGTATTCCTGTCTGCGCGGATCGACCCAAATATTAGGGATCCCGTGTGCTCTGGCGGCGCATCGTTTGACTGAGGGGAGGGCTTCGAGGCCCCCCCTGTGGAGGTTCCATGTGCGTCGTCTTTATTCCTGAGGCTCGTTGTCAGGCGCTGGAGGTCAGACCCTCTCAGGCTGCAGAGCCGTCCTTGTGTGCTATGGCGCAGGTTGTCTGTCGGAAACCCTAGTTGCAGAGCCGCGCGTTCATTTCAATGTCTGATTCTTAATCCATTGTTACCTATGTTTGTGCTTCTTAATTATTTTTCTTGATCCCCCAAGTGTTGGTGTAATGTTGGGTAGCATAAACACCTCTTTGGCTTCCCACTTTCAAGATTTGACAAGCAAGATGAAATGGATTTCTACCTCCTCAATTGTTACAACATCTATTGTTAAAACATTTTCTGTAATGGTCACTATTTCAATAGTTTCAATAATAGTAGTTGTTATAGCATCAAATTTTACAGCATTTTCAAAATTTCCAACAGTAATGGGTGTTACAACATCAATTTTTATACCATTTTTAGCAGATTTAACATTGACATGTTGTTATGGAATTTGTTGTTACAACATCTGGTGTTACAAAATTTGCTTCCCAATATGTTGTTACCTATGTTTGTGCTTCTCAATTTATTTTATTGATCTCCTAAGTGTTGGTGTAGTGTTGGGTGGTTAAAACACCTCTTTGGTTGCCCACTTTCAATCTTTGACAAGAAAGAGGAAATGGCTTTCTACCCCCTCAATTGTTATAACATCCATTGTTACAATATTTGTTGTTACAACATTCATTGTAATGGTCACTATTTCAGTATTTTCAATAGTAGTAGTTGTTATAGCATCATATTTTACAACAATTCCAACATTTTCAATAGTAATGAGTGTTACAACATCAGTTGTTACAACATTTTAAGCAAATTTAACATTGACACGTTGTTATGGCATCTATTGTTACAACATCTTCTTCTCAATCCGTTGTTACCTATGTTTGTGCTTCTCAATTTGTTTTCTTGATCCCCCGTGTTATATCTTTGTAGACAATCCTCAACGAAATAACTGAGTCAAAGCATCAATGTGAGGAGTTGAGAGGAATTTAGAAGGCTAAACATTCTTCATGGACATTTAATCATCTAATAATTGAAAAGACATATAAATGAACTTCTATAGTGAACTCAAATATATCCAAGTACAACATAGAAGCAACAATCTAAAGATTTATGGGCAGTAAAATAAATAGATTGTTTAATTAATAACTCGGTTGTGGACATAACTTTGCAGAGTGACATTAGGGATATTTCTACTCAATCTATCCCTTCCTAGTGTCCTATACTATTCTCAAATATATGTAGAAACATACTATGAAATTACAAGAATAACTCACAAGTACACAATTGTTGTCATAAATGAAAACTAGAAGCCTTTGATTATATCCAAGTTGAAAGTATTACAACAATATTACAAAAAATTGCTCCTGGTATCAACCCTTTCTTATTAAAAAATAAAGTATATATAAAGTGTTTTACAAAATATCATATCTCTTAAAAGATTTACATTCAAAGTATTATTTATCCAAAGCATTGGATAATGTTTAAACAACTTTTAAGTTTTAACTAAAAATAGAAAAGTGCCCCAAAAATGTCTCCAACTGCGCTTGATTTCTGCATTCATGTTCTATGTATTTGAAATTACTCTATTCTTGTTACTTGAAATGCTTAATATATGTGATTTGTTGCTAATATGATGCATTGATAAGCTATATTTATTGAACAAATTTGACCAATTACTCCTACATTATTCATTTTTTGGGTAACCGAGATCCATCATCTGTCTTTACGATTCATTTGCATTAGTATACTTCTGAAAAGAAGGTTTTACTATGAATAAGTGTTTTATTTCATAGCAGATGAAGAGCTCATCAACTAACATTTGAAGTAGATTTTGACTGTTAATCTCTTCGTTGTATACAAGAAAATTTTTCCTATCCCATATCTCTCCATTCAATAATATTTCATATTTCTCTTCTGTTACCATCTGGCCATATGAATTATTAAAAAATAGAAGACATCTCTCTTGCAAAATAAAACAAATTGTGTAGAATTTATTGATTTGCACTTGAAGATTTTCACACTTTTCCTTTGTTTTCAACATCAAAGTTTTCTTCATGAGAACTTTTCTAGTATGAATAATTGATTATTTGTTATCTACAATTCCTAGTTCTTCAAGTTCTTCTTTGGACCTTGTGTTTAGAGCTTTTATTAACTGACTTGCTTGTCTAGGTTTATTTCCCAATTGTATTTTGATGATAATATATTCTTTGGCTCTTTCAATCAACTCCTCTTAGTCTACAATAATCTCCATAGGTTGTCAAATATCAGATACAGATGGCATAATTTCTATCCAAATGTGTTCTTTGGCCTATCATAAACATGGAATATTGTTAAAACTGCTCAAATATTGTTCTAATTGCTTTTGTAAAATTTTATTTTTCTTTATCTCCTCGACTAAGGAATTTTCTGATTTATTTTTGTTCATCTTAGCTCTCCCTAATTTTTCTTTCAATATGCCAATCTCAACATCCTTTAGTTTAAGAGAAGATAATTCATGTTACAGAATTTCTATAGTAATATCTTTTGTGGAACATGTTTTTGTTGCTGGAATTCCTACACTAATAGTTTAGGTGTTCTCTTTTAACAACTCTTCCATCCTTTCTTGCATTTCATGAATCTGCAAGTCTTGTTCAAATGGACAGGATAATAGAGTTTTCCTTCTCCTTCTCTAATTCCCCATTTTTTTGTTTTTGGGGATGCTCTATTGGGGAGAGCTTCAACTGCCTTTTAAGTGCTTGAATATCTTCATTTTTCTTATTAACAATATCTTGAGATGCATCCACATTTTTGGGCTCGAATACTAATTTAATTACAAGGCCTTCCGGTGATTTGATTTCACCAGAGAATAATTCTTTTCCATTTTAAGCTCCGCAATAGTATTTTTCAAAGAATTCTACAATTTTGATACATTTGAAGTAGAACTAGTGAGAGAGGATTTGATCATGTCAATAGTTTTTCTATGCAGATAAATCTAATCTATAGGATGGATTTTTTTAGTATTGAAAGATAAAACATAAGTCTTATAATCTCCAGCAACTCTAGGAGCATAAACTTTAGGTTCAAGAAATGCTAACTTAAGTCCACTTTTTTTAGTATCAAAAGTTGAAAGAAATTTGTTTTTTGTGGAAGAAGTTTGCTTCTAGAACTCAATATAAGTTACTGCCTTCAAAGCCTCATTCTTTTTCTTCATTTCCAAAAACTCAGAAAATATGTTTTGGTTAGAAGAAGAAGAAGGAGAAGATTGTTTTGTCCTTGGATCCAATTCTTGCATTCTGAAAATAGAGTCACCTAAAACAACAATAGTAGCTAGTGAAGAAATGTTACATGAAACTACTTTTGATACCTCTCCCTCCATATTGTTTGTCTTCTTTATCTTGTATACTCTAAATTGTTCCATTTATGACCCTGATAAGATTTGATCTATTCGCTTAAGTTATTTTTATTTCATTAGAGGTTTAACCAAATTTTTATATCCTATTGAATGATCCATAGTTTGTTCTTTTGTCACTTCCTGTAAAGTGTTTTCCTCCTAGGTGTCCTTATTAGCAAACGTTTCTATCTCAGGCTTGGACACATGAAAATAAGGTGGGGATTTCTATTGAACTCTAATGGCTAAAATTCTGCCAATGGGGGCATATGGCCAAATAACCCCCAATTTAAATTTCACTTGTGCCAATAATTGTTACACCTCTTTGGTTATTGACCTATGATTCACTATAAATGGCCCTACCCGTGGCTTTAGTTTAAACAAGGTTTTTTTCCTTCTAAGTAAAAAAATGCACTTTATCTACATTGAGGCTTTGTCTACTGAATTCAAGCACAAAAATATGCATAGGCCAAAAAAATGGTAACTAGTAGGGTGGAAGTTCACAGCCATGCAATCTAATTTATGTAAAATGTTGGTACAGATACCAATCACCAAGCCTTGTTTGTTCACTAAGTTGCATAATCCTTTTGATTTCAGGTGAAATTATGGAAGGACTATCACTAATTAATAGACTATAGCATATGTGAAGAAATTTGTTCACAAAATCAGTGAAGGAAAATTCCTCAGAATTCCTTCTGACTAAGGACGTCTAATGAATCACATACTATTGATTCCCTTGAAGACCCTACTTTTTCAATTGTATTGGGAATATTTTTGACTGATAATACAAAAACAAATACACCAGGACTGATAGATATTTAAAATATTTTCAACTCCAAATTTAAGAAACTAGACATGAATAATCTCAAATAAAAATTCGCTGAAAATGAAGAAGATTTGTGGTTTCTTATTTGGATAAAAAGTTGACAGAAAATCTAGAATTACTTCATCCACTTTCTCATCACTTTGATACCCTAAAATACAACATAAAATGGATATGTTTTTTCTTGAAAATTATGGAAACATTGATGAAGGGTAAGGAAGACGGTGATTTGGAATACCATTCCCTTCAGGCATGAATCATTAAAAAAAAGTCATTTTTTTTTTTTACAATTTAACTTCTGATATATTTCCAAGAGAAATTCACTAGAGAATGGGTGCAAAGAGATAGGAAAATATATGCATAGGGCTTTTAAAATGGACTCAGAAGTTACAAAAAACATGGTTTCACTGTTTTGAGAAATTATGTTTTCTCACTGGGTATGTACCTACTTTCACACCATACTAAAAATTCTGGAAAATGATGAGCTTGAGGAAATATAAACTGGAGTAAAAAGAATTCCCATAGAGAAAACTCATTGCTATTATCTTGTGTTGGGTGTGTGTTATATTATTTCCACGACTGCCCCATGCACGGGGCGGTGGAAGCCCCCCTGTACATTGTGTCGGGCGCAATAGGGGGGCGGTATCCCTCCTGCATGAGGTCCAGGGCAACGCCCTAGGAAATTTTGTTTGAACCCTATATTAGGTGGGAAAACCTATCTATAGTTTTGTGCATGGATTTTTCACATGGTTTTGGGCATGATGGTTTTTCTCGATAGTATTTTGTAGATCTAGTCAAGGAAACTACAGTCATGTTCTAATCTAGGTTCAATGGATTAGGGTTTATGGATGCTTCGACATGTATATATATGCATTGTAACATTGAAATGAATATAATGAAACATAAATTTGGTAGTCCCGGTTTTGGGATCCAAGGGAAAATATCTATGTATATCTATTTTATGTTTTATGCTCTCGCTATTATTTATTTTCTGTTTTTAGAATTTGTATGCAGGTAATTTCTGTACGTGGTTAAAACCTACATCTTGAAACCTTTGGGAATCCCAATTATGTAATTCATATAGGTCAAACTTTAAGTTGTATCTTCTATTTTGGTTTCCCTATCAACTAAGGGAAATTCATCAAATTTTGGGAGGGTTTTAGACTGAACCTGAGACTCTTTTCCTTTAGTTGAACTCATTTTGAACTATCAACTTGTAGCAAGGAGTAGAATTACCTGTAAAATGTATCGTGTGATTTGTTTCTGAGTTGTCATTGAGGGCTCTCTATAATTCTGCACTTTAATTCTCTATGTTTGGAAACTGAAGGAAAGGTAAGAGGGGATAGACATGTTGGGTGTGGAGCCTGATTATCTTCTTTATTTAGAGGTATCGCCGCATTGAACCCCAGTTCAAAATGTGGCGGCAACGCTGCCCGTAAATGTACGCCGCTAGGGGGGTCTAGGGGGGACAATGAATATTATTTCCCCCCCGGTGGGGATCGAGGGCAGCAACTCTGAAGCTAAAAATAGATGTAAAATTGCCTTGTAAAATGTTGTAATTTCGTAGTCAATCTGGGCCGTTCATTAGGCGAAGATCTGACGGTAGAAGTTATGCTTAATTTAGGGTTTTTTTCCCTAGAAGTTAACCCCTCACTATATATGAGGGAATTATATTACATCTATGTAGATATGTATTCTCAGTGAGAAAGAGAGAGGAGATTGTGTGAGAATGAAGAGGGAATTACAGTGGATCTACGGTAGGTTTCATCTCTTCAGTTTGTTGTATAATATAAAAGGAAGGACTAGCTGTTTCTTTGTGGATGTTGCGCCGTTAAGATGCCATTATTATGATCACTTGTGAATGCTTATTCCACCCATTTCTACCATTCTTCATCACGTCATTTGTCATAATTTATCATATAATTCTATTTTACGATGATTTATGCTCTTATGTAAAAATATTATTTATTCTCCTTTATTTCTAATAAATTGATGATTATGCATGATTTTATCAATGATAGTTTTAATAAATTGGTTGTAACATTATTCACCATTTTTAGCCTCCAAGATAATTTCTAGATTGAAGATTTGATCATTAAATGTGCCAACTTAGCAATTCGCTGGAATAAGAAGTGACAGTTTTTCGGTTGATATTTTGGGCAAATGAAGAAGAATCTGGAAAATCTGGAACATGGGTTTTGTCCAGAACGGACCAAATTAACTTTGGTAAAGAATGGTTTGCCCAAATTCGACTTGTATTGAGAGAAACGCATGGTTCTTTGAGCATAATTTTCTCAGATTTGTTGTTGTGGCCGTCCTCCAAATCTTAGCTGCAAAGCCAAATTTGCCTTGCTCTTGTTGATCAATTGGTTAGAAACAAACCCGTTGTAGGAATCATGTTGTAGTTATCTCTATTGTAACTTCTCTCTGATCTCTTTCTATTTAGATGAAAACAGAGATCAAAGATGGGGATGGAAAAATGATGGAAAAATGAAGATGGGAAAATGATGAAGAATTAGAAATTCAAGAATGATGATGGATTATTCATGATAGGATAGGAGGAAGAACGGATTGTTGCATGTTGTAATTCTCAAGCTTTTGCTGTTGTAATGATTTCACAATTTGATGATTAATATATGATTTGGGAGTTGCTGTTCATTCCTCTCATCTGAAGTAGCCCAGCAGCATCCGCTGGCGGCTAAGGGCCCAGCCTCTGGTGGATTGTGCTGCTGCTGTATATTATCTTTTTGGTTTATGCATGGTTTTGCTTATCAGCTTTATTCGATAATCTGGTATGTTCTATTATTTTACATCACAATTCTATTATATCTGATTTATGTTCAATTGAGTAATATCGTTCTCTATGACAGGAATGTCGTATTGATTCATCTTGACTTGGTAACGCATTGTTGTTCTTTTAATCATTGATATAATGTTGCTGATCCTTATAGAATGTATTATTGTTCAATTACAGTGTATCCGTGTTGTAACACTTATTAATTGGTATTAATGAATTCATCTTAGAGATTATATTTCCTTGCGATTGTTGACTCTATGAACGTTGTTGTTCCATTATAAAATACAATCGTATTCTTTATAATTAAGACTGATAATTGGATTACCAGATCAGATTACTACTAATGTGTGCCGTGTGCATTTGTATTTGGCTTTCAAGCGCTGTTCCATATTCTATCATTAATCAGTGCTGTTCTATTTACTGTGTGCTATTCGATTCACCTTTAAAGATAGGGGATTGCCATTTGATTTCTGTAGGATACACTTGCTGTATTTATTTTTGTAGATTAAGGTGGTGTTGTTTATAAGAATTAGTTGTCGTTACATTTCCTAGTTGCTATTCCATTTCCTGTTATTCGCATTATCATTGCTTTGGTGTGCAGCAGGGCTGTCAACTATAGAGAACATTGGTTACTGCTTCCTTGTTCTCAGATTGATTGTCTTGTTCTAGTTTGATTTCAATTGTATCAATCTCTAAAGGAATGAGTTATTGATACTGTATCCTCGATTGATGTTTGCTGAGTGAATAGTTGGATTTTAGAGCATTTGAGTTTATGTTGATTTCTTTTTCAAGCATTCATTTACTTTTGCATTTTAAGCACTATACTGCAAAACATTACTCTTGAATAAATAGTCGCCTCAGACTGAGTACACTCTTGAAATAAAAAGTCGTCCCTGGGTTGACAATTAATGTGAAGGTAATTAGGGGTTAAAAAGACACCTTTTTATCGCTCGACAGTGGACATAGCCCAAATTGGGTGAATCACGTATATCTATGTCTCTCTTGTTTTATGTGTTTTTTTGTGTTTACATTTCTGCAATATATTATATGTGTTCCATTGCTCTATAATATATAATTTTCTAACAAGACAAAGGTGAGAGAAATTAAATTATGAGTGGGAGTGAGAATGCAGTGGAAGTAATGTCCAGATAATGGGCATATTTAGAATTAAATGGAAAATAATATTAAAAAATAAATGGAAAATGATCAATAAAATGGTGGAGGGAGATATTTATTACTGAAAACCGAGAATGGTTTTTTCCGGGGGGGGGGTGTGGGGGGTAGGCAGTAAGTGGTAATGAGTTAGGAGGGGTGTACAATTCATATGTCATTGCCACATTGCAAAAAGTCCGCGCCCCCCCCCCTTTTGTTAAATGTCGAGCAAGCAAGGGGGAGGGGGCAATAAAACAAGAGTCGTCAATCACCAAAGCGTTAATCGTTTCCAATAGAAAATGCACGATAGTTAGTTTATGATGATTTGACATTTTATTTTTTAAAATTAAGAAAAATAATATATTGCACCAATATATATTTGCACGCAAACTATTACAAAGTGCAATAAAAACATTTTTTTTTTTATTTTCATATAAATTTTGAAATTTTCAATGTAACAAGAAAATGTTACAACACCCCAAGTGTTGTTGTAGTGTTGGGTGGTAGAAACACCTCTTTGGCTACCCACTCTCAAGATTTGACAAGCAAGATTAAATGGCTTTCTACCCCCTCAATTGTTAGAACAACTGTTGTTACAACATTCGTTGTTACAACATCTATTTCTACATCATCTGCTGTAATTGTCATTGTTTTAGTAGTTTCAATAGTAGCATTTGTTATAACATCAGATTTTACAATAGTTTCAGCATATTCAATAGTAATGGGTGTTACAATATCAACTACTAAAACATTTTCAACATATTTAGCATTGGCATGATGCTATGACTTCTGTTGGCACAACATCTATTGTTACAACATTTGTTGTTACAACATTTGATGTTACAACATCTTTTGTTACAACATTTTTTGTTACAAAATATGTTTTTCAATATGTTGTTCACTATGTTTGTGCTTCTCAATTTGTTTTCTTGATCCCATAAGTGCTGGTGTAGTGTTTGGTGGAAAAAACATCTCTTTGGCTACCTACTTTCAAGATCTGACAAAAACGATGAAATGGCTTGTTGTTACAACATCCGTCGTTACAACATCTTCTTTGCAATCCATTGTTGCATATGTTTGTGCTTCTCAGTTTGTTTTCTTGATCCCCTGAGTGTTGGGTGGCAGAAACACCTATTTGGTTGTCCACTTTCAAGCTTTGACAAGAAAGATGAAATGGCTTTCTACCCCCTCAATTTTCTCCCCGAGGTGCTACATCTCCTTCAAGGATACAAATCCAACTTCTTTGATAACATATGATCGATGGCCCGTTTATCTCATCAACATGGATCATTGTAAAAATAATTATAAAAGAAAACAATGATGTCTCTAAAACTCAATGATTATTTCCATTGTAATTCATTAATCAATTGCCAATACAATTCATTTACAAAACTTGAAATTTGTCAAATCGAGTTCAAGGATCCTCTGTTAGTCCAAGCGAGTTAAAGGATCCTACCCATGATGCATTGTTGTAATTCACATAACCAATGCTCAACCTTCAACTTGTATACAATTGACCAAAAGAAACATTTGTTGGGATCAATGCTCTTGATCAACAAAGGGCATAATCAACTATGTTTGCATTAGGTTTCAAGCCTAATTCCAAATGGATTCCAACATTATAATTCATCAATAAGAGGTTATTTCATAAGGAAGTTCGATTTATTTAGTTGAAAATTGCTGCAACATCTAAAATCCATAAGTTCACCAGTGAATATAGGTTCATCATGCTCAATCTATGAAGTGGCCGATGCCAATTCATAGATTCCATGGATTATCTTGATTTTGACTTTGACCCCTAATTACTAGCCCTAGAAAACTCTACCTTGAATATGTTCTCAAACTGTTAGGCAAGCACAAATAATTTGCAACAATCATCTATATGGAAAGTGTTTACCCTGTAGAAGTTGCAATGAACAATCAACTTATAGTTTTAGTATAGACCTGTAGAAACCCTTTAGGATATCCCTAGGTCACCTCTAAGTCACCTTCCTTGCCTTCATTCTTAGACTAAAGTCAAGTTCTTTCGTCCTCCCACAAGTCGTTGACTTGTTTTGACCTTTAAGCCTAAGCCTAGGGTGGAATGATCCCTCTATCTCCTAGTTATTCTACATGTGAGCTTCAAACACAACCATTTCTCTAGGAAGTGACATAGACAAAGGGAAGCTCCCTTTCACCACTTCTTGCAACTAGAGAGTCAATGCTACCAGTTGCAATTGCACTTGTGCCATTCTTGCTGATCCTTCTGCTCCACTCGAAGTTGAATCTAGTCTCATTCACCATAACCATTTCATCTTCAACAGCTTTACTACATTTAGATACCCAACATTGAAAGGAAACATTGACCATACCTTCACTTGAGTGTGGAAATTTAGTGTATATATAGCACAAAATTTTACAAAAGCTTAGCTCAAAGAGTCCCTTCTCCCTTTTCTTTTTGTGTGTGTGTACTTTAATTTTTTTTTTTAAAGACTGATAAAATAGCTACAACACCATATTTCAAGAAAGACTTCTTACAATTGCTGAAAAGTGATGATACTACTAGGCTGAAGGGATCTAAATGGGTGTTACAACAAAAGCTATTACACTAGTTTCAACATTTTCAATAGTAATGGGTGTTACAACATTTTCAGCAGATTTAACATTGACAATTGTTATGTCATTTGTTGTTACAACATCTACTATCACAACATCTTGTGACAACTCTGTTGTAGCTATTTCTTACACCAAAGAAAGCTACAAATTTTTTCAAAATCCATGAGTTTATTTTCTGTAAAAAGGGTACATATCCTCATGACTAAAAGATGCATAGATAAATTCTTGGTTTAATTTTAATAATATTTTTTATATTATAAAAAAGTTTAATTTTATAGAAATATTAATTTTTATAAAATTAATAATTTTGAATATAAAATTATTATTATAAAATTTAAAAAGAAAAAGGGGTGCATAACCATCCTCCAAAGTTATCAAACTATTATGAAGTGTCAAACCAAGTATTAGTCCATCGAGCCACAAGTTTCCATCCGTGTCCAGCATAGCCAATTTTTTCACTACTCATCGGGGAAATGTCAAAGTAGTTGTGTATTAAATTCTGGCATATCCATTTTTTTTGTTGCACATGGGATATATATCCCATGCAAACAACAAATGCCAAATTTCCAATCCAAGCAATGACAAGATTGTCTGAGGTTTAGTTGACTGAATCCTACATATGGGAAAACTTCTATATCACAATGATACCTCATAAACTAACAAAATGAACAAATAAAGTGTTGAGTGTCACCATGATCGATTTCATTTCTAATTATTTCTTCCAACACCATCTTAACAGGACACAAACATCAAATATGATGGCATCTCAAAGAATCCCTAAAGTACAGATGTTAGAGCTGAACCAACATACTCTAAAAAAAATTATGTTGATTACATACCATCAGAACAATTCAGAGATCCATAGAAGAAATTCAGGATTGGGAGCTTTTGGAGGATTTAGATGCACTGGCAGAAACCATTGCCATTAAATATTGTGCTGACGATTATAACACAATAATATCATTGTTAAAATTTCTGTTGATTACATACCATCGGAACAATTCAAAGATCCATAGAACAAATTTAAGATTGGGAGATTTTGGAGGATTTAGATGTTAGACAATCTACAATTTTAACAATGATTCTGCATGCGGAATAAACTCAAAGAATCATTAAACCTTATTGCCCAGGGATACGAGTTACCTCCAGCCATTGGTGATGTATTGATGCAGGCCACAGTCCACAAGCTTCTCCTTCAGCACTCCAGCTTCTGTCCAAACAAAAGAACACAAAATTCTGAAGGCACTTCCGAGCTCTGCTATCTCAGCTAGATGGTGTAGAACTGAAGGGGGTTGAGATATGAGCTTGGGGACCAACAGATAAACATATAGCTAAGCTTCCATCAAGCTTCTAAATGCTATGTGTTAGAAAAACCACAAATCAAGGTAGAGATGAGATCAAAGTAATGGACCACTTTAGTAGCTCCCATATATTAATTTAGTAATTGCAGTTGATTTTCTTAACTTAAGGAAACTACTGCAGTTGGTTTCCATAAGTTAAGAAAAGCTGCAACTCCATAAATCAAGGTAGCTTTTTTGTTAAATTAATGGAGCTTAACATTCTCCCACTTGGTCCATACTTCCAAACTTAATGTCTCAACTTAAAAACCATTGATAATCTGTATTAAGTAATAGATACATGAATCATGGCGATAAGTCCTCTAATGACGAGTATTACCTTCCATGTATTACTATGCATTTATTCTTATTATAATTTATGTGGCAATAATTTCTTAATGAATAAACCCTATGTTTATTCTTGGTCCTTCTTAAATGAATTTTCTCAAATCAACTTAAGGTGCACATAATATGAGAAAAAACATCACAATAATTAAGAATTTCATTAACATTGTCCATACAATGAAAAAACTGCATAATGGAACCAAGTCCCATATTCAATACATGATCCTTGAAATTAACTGTGGCATGCCCTTAGTCAAAGGATCATTGATCATTAACTCAGTGCTGACGTGCTCAATGACCACTTTATTTTCTTTAACACGTTCCCTTATAGCTAAAAACTTAATGTCGATGTGTTTATTTCGACTCCCACTTTTTTAGCCATAAAACCAGCAGCTGAATTATCACAATATATTCTCAATGGCTTAGAGATAGAATCCATAATTCTAAGCCCAGAAATGAAATTCTTAAGCCATACACCATGTAAAGCAGCCTCAAACAGGATATACATAAGCATGTAGTCTTTGGTCCCTTGAAGGTACCTCATTACTTTCTTTGCAGCTCTCCAGTGGTCTAAACCTGGATCACTCTGACATCGTCCCAACATTCCTACATTAGGCTTCTGACAGTAGAAGCATATGGAATGTTCTTCATTTGTTCCCTTTCTAAGTCGTTCTTCGGGCATTGGTTCAAATTGAACCTATCACCCTTCACAATGGGAGCTATACTTGGTGAACAATCCTTCATCTGAAATCTCTCTAAATTTTTTATTAATATAGGTTTCCTAGGACAGACCCAAGATGCCTCGAAATCTGTCTCTATGGATCTTAATGCCAATGAAATAAGATGCCTCACCTATATCCTTCATATCGAAACTGTTAGAGAGGAATTGTCTCACCTCATGTAGCAAACCCTTATCATTGGTTGCTAGCAAAAAGGTCATCCATTTGTAAAACAAGAAACAAATTTTACTCCCACTAACCTTCAGGTATATACATTGATCCATAATGTTTTCTACAAAACCAAAAGAAGAAATTACACTATGGAATTTCAAATACCATTGGCGGGATGCTTGTTTTAAACCATACAATGACTTCTTGAGCTTGCAAACCAATTGCTCACCATGACTAGAGGGGAATCAATGAAGATGTGTTATTCATGAAGAAGTGTTATCAATCATTAATGAAGAAGTGTTGTTAATCATCATCTTTTAGTACCAGTGTGAACATGCATTGAATCATATGTGACATTGTTTTGTAAATTAATGCAGTAAAGACCATTAGACAAAATACCATTCCCAACATAATCAGATTTATAGAATAGACTGAAAGATTTTTCTGAAAAGTTTAAGGAATATCCAAAAGGTACAAGCCTTGAAACTGAGATCAAGTTTCTAGAAAACTTGGAACATAACAGGTCTTTTCTAACTCCAAAATAAAACCACTACTTAAAGTTAAATAACATGTTCCTATAGCTTCCACATGCGAGCCCATCTTGTTTCCTGATAAGATGCTTTGCTCACTTCCCACTGGCTTCCTTTGGTTTTGCAAACCTTTGCAAGGAATTCGAAATGTGAATTGTTGATCCAGAATCAATCCACCATGTGTTAATATTAACATTAACCATATCAGATTCACAACAACCAAACGAGATTACTTCCTCAAGTTCGGGAATGTCAGAACGAATTTCAGAGAAATTTGCAGGTTGTACTACTGCATCAAAATAAAGAATCACATGCTTATGTTGAGGCTTAATAAACTTTCATGTTTTACCAATGTAAAACATGGTAAAAAGAATTGAATCAAATGACATGAAAATTGCCTGTGGGCTAAATTTTCAATTCAAGCAGATTCAACAAAACTTTATGATCTTTCACGTTTTACCAATGTAAAACATGCTAAAAAGAATTGAATCAAATAACATGAAAATTGCCTGTGGGCTAAATTTTCAATTCAAGCAGATTCAACAAAACTTTATGATCTTTCACGTTTTACCAATGTAAAACATGCTAAAAAGAATTGAATCAAATGACATGAAAATTGCCCGTGGGCTAAATTTTCAATTCAAGTAGATTCATGATCTTTCACGTTTTACCAATGTAAGACATGCTAAAAAGAATTGAATCAAATGACATGAAAATTGCCTGTGGGCTAAATTTTCAATTCAAGCAGATTCAATAAAACTTTATGATAAAACTTATTAATTCATAACTCTTGTGGGTAGGTTATGAAATTTTATCCTAATTAATCACATAAATATAATAAAAATTCCTGTGGGATAAAATTTATTATATTCAGTGTAATTAATTACAATTTAATGTCTAAATAATCTTTATGTGATCTTGCCAATCAATATATAATTTTATTTAATTAAAGATGCTGTGGCTACTCTCTAATTAATTAAAATTACACGGATCACTAGACATTAATTTTGTTGCATAAACAAAACTTAACTAGAGAGAAAAATAATGTTTACTGAAAGGGAGTAAGTCAAAATGACATTTTAATCAACTCCATAAAACTGTAATAATTCTCCAGCAAAATCAAAAGCAGTCAGTATTACCGAAAAATGACTACAAATTGATTGTTCAATTTATAAACTAAACCCGGAGTTTATAAAACAACAAAATAGACCAGCAAACAAGCTATTTTGCTCACAAGATAAATGGAATTAAAATCAAATTTACATTCCTTAGTCTCACTGTCCCATAATTTATTTAAGACTAATTCTTAAATCAATTACAAAATGGGCTCTAAACAATTTGCAAACAAAACTGCAAATTTGAAATATTCAAAGACTAAATTATTTCAAATATTGAAATATTGAAATATTTAAGAATGCATGAACTATTTCTTTTAACATGACTCATATAAAAAAGAATAGACTTCAACCATTTCATGTTCATACCCGAAACTTTGGTGAGAGCCTTTATGTCATGAATATTCTTGAATAAATCAAGTCATATGTTGACCTTTCCATTTACTTTAAATATACGTTTATAAAATCATCTAAAGTTATATAACCAAACGAGACAAACCATACAATATGGTATATCATCAAAAGTAATGCCATGTGTTATAAAACGACTTTTTAACAATAATCCAACATAAAAGGTCGTAATCCAACTACCACATGACAATTTACCAGGTTCCCATTCTTGGATATAATATAAAAATATTATGCAGCAGAAATATTCTAATAAATTTTGATGAACGCAGTAAATAAAACAATAGTGAAGGCTGCTAGGCCACATGGATCTACGTCCAACTATTGTCCTTATTATAACCTAGTTGCCAGGTCGCATCAAAGATACAAACAATATAAGACATTTTATACAGGCATTTCACACAATCGATGGACGCGGTTTCTGTATCTATTTACGCTGCCATACCCTACAGTCAATCGCGCATATTCATATGCACTGTCAAAACACTAATGGTCGAAAACACTGCAATACCAATGCAATATCAATGCTACAATGTATATGCTCCAAAAACAATACGTTTGTTTCCTTGCTGCTAATATATTAACGTTTTTATAATGGCAAAACTATTTATCCAATGCTATACTGATTTTGATCCATATGCTATTTATCCAACGCAAGATATGCAATTGCATGGAATTGGAGGGTTGTATTGCCATTGTTGGGCATCAAAGCTTCCTTGGGGCATTGCTCGGCATCAATGTTGGGCCCTTTTGTAATAATATTGTGACACCATATATTAATGCCACCACAAATAACTTTAATATATATTAAGAATTTAATACATTTATCAAATTTAGCACATAAATTAAACTCAAAGTACGCTTCTCCACCATGTATTAAATCACTCATTTGCAATATATTTAAACCATCATTTTGATAAATAAATGGAGCTTAACAATATTCACGCCCAAATCATACCTTCAGCCCATAAAAAATGGTGTGTTAGTGGGCATCTTATTTTATGGAATCCACCGCCACAGTGGACATAAAAGATTGCACGTCCCAGCGTGCATATTCTTGCCACCTGGTTGTCTTATGCTCTTGATTATTTCGGGATTTTTGTGACAGAATTTCCCGTGCGATAGTGATGTACAACACAAGTAATGGCAACATAGCTCCAAGGTACTAAGCATGAGCTTTAGTCGTGGAGAGACGCTAGGTTATCATGGAGAAGAAAAAGCGTTACCAGCCCTCAAACAAATCAATGATGCAAACTCTGAATATTTTTCTTCATGAATATTCAATAATTCGCAGACAGGTTCTGATTTTGGCATTTCTGATGGACGAAACAATAAGCAACAGTGGTGTTTACAGGGATAACTATATGAAACTATCGTTACTTACGTGCACACCTATTCTCCGGATTCGCAAGGAATTCTAAACCTGAACGAGACAATAGAAATCATAAATCACTCCATACGATGAACCCTTCTAGCAATTCATGATCTATCGTGATTATCATGATCTATCTGCTTATGAATCCCCCTTGTAGCAACTCAGGTGATCCAAGACACTCTTCAAATTACCTCCACATAAAATATATAATCAAGAAGAAGATGGGTGATGGATAAAAAAGCCATTATTGTTCCACCTAGGCTTTCCCCAAACAGAGAGAAGACATTGACCATACGGCCATTGGCTCTGTGATCTAGTATCTATGTTTTGGAAAATCCTCCGAAATTTAATAAGGAAATTTCAAGAACCGATCTGTATGTTACCACATTGCCAGAAAACAAAGCAAGATTTGAAGTTCACGAGAGCAATTTCCTATGTCAGATGCAAAAGCATTTAAAGAAACACGTTTGAAAATAATAGCGTTAAAAAATGAAATTAATTCGTGCTTATCCCAAAACGATTTGAATTTTGAACATTCATGTATCAAACGATTTTAGCAACCATTATTTCGATGGTCAATGATTTTAAGAATCAGATGGCAGTAGTGAGGTTAAAAAATTGCCATCACTCGTGATTCTGAAATATTATAGAAATGAAACATCTCTTTACGCATTGGTAAAATCACAGTAAGCTTTATTTTCCTCCAGTGAACAAATGCATGCATATAAACACAGTCAAATGCGTATGACAGAACTAAGGTGCTATGGCCAACTACAGCAAGGCAGAGGTAAATGGGCTCTGATACCAACTGTTAGACAATCTACAATTTTAACAATGATTCTGCATGCGGAATAAACTCAAAGAATCATTAAACCTTATTGCCCAGGGATACGAGTTACCTCCAGCCATTGGTGATGTATTGATGCAGGCCACAGTCCACAAGCTTCTCCTTCAGCACTCCAGCTTCTGTCCAAACAAAAGAACACAAAATTCTGAAGGCACTTCCGAGCTCTGCTATCTCAGCTAGATGGTGTAGAACTGAAGGGGGTTGAGATATGAGCTTGGGGACCAACAGATAAACATATAGCTAAGCTTCCATCAAGCTTCTAAATGCTATGTGTTAGAAAAACCACAAATCAAGGTAGAGATGAGATCAAAGTAATGGACCACTTTAGTAGCTCCCAATTATTAATTTAGTAATTGTAGTTGATTTTCTTAACTTAAGGAAACTACTGCAGTTGGTTTCCATAAGTTAAGAAAAGCTGCAACTCCATAAATCAAGGTAGCTTTTGTGTTAAATTAATGGAGCTTAACATTAGATGCATTGGCAGAAACCATTTCCATTAAATATTGTGCTAATGATTATAACACAATAATATCATTGTTATTAATGATGACATCAGTCCACAAGATGGTGTTCAAAAAGCCAAATCCGTGTAGATATTGACTTGGAAGTTATTTCAGAATTTTGGTGAAAGTGATGGCAGAAGTTCAACAATTAAATTCCTCATAGTTTTCAATGGTGGATATTGACTCTTGTAGATCAATGACATGTATCCAATTTCAGACCCCTCAAGTTTTTTGACATTTAATGGAGGAGGGGGGTCCGAAATAAAATGTTTCATAAAACCACTTTTCCATGTGGCATATTCCTAGGCATTTCGAACCCCCCAGTCTAAAACCATTTACCAGCAGATACCCTGCCCCCGAAATCCACTTGTGGTTTCAGGAAAACAGTGGACCAAAAAATTCGCGGACATCTATAGGTAGTGAATTTCGAACTTCATTTCCGGGAAGCCAAAGACGAATTTCAAAAAATCGGAATGTGGGTTTTGTGTAGAATGACATCAATTATATCTCATGTGGGAACTTCTACAAACGTTTGAGCCATTTGGGATATTTCATCGGTTCCCTCATGGGTATATACAAAGATTTCGTCGTGGAAGAAATGTGTTGGAAAAACATGGATGGTTACTAGAAATAGTCTGCCATAAACCTGGACTCTGGTGGTGCAGCTGATGTATCTTCTCTCCTTATCATGGGTTCAACATTTCGTGTGTTGGAATTATAGCCTATCATGTTTTATACTTTGGAATGTATGATTCTTTGAAGCCTATTGTTTTGATTGGTGATCTTCAGAATATCTTCCTTGCTAGTTTTCTTCTTGGTTGGGGTATTACAATTGGTGCTAGTCTTGCATCGTATCATATAGATACTGTACACAAAATAATTTCTTTTTGTTCACATTCTTGAAAGACCAATTTCCTCTCTACTACACAATTATGGTGCTCCTGTACATCCTGTTTCAGATATCACTAACGATTATTTGTATTTTCTACAAGCACATTATTCATATGAGTTTAAATGATGGAGGATGAATTCAAGGACATTGGATTTATATGCTTTGCAAATTGGTTATATAAGAAGCCTTAATTTTGAAGTTCTAATGGTGGATGGGGCATGAGCATGTAATCATATGCAACTGGAAATCTTATTGGGAAAATTACTTCTGGGTATATGGTTATCAACACGGAGTTGGGGAAATTTTGGTCTTCTCATTTTCTAGTAACGGAATTTGATAAAGCTGTTGATGTTGAAAGTACCTGGAGCAAGTGTGGAATGTTTATGGTATGTTGAACTATTTAGAGGCTCTTGTTGAGAAGTCTATGATCATCCAGATCTTAGAGGAAGAGGAAGAAGGAAATTTAACATTTACTACAACTGATGGATATGACTACAATGCAGGAAGCAATATTCTGAAGGTGTTGTGATAATTTAGTATTATTTGTCTACTTGGTGTACATTACCTTCTTGGACATTATTATTGTGGACTCAAATGCTTGGCACCTATAGATGCTAACCAAACATGTGTCTACAATTCAGTGATTGGAAGCCGTATCACAAGTATTTATTATATGGATTCACCAAGCTTATGTTGAAAAGGTATGTTGAGGAAATACGGGTCTTCAATCAAGTTGTGTTGTGTATAATAAAGACCAAACAATTTCTAGATTAGAATTTGAATCAAAATGAGTATCCCTAGGCATCCAATCAGTAGGTCAAACATTGACCAAATAAACGTGTAGAGGTTGAGATTTTCTAAGCTCAAAATCTTCTACAACATTCAGTGATAGATATTTTGGTTTTTTAGCATTCAAATGACCATAGCTGGCAGCCAAATGAACACTTGGCATCCAAGAGATTTTGAAGACGATTTTAACCACTCCAGCAATACCTACAACTCAAAACACTTTGCAACAACTTTCCATATTTTAAGACAGAGAATTTGCAAAGAGTTCCAAATTTCTTGCAGACTATTTTTAGATTGTTTTATTTCTAGATTATTGTAATGATTTGATCCCTAAAATCTTGTAACAACAGATGCAGGTTCAGCTTAAGGTTCTCCTATATATTCTTTTATTTGTAATAAACACGGGTTGGATTTTTATGCCAAGGCTCTTGACTCTGTAATAGCTTCTATTATAGGATTTCTAATGAAAGCCTTCCGGCTCCAGTTTATGACAGAATTTGGGTTTCTAGTATGTCTTTCTAGTGTTTCCATAACCTGTTTTCTTCACATGTTCAAAGTATTACAAAAGATCTTGGTAAGAATAGATTGAGTTTCAATCTCTTTTAAACCCCCTGCAAATTAATAATCATTTAAATAGATTAGTATATTGGACTATCTGTCTCAATTAGCTCTTATTTAAAATGACTATTGTTTGTCCTTTCATCTTCCCCTGAATATGTTTTTTTGGGCTGTAGAAATCTTCTACACGCATCCAAATTTCCCTAGTTGTTAAGTAGTCACGCTGACTGCTCAATTATTAGGAATCTCCTTACATTCTTCTATCATAATTCTTGAAAAGCTAATTCATTCTGTCAGGCTAGAAGCTGACACTTTGAGAAGGGACCATATGAGAGAGGCCTTTAATCATGAATAGGGATTTTAATTGACTGCTAACCACCCCCGATTAAAACCATAAATCTGGCCATTGTGCTTCAAAGGCCTATTTTCAATGATAGGTGAATAGCGTTAAACAAAGCCTTGTAAAAACTGAGGGAGCCCCCTCTAGTTCAAGGGCTAAATTGAACCTAAAGGCTAGTTGAGTTGGCTTCTTGGCGTAGTTTTTGCAGCCAAGGACTGCTTATGGGAAACACATACAACAAAATCCACCCATGTTTCTATCATGAAACACATTGTAAATAATTTTCACAAATATGTGAAATTAAGAAAAATAGACTAAGTCAAAGGGACATAGATTCTAGAGCTAGGGAGTGTTGATATCCTAAATTGCCCTATTTTCTACCCCATTTCCATCAATATCAATCTCTTCTTTATCTTGATAAAAGACCCTTCTTTCCTGCACTAGTGCAACATGGTTACCCTTTTCCTGCACATGCTCATATTTTATATTAAGATTTATTACAACACTTGATTAATATTTTTATATAGATTTCGTGCCTATTTACATATTTCTTGTAACTCATATTGATTTCCTAGAGTAATCATGGAGCTTAGTGTTAATGATGAATGAGTTGACTAGTGCAGGTAGTTTCCTGCGTCACCACTGTCTGAGATTTCCAAGAAGCTATCTTCCACGAGGATGGATCTCAATCTTCAAATTCGAGTCTAACTGTTGATGAACTGAAGCAGGATAATAGGTGGCACACATTCAGGGATTTTTCTCCAAAGTTAGGATACGGCCAAGCGAAGTTCATGTGTATTATAACCACTGGCCAAAGTTGTAATTTCGGTTTTCTAAGTTTGTTTGGTTGAGAGGTATGAACGAGAATTATCTGTAATTAGTGTAAATGGCCTAGAGCCGAAAGGGTATATATGATGTAGATCATAGATAGGAAGGTAGCGAACCATCGACTATCATTTTTGTTTATGTAATCTGGTTATTGCCTCGCTCTGGGGCTGGACTGATCTATAATGTAATTTTCCAAATAGAGTAATACAAGGAACCGTTATGATTTGCATACGGAGTGTTTAAATTAGTCTTTGATGTATCTTCGAAGTGCTGATATCTTTCGTTCCTTAGAAGGGGAATGAGCTGGTTGTCTAGGGCCCAACCAACCCAGCTCGTTTACCCCTCTCGCTTTCATTATTCAAAAAGACAATGTGGTTATTTATTTTTGCAGCTGTGTGATGTAATAGTTTAATCGCTAATCTTTAAGTTCTGAATTAAAATATCTTCTATAGCCTATGTGTGAAATGGATCCGTGGTTTGAAGAGTAGTTGTGTTTATTTTTCTTATGAAATATCTTTCTCGCATTTCCTTTACTCTTGTTATCTGTTTTAATTCATTTTCAAACGGATTGTGCAAGGAAATCCTTCCTGCACCAGTGCAAGCTGTTACTTGCACCTTGGTTTAGTCATTCTTTGCAGCAAACATTTAATCTCTTACTTGCATTTTACTTTCAGTTATTTCACAAGCAAATGAATCATTAATTGAGTAACTATTTTTGGTATTAAAAGTTCACCTTTAAAAGATTTGGAAGTAGTTATATTGAATTACCACATTATACTGCATAGAATATCATCATTGTGGGTAAAGTACCAACGTTGATTAACACATGCAAAATACTTAGGCTATTGTCTGATTCTTTTAGATTGATTTTATTTCATGAAGTTTATTTCCTCTACAAAGTTTAATAAGTTTAAGCATTTCCTTTTTCACAGATAGTTTACTTCAGAATTTCATTTATAGTCGTAATTCTTTTCTAGCACATTTTTTAGCTTTTGAAAGTAATTTGGGAACTGAGTAAAGGGAACAATATTTCGGTGCAAGAGCAAGTTTCTTGACACAGAAACAGAGTGCTCTAAGCCCTGAAGCTTAGAGCACCTTCACTCAAAAATAAGTGTTCAATAAGTAAGGTCAAATATACTCTTACACAGGAATATTGTATACTCTTGATTTACTTGATTTATTTGCAAATTGTCTTTTACATTCCAGCATTAGAGTTGCCTTGGTGTTAATTTCATTTCCAATTGTTTTCTATCTGATTCTGCAAAGCACTTCCTTTAAGAAGTAGGATTAGAAATAGGAAAAGTTCATACCATTTCTCGCATTGCTTGTGCTTTGTCTCTAATTTTACGAAACCCTCGGGTTGACAATTAGGTGCTGAGGAGTTTTCTCAAGTGCAATTACTGCACCCAACATTTTGGCACCATTGCCGGGGAGGTGATTTGAATTGGTAAGAATTTTCCTTTTTTTTGCAATAGGGGTAAGTCTGCTATTATCTTTTTCTGCAGTGTGCTTCTATTGTTTGAAGGAATTTATAGGTGCCAATTTATTTTTTAACTTGCAGCTTTTATTTGAATTTCATTTTGTCATTTTTTGAAATGAATGCCTAAAAGAGGTAGGGGTCCGAAGCCCACTAGGGGCCAAAGAAACACTGAAAAATATGAAACCAAAAGTCATATTGGGCCTTCTTTTGTAGGTAGGAAGTCCAAACAAACTCAATCTCATCATGCAGGAACAAGTCACCTAGGCTCTGGTAGCAACAGTTTAGGTGTGACACAACCCATAAAGGGGAAGAAGGAGACTATTGGAATCCATAGTCAGCCTTCTCAGCCTATTAAGAGCGGTTCGTGTGGAAGAACAACAATGGAAGATATGGAAGACCACGCAGAAGGAAGTGGTGAACATCAGGTAAATGAGGAACAATCTACTTTTGGATTCTCAATTATGAATCCTAACATACAAGTGCAAATGAAAAATATTTCACCATCAACTCTTCCTCATTTCTATGGTAAGGTACGTGAAGATCTAGACTCTTTCCTATTTGAGTTTGATATTTTGTGTAGAAGTTATGATTACTCATATGATTCCCAAAAGTTAAAATTGTTTCCTGCAACTCTCAAGGACATAGCACTCCATTGGTTCATGGGACTAGGAGGAAACACTATAAATTCTTGGGAGCAAATGAAGAGAGTGTTTTTATCAAAATATCAGGAATATTGTAAAACTAGGGATATTCAAGATGAAATCTTTACTATTGTGCAAAATGATGATGAGATGCTAGAGGACTACTTGGAGAGATTCCTGTACATCCTCCAAAGGTCAAAGCACAAATTTGATCTAAGTACTATTAGAACCTTGTTCTTATGTGGGCTTACTGATGATGCTAGGAATAATTTAAATCTGTTGGGACAAGGGGATATTGCTCAAAAACCTTTTGATCAAATCTGTGACTTGTGCAAGAAATTCTCGAGGAACCAATATAGATCTGGTAAAGGAATTCAGAATAAAAATAGGAAAACCGAATCTACTAATGCTATGATTATCGGACTAGAAAACAAAATGGATAATATGAAAATTGAAATAATGAATACTGTTAGTAAACAGATAGACTCTTTGAAGTTTTGGAAAAAACTTGTAGAAGAGCAAGACATATTATCTATTTTCTGTCCTAAATGTAGAAGAAAGCATCCTTTAAGAGAATATCCTCTAGATATTAAAGAAACTAATAAATGTGCAATTTGTGCAGATAACCATGCTACAGACAAATGTCCCTCCATACTTGGGCTGAAAGTTGTACTCGAAGGGGGCCAACCTGACGCTGAATCATTGCATGCTATGGGAGCACGAAGAAATTGGCCTCAGGTAAGTGCAAGTATGGTTCCTGAACCTCCACCACATTTTTTTAGTTATAATGCACACTCGTATTCCTATCCTAACACTGGTCACTCTCAACATTGGCAACATGGGAATCAATATCAATATGGACAACCCTCCCAATCTTGGCAACAAGGATGGAGAGGGCCAAACCATTCACATCATTCACATAATTCCTATCATGTACCTATGCAATCATATCCTCCTACATATGCACCTTACTTAATGCCTCAACCATTGTTACCTCAACTGAGTCAACCTATGCCACCATTACCTTTACCTCCACCGTTTCGACCTTCTCAGCTACCTGTTCAAGCTTTACCCTACCCCAATAATAAAGCGGTACAAATGATCCATCCTATGACCTCGCTTTCTTCATCCAGATTTCAAACTATGCCAGTTGGAGTTAATGATCTCCAATTGAGATCAGGGAAAGTGGTAACTTTAGAAAATCAAAATCAGCCCATGGTGATTATCAATGAGAAAGGAGAGGAGGAAACTCCTGACCATTCTGAAAAAGATGACACCATTCAGCCCATCCTTATACATTCTGAGCCCTTGTCATCTTCTCCCAACCAACCTCCCTATCTAGAGAGGTTAGTCATAGAGAAGAAAGACCCCATTCCTGAGTCTAGCCTGGTTTCTGAGCTTAGAAACCTTTTCATAAGGGTACCTTTGCTCCAAGCTATTAAATAGATCCCCATTTGTACAAAAATAATTAGGGAACTCTATCTCAAGAAACTAGGAAGGAGAAGATTGGAATCCCAAATCATTCAATTTGTTGGTAGAGAAGCAGATTTAATGATGGGATGTTTGCACATGGAAAAATATACTGACCCCGAAAACCCTGTTGTCTCTGTTTAGATAGGTGATGTCCTTGTCTCCAATGTACTTATAGACCTAGGGGTAGCCATTAACATTATGACCAAGAAAACCATGGATCAACTTGGATTGGTCCATATTCATCCTACTCCCACTGTGCTTGAATTGGCAGATAGATCTAAAATCAAGCCAGAAGGAGTATTGGATGATGTGGTCATTTCCATAGATTCTTGGGAATATCCTGCATATTTCATTGTGCTTCAGCCAAAGAATCCTGTGGGAGGGCATCCCTTGATCTTGGGGCGACCATGGCTTGCTACAGCTGATGCTTATATTGGATGTCGTTCTGGTGATATGTATATTTCCCATGGAGATTCCAGAAAGAAAGTCACCTTATATCCACCTGCTAGATCCATTCAGGAGCTTCGAGACACTTTATGGTTAGACTACAGTAGTGATGAGGAGACCCAGCCTGTTTCCTTGATACATCAGAATGCTGAGTCCTCACAGGAGGGTGAGATTCAAGACTTCCTAAACAATCTAGACACCATGCCCAATTTCGAATCATTGAGTCAGATTTTCAGTCTAGATTTTCAGGAAGGATATGACTCTCTACCTCCATCATCACCATCTCTAGTGACACCTTTGTGTGCTCTTGAGCCTGACACTACTCTTGTTGAGATTAGTCCAGGTAAATCCTTGTATATCAATTCAGACTTGGATCCTTCTCAACGAGAGTAGCTTGTGAATTTGTTGCGGAACCATCTTGATGCCTTTGCATGGGGTTATGAAGATATGAAAGGCATCCCTCCTGAAACTTGTACACACCATATCTATATTCAGGATGGATCCCGACCTGTCCGACAACCCCAAAGGCGAATGAACCTAGCTCTAAGAGATATTGTAAAGGAATAATTGCAAAAACTCTTAGATGCTGATTTTATCTACCCCATTTCTGACAGCCAGTGGGTCTCTCCATTAGTGTTAGTCCCAAAGAAAGATGGGAGATGGCGCATTTGTATTGATTACATAGAATTGAATAAAGCCACTCTCAAATATTACTTCCCCCTTCCTTTCATCGATCAGATACTTGATACCCTTGTTGGTAAGAAGTACTTTGTTTTTTAGACGACTTTAGTGGATATACCCAGATACAGATAGCACTTGAGGATCAAGACAAAACCACTTTTACATGTCCACGGGGTAAATTTGCTTATCAAGTGCCTCCCTTTGGGCTATGTAATGCCCCATCTACCTTTCAAAGGGAAGTCTTGGCTATTTTTGTTGACCTTGAATGTGTAGAAATATATATGGATGATTTCTCTGTGTTTGGTGATTCATTTCAAGAAGCCCTCAAGAATATAGAAAAAGTGCTTCTTCGCTGCCAAGAATCCCATATCGCCTTGAGTGACAAGTAATGTAGATTAATGTGAAAGGTGGGAGTAGTTCTTGGCCATATTATTTCTGAAAAAGGTATCCAGGTCGATCCTGCAAAAATAGAAGTCATTTCGAGTCTTCCTATACCCAAAACTCAAAGGGAAGTGAGAGGTTTTCTAGGACATGCAAGCTACTATAGGAGATTCATTGAGAATTTCTCAAGGATAGCTACCCCACTTTTCAGTCTTTTGGCTAAAGATAGTGAGTTTTATTGGTCTACAACTTGCCAACAATCCTTTGAGACATTGAAGGAAAAATTAGTTCAGGCACCATTTTTGAGAGGACCAAACTGGTCCCTGCCATTCCATATTTCCTCTGATGCCTTAGATACTGCTATTGGCGCAACTTTAGGACAAGAAGACAAACAAACTTATGTTATTTATTTCATTAGCAAAACCTTGTCACTCATTGAACTCAATTATACTGTTACCGAGAAAGAGTTTTTAGCTGTAATTTTTTCTATTAATAAATTCAAACATTATATTACAGGATATGAAGCTTTTGTACATACTGACCATTCTGCTATAAGATATTTGATGAATAAACCATTAACTAGCGGTAGGGGTTACTATTATTACAGGAATTTAATATTACTATTGTTGATAGACTAGGGAAATCCAATGTAGTAGTAGATCATATTTCAAGATTAAATAATCCTGGTGAAGCAATTCCTGTTGATGATGATTTTTTTGACGAACATATTTTTGTTGTGTCAACAAAATATCCATGGTTTGCTGACATAGCTAACTATTTATTCACCGGAAAATTGCCACCTCACTTATCTGCTCGTGAAAAGCGGAATATCATTCAGAAAACTGTTGCATATTCCTGGATCCAAGGAGACCTCTTTTACACCGGAGTAGATCTCATTATCCGTAGATGTGTAAGAGAGGAAGAGGTGTTTGATATCTTAAAATCCACCCATGATGAACCTTGTGGAGGTCACTTCACCGATAAGCGGACTGCATACAAAGTGTTATGAGCTGGCTATTTTTGGCCTTCCTTATTCAAAGATGCCAAACAATATGTCAAGCGGTGATAACTGCCACCGAATTGGCCAGTCTAATCAAACCAATGAAATGCCTTTATATCCTTAGGCTATGATTGAGCCTTTTGAGAAATGGGCTATTGATTCCGTAGGACCATTAATTACCTCATCATCAAATAAAAAGCATATTTTGGTTTGTACAAATTTTGTTACAAAATGTGTAGAAGCTAAAGTTGTTTCTTTTGCTATTGAAAGAGTTGTTGTTGATTTTCTTTTTATTGAAATCTTTACTAGATTTGGTGTGCCTAGAGAAATTGTTTATGACAATGGATCGCAGTTCATTTCTAATTTGGTACAGGGTGTGATGGAGCAGGATAAAATAAGGCATAGGATATCTACACCATATTACCCGCAAGCCAATGGTCAGGTGGAGTCCACAAACAAGGTAATTGAGTCAATCCTCACAAAGACAAACATGCATAGAAAGGATTGGGTTGACAAGTTACTCGAAGCATTGTGGGCCTATTTAACCACTTGGAGAAACAACATGGGACACACACCATATGAGCTGGTGTATGGGAAACAAGTCCTCTTGCCGATAGAATTCCAGATCAAGACTTTCAGGACTGCAGTCCAATTGGGGCTATATCTCTCTAAAGCATAGCAGTAGCACCTTCTATAATTAAACGAGTTAGATGAAATCTGAAGGAATTATGTTCAACAGAACATATTGGTTCAACAACAGCGCAGGAAGTGGCATGACAAGTCCATTCAGAAAAAGAAGTTCCAACCAGGTTGTTAGGTACTCCTTTACGATTCAAGATTCAAACATTTTAAAGGAAAATTCCATACACGCTAGATGGGATCATATGACATGGTCAAAGTGTTCGAAAATGGAGCGGTAGAAATCAAAACTATTGATGGACGGAATTCTGTGTTCTTGGTAAATGGGCATAGATTGAAGGTGTATTTTCAACCCCTTACTAAAGGAGATTTTATGCAACAAGTCCAACAGCCATTTGAAAAGGAGTTGGTAGGTGATAATATTGACTTGTTGAAGAATTTATTCCTTCTTGTACTTATTGAAAAAATAATCAAAGAAAAATAAAAAGAAAAAAATGACAAAAATAAAAAGTATAAAAAGAAAAAATTTCTTGTAATTGTGAAAATCAATTGATTGACATGACTGCAGAAGGATCAACTTGAAAACTAGCATGCTGGAAGGAAGATAAAAATTCTAATAAAATGTAATGATTAATTGATTTTTAGATATGCTGGCTGCCACCAAGAAGAAGAAGGTTCACAAAACCGAGCACTTATGCAAGTTTGAGGTAACTAACATGGACATTTTTATCCAAGTAAATGCTTACTTCCCGCTACAGTTATTTGTTTCCTGCACCAGTGTAGGCAGATTTCAAGGTAAAAATATTGTCTTTCTTATATGTCCCATTTCAGAATTTCCCACTAAGTTTCTTTTCTAAATTCCCCATGAATTACCTTCCTTTTCTTCCAAGAAACTACCCTTACCCGATTTCGTAGAGTCCCTTTTTCCCTTTATTTTTTCCCCCACATCCCGTTTCATTTATCCCTCTTGGTGATATTGTTTTTGAAATCCCTGCTATAATATTCCTTCCCATTCTAAAATTTTTACCCCTTTCCCACTTCTTTATTCCCTCATAAGTTGATTGCAGAATTTGATGCAGTCATTCAAAAGGCATGTCGAGAAGCACCAAAGGATGGCGAATAAATTTTTCTTGTATAATGAGGCAAATTTTTTAAAAGTCCAGCTATAGAAGTATGTCCTATCAGATTCTTGTTTGGTAAAAGTCTCTGGTGCAAGCACAACGCAGTGCAAGCACAACAGTACAAGCAAGTCTGATGCAGAAATACAGTTGACTGTGAAAGCAATTTACACAGTCCTGAAATGGTTTATCAAAGATTTATGGGCCTGTATTTTTCTGCACATGTGTTGATATGTTATCTCATTCCATGTTTTAATTGATGCTTTGTTTCATTAATTACTAATCTAGGAACAAATATTTAAAGTGTAAGATGTGTAAGGTTGAAATATAATCTTTTTTTAATAAATGTTGAAATATGTCTGATTGAATTATGATGCTGACTGTGGAAGGGTACTACTATTTGATAACCTGCACTCACCCTCCTTGCAATCATTCCGCATTACCTGACCATCATTAACCTACCCGTAATCCGATCATTCTAGTCGTTGCATCACCGCCGCCTATACCGCCACTGCATCCAATCATCACGATTCACCTATAATGAGCTGACATGAATCTACACCTGATGTGGAGGGGACTGTTCCATCATAGCCGGGTGAGTGGGTCTAAAAATATGGAGGGCGAGGAACCTCCAACATAAAATTCTCGGTGAACGTTGGAGTTACCTTGAAATTATTTCGAGGGTGTGATCAGTGAAGTGGAGGAGGTTCGAAATGGCACCTGTGAGGAGTGAACCACTATCGCTACAGGAGATTGAACAAACCACCGAGTACAGGAACAGTCTTGCACTATTGCAAGAATCGGGGTTCCTGCCATTCCTCCAAAAATTTGACGGGTTCGACATGGCCGTAGTGCTAGAGTTTGCAAGGACGTTCAAAGAAGGCCGAGTCAGGGTCGGGTCCTTAAAGTTTAAAATTACTGAAGAGTTCATTTCATAAGCCACAGGCCTGCCACTTACAGGGGAGTGTTGGTTTAAAAAGGAGCGGTTGGCGAAGAAGCATTGGCACTGGTTCGTGGTCGATAAGAAGATTAAGGTCGACTGGAAAAAAGGACTTCCACAGACTGCCATGGTCGGGAAATGGCGAGATTTACTGTTTATATTACAGAAGTTTGTCACAGGAAAAGGACACTATACCCTGGTGTTCGTATACCACCTTTTAGCCTCCTGCTGCAGCAGGTATTCATCTTTCATGATCAACATTTTTACATGCCAAAAATGTCATACTATGCATGCTGCAACGCTCCATATTTGCTACAGAGGCCAAAGAATTGCCCATGAGAATGTGCCACTCTAAGTGCCACTGCTATGTTCCATTTTGACGAGTTGATCCATTTTTGATGAATTTTTCAGTTAAGGGAGGGCCAGATAGCTTAATCTTGGTCTCCCGAGGTTTCAATTTCCTGTTGTAGAATATAGAGAATAATTATCTGTCCAAACAGCTTAATCTTGGCAGATTTGTAGATAGGTAGAGAAACAAGGGTGCTCAACTGCTTAATCTGAGCCCCTGAATGAAATAAGTGTAGATGTAGATAGGAGGACAGAAAGAAGAAAAGAATGAAAAGCTGGGTATGCTAGTTCAAGTGCACCCAAACCAAAAGAAGAGAAAATGCTAGGCAAGTAGGATGGGTAAGTAGTTTTATGGTTGCAGAATCATGGCTTGTGATCCATTTCATGTTTTCAAGTGTTATACCTTTTCAGATCATAAATGCAATGCAATTTTCCCTTGGAGGACTTCAAGCGAGGCATGACTAACTCCCCCTTCTTCTTATTCCCCAAATCATTTACTAACCTCCCCAAAGAGGTCAAGATCTGCTTGATATCTCTTAAGTTTCATCATTTACCATATCATTGCCTAAGTAAAGATCTTCTTTGCTTAAGGATGCTTATATTTCTTATACAAGTCATTTTCCCCTTAATAGCCTAATATTTACATGCTTAGCGCTCTCTCATCACATTTCATATTAACTATTAATTTTATTATGTAACTCCCCTATCTATCTCCCCTCCCCCTACTAAAAACTATGTTAGTAACTCCCCTATATGCTTATCCCTTCCTTTGGTTGAAAAATAACCATAAATATCGTTTGGGAATTTCTAAGTTTACTTGAAACTTAGTAAGAACCATCATTTCTCTCAAAAAACAATCTTCCTAAGGTGTTTGGACTCCTTCCAAAACACAAAACCCCCCCCTTCAAATGCCATCGGATTCACTCCGATGCATCAAGATCCCTTCCAAAGCTGTAAACGGCCTTTCCAATCACATTAACCCTCCTCCGATAAGTCGTCCTCTCCTCCGACGCGATATCGCTGTCGGAGGTCGCAACATTTATTCATCGGCCCACCCCTTTATACTCTCCCGATATCGCTTCGCCGATGCGATTTCGCGATTGGCAGTCGCAAGGTTTTTTTCCTATATACATATGCCCCCTCTCGTCCGCAGATGCGATATTGCTATTGCATCCGAAAGCATATCGCATCATGATCCATTCATTTTGCAATATTTTCCATTATCTCACAGCCACATGCCTGGTAGCCTTTCCGGAATTGGCGATTGCTCCCATCGCATCATATATATAAAAATAATTGCCCTCTGTCCTTGCCGATTGCCGATCTCCGAGTTAAAACCCCGCCGTACTACCACGTCACCCTGCCACGTCACTACCGTACTGGGACCCCCTGTTGACGTCATACTGACGTCATGCCGACGTCATCACTAAAGGAAGGCGCGAAGGGCGCAAATCGCAGCAAAGAGAGCCCGGAATGAAAATCTGAGGCAGTTTTCGATGCGCGATTAGCGCTAATCGCGCATCGCTAAGAAAAAATGACCAAAATGGAAAGCCTCATATCGTTCGGCTTCCAAGAGGCCCGAAAATTCGCAGTTTTAACAGGATTTCTTCATTTATGATTCCTATTCAAATCAGCCAGCGCCAGTAGCATTCCAGAAGCCACGGAAATCATTTGCAGCAGCCATTCTTGCCTTGAAAGGGCAGAAAAGGGGCGATTTGACAGTTTCAAACATGCCGAGGGAGAGAAAATGGCCCAATTCAAGTGTCAAAGAGTATCAGAGGAAAGATGAAGCCTTGATTAAATTAAAGAGTATCAGTGAAGCGGCAAAGAGTATCAGATCGAAGCGGGCGAACATTAAAAGCCCCCAAGCAAAGTCAAAGAAAGCGGTACAGCCATTTAAAGGCTTTCAGATCACAGTTAATACACATCAAAGCCACTCAAGAGTAGGGGATCAAAGCCCAAAGCACAGTTATGGCTGAATGAACCGCACAGAGCCATAAGGACAGATTTCAAATCATATTTTTGAGGCAGCTGCCCAGCACGGAACTTAGATATCTTCTTGCATTTATTCCACGACAAGATTAGATTAAAGAACTCGTTTCCCTCAGATCTGTTTAATATCTGCTATAATTAATATTTTTAGATATTTTCCCTATATAAACCACCCTAATTCATTGTTTAAAGGGTTGGTTGGTTGTATAGCTCCAAGAGAGACTCGCTCTGTATACCTGATGTTTTACTTAATCAAAGACTACTGAAAATCTTGGAGGAATGACTGTGTGCTGTGTATTAATGTTTTGAAGAATTGAATGTGGAATTCTTGTGCTACAACATGACTCAATAAGTGTTTCTTACCTTTGTTTTCCATTGATGTACCATCTAAAATAGCAGAAAGAATGAATAGTTTAGAATTGGTTTAAATGCCCTCTATGCTCAATTTCTGTTGTTTCTTTATGTTTTCATCTGAATTAGTAATGAATATGAATTCCCTGTGGCTCATATTTCCCCTAATTCACTCATGTTTGACAGTTATCTAGGGATTCTTCACTGCTCCTAGATAGAGCTCATTCACCTTCCCTCTGTTAAGCTGAACGAGATATTCTTAACTGCCTCTTATTCTTTAGCCCTCATTCCATCCTTTAAGCTTGAATCATTGTTTCATGTGTAGCTAGCTTGCTCCATATTCCCTCTTGTGACCAAGAAAACGCACCAGCAGTCCCACTCCTTGACTCCACACCCAATGGTTCTAAAACTTTCATGCTATCCCTGCCTCTTTACTTGAAAGCATCATCCTTCCCACCAAAAATTAAACAAAACCCCTTGAACTCAATAACTAGCCTAAAATCATCATCAACAAAGCTAAATCCTAAAGAGAGAGCCCTCTCTGACTGCTGGTGGGCTAGCACCTGCAGTCCAAAGATTGGTTTGTGGTTACCTCGGCCGTATCCTTTAAGGAGCTTTAAGGACAACCTGAGTGATAACATAATGGCGACTCCACTGGGGAACTTCTTCAGATAATTTTATAAATCAAGTTGGAAAGCTCCACTGGGAAAGAATCTGACCTCCAAAAGTTTCTTTCTAACACACGTTCTTAGAAAAATCTCCAAAAAACAAGTTAGAAGCTGGCTCCTAAGAAGAAAATACATAATACCAGGTCAAACCCAGACCCAAATCCACCAGCTGTTTTTGAAAATCCGAATTTAATCCCAAGAAACCTCAGGAAATTAGAGCGAAAAGAAGATTTTGCTGATTCTAGTCCTGAGATAGTTCGGCCAAGCGGTGTTCCCACCCCTGTCAAAGTTTTATTTCGTTCAACTCCTAGTTCCCCTTGTTCTTTATCCACCTCTCAAAGCACTCTTTCCACACCTTCGTTCACTGCGCACACTACCACTACTACTCCCGTTATCCCAGTTGTTCCAGCTGTTCCATTTATCCCTGTTGGCCCACTTATACCTATTAATATGGCTAATAGATATGCACCCCTACAGCTGCCTGCTAACCTCGGGGCTATGCCTCAGGATTACCAGACTAAAATAACTTATTTTGATGGCACAAGTGCCTGCATAGCCCTTCAGCATACAAAGAAGATGCATGATTACTTTGAAAGCTATGAGATTGACAATGATGGGGTAAGAATGAAGATTTTTGTCCAAAGTTTGATAGGCGATGTCAGGACTTGGTTTAGAGCACTCCCAGCTAATTCCATAGCAGACCCAGAAGCCTTGTACCAGTCATTTATCAACAGATGGGAGAAGAAGAAAGACCCCTTGCACATACTATCCGAATACGATACAATTAAAAGAGGCCCTCAAGAGACCGTTTTGGACTATTGTGCAAGATTCAATAATGTCAACAATGCAATACCACAGAACTTAAGACCTCCACCTGACCTTGCCTTGTATAAATTCCCTGATGGTTTCGACCCAGATATGGCCTACCAGTTAAAAGAAAGAGCCCCTAACAGCCTTGTCGAAATTAAAAACGTGGCTGTCACTGTGGAGGCAAATTTAATTGCCAAAAGAAACAGAGCCAGAACATAGAGGAGAACAACCTTTAAGGAGGAACCCTCAGCCATAGACCAAAAGCTGGATGCCCTTATCAGTGGCATGCATTTGCTGGTAGACAGAGTGGACAACGTTGAGAAAAAACCATCATGGGACGGGCAGCAAACCAATGCTGTGAGGAACCCGAACTTCAGAAGGAATCAAAACCCAAATGCTGGAAGGGCAAGCCCAGACCTTGAAATAAGGCCTCCTTTCCAAAAAAATTACGCTGAGACATCAACAGCTAATGAGCCCATGGAAGACACTCACATAAACGTAATGGGTTTAAAGAATGAGCAACACGTCTTCTTAACCAAAGAACACCAAAATAACGATAACATGTATCACTTTCAAACCCAAGGATCTTTCGACTTTGAACAAGCCTATGACCCAGCTGTTTATGAGTTAAACAAGCAATATAAGCTAAGAACCAGAACGATTGATGTGCCCAGCCCATCAAACCAAAGGAAAAACAACATCCCGATAAAATCAAAGGCAAGGCTGTTATAACAGAACACGTTGAACAATCTATCCCAAACCCACAACACACAACCTTAGATGATATAACTATCAAATAGCCTTCTAAAAAGCAGCCTGTCGTGCCTTTTTTCTCAAAGGAAAATGCGCACAACGTTCCAAAAATCCTTCCCATAACTGAAAAAACGCAAGCGATTACTCTCCATGACGCTGGCAAATGAGAGAAAATCACTGATAATTCCAATGAAAAAGAGAAATCTTCCATCATCAACACCAAGACTCCACTGGAAAAGCCATTTAATTTAGAGGCAGAGATTGGAAAACTTAAGATATCCATCCCCCTCTCAGAACTTGCCAAGCATGATGTTTATAGGCAGCAAATACAAAGATCGTTACAAATGCCAGAGGTTAAGGATGATGTAAATGTTTTAGATGATACCCCAGAGCTACTCTTTGGCCCAGAAGTCAATGGAAAAACAGTCAATGTAGCAATTTTGCCATTTCATATCAGTTTGCATATCCATGATAAAATTTTACATAATGCAATGTTTGACTCAAGTGCATCACACAATCTTATGCCCAAAGCAGTAATGGAAAAACTAAACCTTGACATAACCAGGCCATACAAAGATTTATTCTCCTTTGACTCAAGTCAAGTCAAGTGTTTAGGCCTAATCAAAGACTTGTGTGTCTCCTTAGTCCAATATCCTAACAAGACAATCCTCATGGATGTCGTGGTTGCTGACATTCCACCGAAGTACGGCATGCTCCTATTAAGATCTTGGGGAGCAAAACTCCAAGGATCGCTTCAATTAGACCTCTCTTACGCCACTATATCAGTCTTTGGGCAACCAAAAAGACTATATAGAGAAACACTCATGAAATATGGTGAGTAGCGAGGATGAGCCACAAAAATTCCCCATCTACTCGATCCATACTGATATGGATTCATTTATTTTGTTTAATAATGATAGCCGCCCTTTAACTGATGTCAAGCCTTTGGCTTTAGAACAACAAGCCCACATCAATGAAGAATCAGTTGCACATACCCATGAGACTGTCACAACAGGCAATGCAACCAGCACACAAGAAGGACCTCACCAAATATGAAACTCAGGTCTGCCCAATCCTAAAATGACTGAAACTCTCAATACTAACCACAAGCAAGAAATCACATGGTACTTAGAGTTTGATCGTTCAGTAAACAAGTTAGGAGTAGGGGCTGGAATATGGATTCACAACACACATAACAATCATGCACGAGGTCATGCATATAGACTGAAATTCAAATGCACCAACAACATGGCCGAGTATGAGGCACTCCTCTTAGGCCTTAAGCTACTCAGAGCTTTAGGAGCTGCCAAAGTGTCTATTCTAGGTGACTCCGACCTAGTAATCCAACAAATGAAAGGCAACTTTGTTACTAATGAAAATAGAATGAGGGCCTATAGGACTGCTGCCACTAATATACTCAATACATTCACTGAATCCACGCTTGCCAAGATCTCAAGAGATCATAACATTCACGCACACAGTCTAGCCACTTTTGCTAGTACATGCAAGCTTCCCTTTGAGCCAAATCACCATTTCACTGCCGAGATAAAACATAGGCCTGCTATCCCAAATAATGTTAAAGATTGGCAAGTGTTTGAAAGCGATGAACAAATTAACAATTTCCTTACTCTGGAGCATGAGTTTTCAAATATAAACATTGACACGGATGCCACGAACGACTCCCAACAGCAAACAAATGAAAATCAGTAGGCTGTAACAGCAGTAACAGTCAAACAATCCTAAACCCAACTGTTTTTGACAATGCAATCATAGAAGAGCTAAAACAGATGCATTTGGAGGAAATAGCCGAAATAGAGGCCGAGATTGTTGATATAAAAGACAACTTTCTCCCTGCTGGCCTCACTCCGTTAGAAGATATGTTTGATGCAAATGATGTGCCCAAAAAACCAAAAATGCAAACCTTAAACGTTGCTATAGAAGAACACAACATTGGGACACCAGAGAAACCCAAAATGATCGAACTATCTCAATCTTTGCCACCCGATCAAAAGCCCAAATATGTTGATTTGTTCAAAGAATTCCAAGATGTATTTGCTTGGAGTTATGAGGACTTAAAGTCCTATGACACCTCAGTGATCCAACACACCATTCCCTTGAAACCAAATCAAAAGCCCTTCAAACAGAAACTAAGGAGAATCAATCCTGTGCTTCTTCCTTTGATTGAAAAGGAAGTGAAAAGGATGTTTGAAGCAGGCATCATAGCACCCATCAGGTTCTCTGAATGGGTATCCAATCTTGTTCCCACAAGAAAGAAGACAGGTGAGATTAGGCTATGCGTAGATCTAAGAAATTTAAACCAAGTCTCCCTAAAAGACCACTACCCCTTGCCAAAAATGGACCACATCCTACAAAGAGTAGTGGGGTCATCTAGAATCTCTTTGCTAGATGGCTTTTCAGGTTTCAATCAAATACTGGTTCACCCGGATGATCAAGACAAGATAGACTTTACCACACCGTGGGGAACATTTAAATATGTGAATATGCCTTTCGGACTTAAAAACGCTGGTGCTACTTTTCAAAGGGCAATGGATATTGCATTTGTCAAGGAAATACACGATTTCCTAGTTGTCTACCTCGATGACTTAACCCCTTTTTCCAAATCTGATCAAGAGCACCTAAAAAATTTGACGCAAATATTCATGACATGTAGGAAATATGGCATTTCCTTGAACCCCAAGAAGTCTCTCTTTGGCCTTGAAGAAGGCAAACTCCTTGGCCATATCATCTCAAAATACAGTATTAGAATAGATCCCGAAAGGATCCAAGCCATTTTGCAAATCCCCTATCCAAGAAATATAAAAGAGTTGCAAGCATTCCTAGGGAATATCAATTTCCTAAGGAGATTTATCCCAAATCTAGCTGAACTGATAAGAACGCTAAACAACATGCTTAAGAAGGATGCCAAGGTAAAATGGTCTCTTCAAACCAAGCAAGCCTTTGAGAGTATCAAAGCTGCCTTAACCCAAGCCCCTGTCCTCACCAGTCCTCAATTTGACAAAGATTTTATCATTTTTTCTTTTGCATCTGAACACACCATAGCTGCTGTCCTTTTGCAAAAGGATGATCAAGGAGCTGAAAAGGCAATTGCATTTTTTAGCTGAGCCTTAAGAGATGCTCCTTTGAAGTACCAAATCATGGAGAAGCAGGCCTACGCTCTTGTTAAAGCAATCAAAGATTTCCCAGTTTGCATTTTATATTCACATGTGATTGCCTATGTCCCAAATACTGTTGTAAAAGACATATTAACCCAAGAGGGATTAGAGGGCAAAAGAGGCAAGTGGATTGCTAACATCCTTGATTATGACATTGAAATAAAACCAACCAAGCTAATGAAGGGACAAGGTTTAGCCAAACTGATGTCCGAAACAAACTTTCAAGCCTTAGACATTAACCAACTGGACAATGAACAGGAGCTCGTGACTCCACAGATCAGTGAAACCTTTTTGCAATCCCCATGGTATGCTGATATATGCTTTGTATTGTTAAACCTGTTTGCTCCCCCAGGATTGTCCAAAACCAAGAAAAGATTTTTAAAAATGAAGGCTTCAAAGTTTTGTGTCATAGATGGTGCATTATTTTGGAAAAATCATGAAGGTATATTGCTTAATTATTTAACCATGAATGAAACTAACAATGTCATGAAAGAATTCCATGCAGGGGACTGTGGAGGACATCTATATTGGAAGTCCACTGTTGATAAAATTCTAAGGGCTGGTTTCTATTGGCCCTCCTTGTTTGCAGATGTAAAGAAGTTTACTACCTCGTGTCACAAATGCCAAATCTTTGAGGGCAAAAGAAAGCTGCTACCCTTGCCCCTTAAGCCCATCTCAACCGAGAAACCTTTTCAACAATGGGGTCTTGACTTCATTGGAGAAATCCACCCCTCTTCCTCAGGCCAGCACTAGTGGATTTTAACAGCCACCGACTATTTCACTAAATGGATTGAAGCCATCCCATGCAGATAGGCCAATGACTCCATTATTATCCAATTCCTTGAGTGCAATATCCTTTCTAGATTTGGCTGCCCTGAGAAGATCATCACTGACAATGCCGCTGCTTTCAAATCCAAAAAGATGATCAATTTTTTCCATAAATTTCACATTACCTTGGGCCATTCCACAGCCTATTACCCCCAAGGTAATGGCTTGGTTGAGTCATCTAACAAGAGCCTGATTAATATTATCAAGAAGGCCTTAGAAGAAAATAAGAAGAACTGGCATAAAAAGCTCACAAATGCCCTATGAGCAGATAGACTTTCAACAAAGCAATCCATTGGGATGAGCCCTTATGAGCTGGTATATGGCATGGAGGCCAGATTTCCATCTTCCTTGGGCATTCCTATCATCAAGTTGTTACAAGAGATCCAAGCAGAACCAAATAATATTCAAAGAAGAATAAATCAGACCATTCATCTCCAGCAAACCAGAGAGCATGTGTATGACAGAGCTCAAATTGTGCAAGAAAGGATAAAAAAGGCATTTGACAAAAGGACTAAAGCTGAGGATTTCTATATTGGCGATAAAGTGTTAAGGTGGGACTCACGAAGAGAAGACAAGGGAAAGCATGCAAAATTTGATTTTCTATGGAAAGGCCCATTTGTTATCAGTGCTGTGCAAGGCAATAACACGTATTTTCTCAAAACTATAGATAACAACACAGTGGAAGACGGCCCCGTAAATGGCCGAATGTTGAAACATTATTGAGACCCTTTTAAGGGATACGGTGCCCCTGTATATATCTGTACATTAGTGTTTGTATATATCAGAGATTTCCTTTTATTTTTCATAAGTAATTCGATTGCTAGTAGCCACGCAGCATAGTATGGAGACAGAGTAGCGCAAGTCCTCCATTTCAAAGCTCTGTCTTTGCGTTGATTTTGGGAAAAGAGCATAGTTCTGAAGAAAAGAGCCAAAGGAGCGCAACATTCGAAGCCTCTATTCGTTTGAAGTTAATTTCAAAGAGAAGCACCTCAAATTTGCTCCCAGTTATCAAGTTACTTCAAAGGGTGCGCAAGGCAGGTTTAGATATATTTTAAAAATACTCAATGGTAAAGGGGCAGCGCTGTTGTTTATAACAACGAATTCAATTAAAAATGCTGCATTCAGGTTTCCAGCTCTTCAGTCAATAGTATCAAAACAGAGGAGCGTTTTTAGTGTTACATCTACAGCCTGTTCAAAAACAAAATTAAGAGTAGTTGCTCGAGTTTGTTCCCTTTTTGTGTTTATTTCAAAAGGCAGTTCTCAAGCAAAAGTGTATGTAATATCAAGCACGCAGAAGAAATTAGACAATGCTTCATATTCGCAGTGATTCAGTTGAGGGAAAGTGCTGCTCATACGTCAAAGTCCCATGCATTTAACAATCAGCACAAAGAAAGTCTCAGTCCTACAGCAACAATAGAAGATCAAGGCAATTTGACCTGCTGTTCTTGGCTTTTCACCAGGAAAAGCCATCCCCAAGTGGAGCCACTGTTAGCCTCTTGCCGAAACAGGTATTCATCTTTCATGATCAACATTTTTGCATGCCAAATATGTCATACTTTGCATGCTGCAACGCTCCATATTTGCTACAGAGGCCAAAGAATTGCCCATGAGAATGTGCCACTCTAAGTGCCACTGTTATGTTCCATTTTGATGAGTTGATCCATTTTTTATGAATTTTTCAGTTAAGGGAGGGCCAGACAGCTTAATCTTGGTCTCCCGAGGTTTCAATTTCCTGTTGTAGAATATAGAGAATAATTATTTGTCCAAACAGCTTAATCTTGGCAGATTTGTAGATAAGTAGAGAAACAAGGGTGCTCAACTGCTTAATCTGAGCCCTTGAATGAAATGAGTGTAGATGTAGATAGGAGGACAACAAGAAGAAAAGAATGAAAATCTGGGTATGCTAGTTCAAGTGCACCCAAACCAAAAGAAGAGAAAATGCTAGGCAAGTAGGGTGGGTAAGTAGTTTTGTGGTTGCAGAATCATGGCTTGTGATCCATTTCATGTTTTCAAGTGTTATACCTTTTCAGATCACAAATGCAATGCAATTTTCCCTTGGAGGACTTCAAGCGAGGCATGACTAACTCCCCCTTCTTCTTATTCCCCAAATCATTTACTAACCTCCCAAAAGAGGTCAAGATCTGCTTGATATCTCTTAAGTTTCATCATTTGCCATATCATTGCCTAAGTAAAGATCTGCTTTGCTTAAGGATGCTTATATTTCTTATACAAGTCATTTTCCCCCTTAATAGCCTAAGATTTACATGCTTAGCGCTCTCTCATCACATTTCATATTAACTATTAACTTTATTATGTAACTCCCCTATCTATCTCCCTCCCCCCTACTAAAAACTATGTTAGTAACTCCCCTATATGCTTATCCCTTCCTCTGGTTGAAAAATAACCATAAATATCGTTTGGGAATTTCTAAGTTTACTTGAAACTTAGTAAGAACCCTCATTTCGCTCAATAAACAATCTTCCTAAGGTGTTTGGACTCCTTCCAAAACACAAAAACCCCCCTTCAAATGCCATCAGACTCACTTCGATGCATCAAGATCCCTTCCAAAGCTGTAAACGGCCTTTCCGATCACATTAACCCTCCTCCGATAAGTCATCCTCTCCTCCGACATGATATCGCTGTCGGAGGTCGTAGCATTCATTCATCGGCCCACCCCTTTATACTCTCCCGATATCGCTTCGCCGATGCGATTTCGCGATCGGCAGTCGCAAGGTTTTTTTTCCTATATACATACGCCCGCTCTCGTCAGCCGATGCGATATTGCTATCGCATCCAAAAGCATATTGCATCGTGATCCATTCATTTTCGAAATATTTTCCATTATCGCACAGCCACATGCCTGGTAGCCTTTCCGGAATCGGCGATCGCTCCCATCGCATCATATATATAAAAACCATTGCCCTCTGTCCTTGCCGATTGCCAATCTCCGAGTTAAAACCCTGCCGTACTGCCATGTCACCCTGCCACATCACCCTGCCGCGTCACTACCATATTGGGACCCTCTGCTGACGTCATACTGACATCATGCCGACGTCATCACTAAAGGAAGGTGTGAAGGGCGCAAATCGCAGCAAAGAGAGCCCGGAATGAAAATCTGAGGCAGTTTTCAATGCGCGATTAGCGCTTAGCGCTAATCGCGCATCGCTAAGAAAAAATGACCAAAATGGAAAGCCTCATATCGTTCGGCTTCCAAGAGGCCCGAAAATTCACAGTTTTAACAAGATTTCTTCATTTATGATTCCTATTCAAATCAGCCAGCGCTAGTAGCATTCTAGAAGCCACGTAAATCATTTGCAGCAACCATTCTTGCCTTGAAAGGGCAGAAAAGGGGCGATTTGACAGTTTCAAACATGCCGAGGGAGAGAAAATGGCCCGATTCAAGTGTCAAAGAGTATCAGAGGAAAGATGAAGCCTTGATTAAATTAAAGAGTATCAGTGAAGCGGCAAAGAGTATTAGATCGAAGCGGGCGAACCTTAAAAGCCCCCAAACAAAGTCAAAGAAAGCGGTACAACCATTTAAAGGCTTTCAGATCATAGTTAATACACATCAAAGCCACTCAAGAGTAGGGGATCAAAGCCCAAAGCATAGTTATGGCTGAATGAACCGCACAGAGCCATAAGGACAGATTTCAAATCATATTTTTGAGGCAGCTGCCCAGCGCGGCACTTAGATATCTTCTTGCATTTATTCCACGACAAGATTAGATTAAAGAACTCGTTTCCCTCAGATCTGTTTAAGATCTGCTATAATGAATATTTTTAGATATTTTCCCTATATAAACCACCCTAATTCATTGTTTAAAGGGTTGGTTGGTTGTATAGCTCCAAGAGAGACTCGCTCTGTATACCTGATGTTTTACTTAATCAAAGACTGCTGAAAAGCTTGGAGGAATGATTGTGTGCTATGTATTAATGTTTTGAAGAATTGAATGTGGAATTCTTGTGCTGCAACATGACTCAATAAGTGTTTCTTACCTTTGTTTTCCATTGATGTACCATCTAAAATAGCAGAAAGAATGAATAGTTTAGAATTGGTTTAAATGCCCTCTATGCTCAATTTCTACTGTTTCTTTATATTTTCATTTGAATTAGTAATGAATATGAATTCCCTGTGGCTCATATTTCCCCTAATTCACTCATGTTTGATATTTATCTAGGGATTCTTCACTGCTCCTAGATATAGCTCATTCACCTTCCCTCTGTTAAGCTAAACGAGAGATTCTTAACTGCCTCTCATTCTTTAGCCCTCATTCCATCCTTTAAGCTTGAATCATTGTTTCATGTGCAGCTATCTTGCTCCATATTCCCTCTTGTGAACAAGAAAATACACCAGCAGTCCCACTCCTTGACTCCACGCCCAATGGTTCTAAAACTTTCATGCTATCCCTGCCTCTTTACTTGAAAGCATCATCCTTCCCACCAAAACTTAAACAAAACCCCTTTAACTCAATAACTAGCCTAAAATCATCATCAACAAAGCTAAATCCTAAAGAGAGAGCCCTCTTTGACTGCTGGTGGGCTAGCACCTGCAGTCCAAAGATTGGTTTGTGGTTACCTCGGCCGTATCCTTTAAGGAGCTTTAAGGACAACCTGAGTGATAACACCACCTTCGATTGCTGTCCCATTTCGAGGCAAGGAAACTGATTAATTTCCCTCACTTCTTGCTGAGGAGCCTTGAAAAGATGGCGAAAAATGTGTAGAGAGGAAGTGAAAGCCAGGTTGCAAACAAACTTTGCCATCATGGACTCATTACGATGTTGGTCAAGAATAAGTTAGAAAAAAAGGGAGTAGTGTGGGAGGCATGTCTAAAAGAATTCTGAGCGAAGGTTGTAGAAGAGCCTGCTAGCACAAGTGAAAGTAAGAAGAGGAAGGTAGAGACATTGTCTCCTGCCAAGCGGCGACGTAGAGGCTCACCAGTGCAGGCAGAGAAGAGGGTCGTTGAAAACACTCCAGCTGCAGCAAAGAAAAGAAAAATTAGGACCTCGGTGAGGAGGAAAGTTATCGACCAAGGAACGAACCAGTCGGGTTCTCCAATTATAATCAACAAGTCACCCCAAGTCTCCCCCACAATTCATAATCTCTCGGTACTCGCAAACATAGTGGAACACACTGTGGAGGATGAGGAGAATGCAGAAGACGACATTCTGTTGTCAACATTTGTCAGCAGGCTAAGGAGTAGAAAAACAACGTTGACACCGAACATCGACAAAGTCCAATTAGAGGAGGACAAATAGAAACAACATGAAGAGCCTCCTAACAATTTTAGTGAATCAGATGATTGAGGGTAGGGCACTGAAGACCTTGCGGTTTTTGAAGGCCAGGGTACTGAAGACCCTGCAGTTTTTGAAGGTCAGGGCATTGAAGACCCTGCAATTTCCGAAGATCAGGGCATTGAAGATCCTGCAGTTTTAAAAGGGAAATGTATTGAAGACCCTATGGTGTTCAAAGGATAGGGTACGTAAGTCATGACAGTGGTAGAAGAATGGGGAATCAAAACCCCTATTGATTTGGAAGGACAGGGTGTTAAATCCCTTGAGAAATCGGGAGAACAAGGTGTTAAGTGCTCGGACGAATTAGGCGCATAGGGTATTGAAACCCCTGGCACAAAGATTTGTGAGGGCATCCAAACCCTCAGTGATGGCAAAATCCCAAGGATAGAAACCCTCGTCGATGTCATAAGGCAGACTTTTGACAACCTCAACCTTGATGATCAGTCCATGGCAGAAAAGGCATTCACACTTGAAGACCTTAGCACAAGACCATCCACTCTCTTCCTCAATAATAGAATAGTAGAGTTGGAGCAACAAGTCCATGACCTGGAAGCTTTGAACCAGGTCATGAAAGAGCAGAGTTGGAAGAAACAGAGTGAGGTGGAGTTACTGGCAGAAGTAAAGATGTAGAAGCAACAGGTAAAGATATGGAAATATTGGGCTGCCAGATGCTATAGACGCTTGAAGAAGGTGACTAAGCAGCTATGAAAAGCCCGATACAAGAAGCCAAATATAGTAAAGACAGGAATAAACATTGAAGTGCGGAACTGAGGACCTAGCCATTCATTTTTGAAGGTTTTTTGTAGAGGTAAAATGTTGTGTGAGGACACACAACAACTTAGGGATGGGAGGAAGTTGATATCCTAAATTTCCCAATTTTCTACCCCATTTCCATCAATATCAACCTATATTTTATCTTAATAAAAGACCCTTCTTTCCTACACTAGTACAAGATGGTTACCCTTTTCCTGCACATGCTCATATTTTATATTAATATTTATTACAACACTTTATTAATCTTTTTATATAGATTTCCTGCCTGTTTACATATTTCTTGTAACTCATATTGATTTCCTAGAGTAATCATGGAACTTAGTTTTAATGATGAATGCGTTGACTAGTGCAGGTAGATTCCTACACCGCCATTATTTGAGATTTCTGAGAAGCTATCCTCCACGAGGACAGATCTTGATCTTTGACTCCGAGTCTAATTGCTGATGAACTGAAGCAGGCTAATAGGTGGGATCCATTCAGGGATTTTTCTCCAAAGTTAGGTTACGGCCAAGCGAAGTTTGTGTGTATTATAACCACTAGCCAAAGTTGTAATTTCGGTTTTCTATGTCTGTTCGGCCGAGAGGCTTGAACGAGAATTATCTGTAATTAGTGTACGACCTAGAGCCAAAAGGATATATATGATGTAGATCGTAGATAAAAAGGTAACCATCTACTATCATTTTGGTTTATGTAGTCTAGTTATCACCTTGCTCTGGGGCTAGATTTCTCTGTAATGTAATTTTCCAAATCGATTAATATAAAGAACTGTTATGATCTGCATACACAATGTTTAAATTCGTCTTTCATGTATCTTTGAAGTGTAGATCTCTTTCGTTCCTTAGAAGGGGAACGAGCTGGTTGGCTAGGGCCTAGCCAACCCAACTCGTTTACCCCTCTCGCTTTCATTATTGGGAAAGACGGTGTGGCTATTTCTTTTTGCAGGTGTGTGATGTAATAGTTTAATCACTAATCTTTAAGTTCTGAATTAAAATATCTTCTGTAGCCTATATGTGAAACGGATCCGTGGTTTGAAGATTAGTTGCGTTTATTTTTCTTATGAAATATATTTCTCGCATTCCCTTTCCTCTTTTTGTCTGTTTTAATTCATTTTCAAATGGATTGTGCAAGGAACTCCTTCCTGCACCAATGAAAGTTGTTACCTACACCTTGGTTTAGTCATTCGTTGCAGCAAACATTTAATCTCTTACCTGCATTTTACTTTCAGTTATTTCGCAAGCAAATGAATCATTAATTGAGTAACTGTTTTTGGTATTCAAAGTTCATGTTTAAAAGATGTGGAAGCAGTTATATCGAATTACCACATTATACTTGCAAAGAATATCATCATTGTGGGTAAAGTACCAACATTGATTAACACATGCAAAATACTTAGGATACTATTTGATTCTTTTAAAGTGATTTTATTTCATGAAGTTTATTTCCTCTGCAAAGTTTAATGAGTTGAATCATTTCCTTTTTCAGAGATATTTTACTTTAGAATTTCATTTATAGTTGCAATTCTTTTGCACACATCTTTCAACTTTCGAAAGTAATTTGGGAACTAAGTAAAGGGAACTTTGTTTCGGTGCAAGAGCAAGTATATTGACATAGAAACATAGTTCTCTAAGCCCTGAAGCTTAGAGCACCTTCACTCAGACATAAGTCTTCATTAAGGAAGGTCAAATATACTCTTACACAGGAATATTGTACTTGCACTAGTGTAAGAAGATTGCAATAGTGCAAGGATAGGTTGTTTGTGCGAGAAGAAGATTAGAAGGAAGACAAAATTCTGTAAGGGCCCACTTGTTAGACTGTTTACCATCCATCTGAAGATGAAGATAGCATTTCATTCCAGCATTTAAGATTGTTTCCGTTATGTGGGATTTCTTTACTTGATTTACTTGCAAATTGTCTTTTACATTCTGGCACTAGAGTTGCCTTGGTGTTAATTGCCTTTACAATTGTTTTCTATCTAATTCTGCAAATCATTTCCTTTAAGAAGTAGGATTAGAAATAGAAAAAGTTCATACCATTTTTGGCATTTCCTGTGCTTCATATCTAAGTTTACAAAACCCTCGGGTTGACAATTAAGTGTTGAGGAGTTTTCTCAAGCGCAATTCCTGCCCCCAACAGGGAGGAGGATTTCTTCCTTGAGAGGTTGAGGCTTTCTTGTAAAGAAAATATGAAAAGTTTGGGACAACCATTAAAATTTGACTAGTGCATGAATGAATGAATTGGTTCTTAAAATTGAATGAATTGCAAGGAAGGTACAAAGGCCCATGAACTTGGGAACCTTCACAAGGAAAAGGGATAAGAAACCAAGAGGGGAACTACGTAGTGCAAGAAAGAAAGTATGAAGCAGAAAATGCGAGCCAGGAAAAAAAGGCAAGGCTTGGTATTCGAGTTGATGTTGAAGGAGAGAGGAGACACAATTCGAGAAACAAAAAAAATAAATAAATTTGGTTTGATTGGCAGACAACACAGAACAAGAGAGAAGAGAAGGGGATTGGATCTTAGTTTCCATGGAGGTTTTGGGTTGAGATGCTAGTCTCTGGAGCCCTATAACAGTTTGGGTTCCTTATAGGATGTGGGTTGATATAGGATCCCTGAAGCCCTGTAATAGATTGGGTCCATCGAGGTTGTGGGTTGAGACAAATTCTCTAGATCCGTATAACATCTTGGGTCCCTAGAGGTTGTGGGTTGAGACAAAGTTTATGGAGAAATAACTTGGATCCCTAGAGGATGTGGGTTGGGATAATATGGATCCATGTAATAGGTTACATCCCTTGGAGGATGTGGGTTGAGATAATAGGCTCTGGATCCGTAGACAACTAGGGAAGAGGCTAATCCTGTAGCAACATCAAAACAAGTATTTACTAAAGACCATGGTTATTGCATTACTGTTACATTGGATCTTGGATTCCCTAGAAGGGATTGAATCACTGTGTATGCACTTGGGGTTAGGCAAAAACCTCTAGACTCCCTATGCTGAGAATATGGCAATATCAATTGTTGGGATTGAGGAAAAGTCCCTTTAGATTCCCTATTTTTGTTGGCACTGTGGTGTTCTAATCCCTTAAGGTAGCACCCCCCTCAAAATATGGAATCTAGCGTGGGGGTGACAACTGCAAGTAATAATCATTGTAGTTTTATATGGTTGGGTGGAGAGTCCTTGTCCCAGACTCAGTTTCCATGAAACTTTAAAGATAAGTATCTATTTGTGTTGCTTAAATATTAATGAACTTATGATGCATTTATGGTTGAAATGGTTTGGATTCTTTTTGGATTGTAACAATGTTGTTAATGTGATGAGCATGTGGATGCCTCTCTATGCAGAGATAAATTTATAGTTATGATAAATAAATGCATACATAAACACATATGTCACACCTCCAAAATGAAAAATGTTGATAAACAAGTTGAACTAGTTTATCCATATGCAATGCAATGGAATGAAGTGTTGTGTTAAATGCTCATTACCATAATTCATAACATATACTCTACAACAAAATATGTAATGTTGTATACAATAAACTAACTTGAGTCATGTTCCTAAACCAAAATCTTGTCTTGGGGTAAATTCTCATTCATATTGATTAACATTGCATATGTAAGTAATACAAAGATGTCATGAAATGCCATAGGCAGCGGAAGGATCCATAAGGATCTGGAATAAAAAATTGGAACATTGGGCACAAAGACCCTTTTTATTAACATAAAATAAGTATATAAGAGACTGCCCGCTTGGCAGGGTCTGTACATATACATGGATGTTCCTTCACCGGGTTATAATCCCTTGAACCTGTGCAAAAGGTGTTGATTCAATGCTGGAAGGGTTATCCTCCCTTTAAGTGTAGGAATAGACTAAACCCATGCAGGCAAGATTTTCTAGCCTTGCATTATAAGCAACCTAGATATCTTCTACTTGCATCAAGGTGTAGCTAGCTCGACCTCAAAAGTATCTGCATATTGCCATGGAGCTTCTTACAGGCCTGCTTTGAATCCTAAAACCTTTGGCATGTGGTAGGTGAGGTGGAAACCTTTCAGGAGTTCACATGTAGCTGGTGGTAGGTAAGGGTTTCAAGAACACTTATGCTAGCATGTGTGAGAACGGGGAATGCATAAGAGCTAGGAACTCCTTGGAGTTGGATTGGCTCAAGCTCAGGAGGGGTAGCACCATAAAGAACCTTAATAATAAGTCGACATTGGTACCGAGTACTGGCATTGATATGGATGTCTGCAGAACCTCTGAGATAGATCCATGGTCAAAATAACCAGATCAAGGAAATTATGGTCACGTCGAGACTTGCTCTTACGATAGTTATAAACATCCTCATCTAATGCATTTCTTAAGTCAGGGTCAAGATCCCTTAGTTGAGCCATGAAATATATTGAAGTAAATATCGATACAATGCAAGAGGGAAAACCTTCAACTTATAACAAAAATTTGGCAAAACCTTATCCTTGCAATGATCCAAACCCTAGCCATGGAGAGGAAGTGATGATGTGGCCTGTAGGTACAAACTCGGAAGATTACCTGAGAGTATTATGTGGCACAACTATGGGATCGATCAGGATGATGTCAACTGGGATGAGTTGGTTGACATGCTAGCTTGGAAGTCTTGTGATTGGTTAGAGGTGGACCTTCTTGACAGGTCAATGAAGAGTTGATGTGGTGAGCAGAGGTCGTTGCATTCAGTAAGGCACGATATATCTATATATATATATATGTATATATGTATATATGTATATATAAAGTAACAACTCTAGTTGTGGGGCCCTTATGACTAGTTGGGAAGTCAAGTAGAGTTCAGAGGAAAAAAATCAATAAATATGCTTTACTCAATTCCTCTAATATTATGAGGGGTTGGGTGATCTTACACATTTGTTGTTACAACATCTACTTCTCAATCCATTGTTATCGACGTTTGTGATTCTCAATTTGTTTTCTTGATCCCCCAAATGCTGGTGTAGTGTTGGGTGGAAGAAACACCTATTTGGCTGCCCACTTTCAAGCTTTGACAAGCAATATGAAATCACTTTCTACCCCCTCAATTTTTATAACATCTACTATTAAAACATCCCGCAAGTGCTAGTGTAGTGTTGGGTAGAAGAAACATTAGTATGGCATGATATATATATCGATATATATATATATATATATATATATATATATATATATATATATATATATATATATATATATATATATATATATATATATATATATATATATATGAAGTAACAACTCTAGTCGTGGGGCCCTTATGACTAGTTGGGAAGTCAATTAGAGTTCAGAGGAAAAAATAAATAAATATGCTTTACCCAATTCCTCTAATAGTATGAGGGGTTGGGTGATCTTACACATCTGTTGTTACAACATCATCTTCTCAATTTGTTGTTATCGATGTTTGTGATTCTAAATTTGTTTTCTTGATCCCCAAGTGCTGGTGTAGTGTTGGGTGGAAGAAACACCTATTTGGCTACCCCCTTTCAAGCTTTGACAAGTAATATGAAATCACTTTCTACGCCCTCAATTTTTATAACATCTACTATTAAAACATCTATTGTTACAACATCCACTGTAATGGTCGTTGTTTCTGTAGTTTCAATAGTAGAATTTGTTATAGCTTCAACTTTTACAACAGTTTCAACATTTTCAATAGTAATGGGTGTTACAACATCAACTGCTACATCATTTTCAACATCTTTAACATTGACATGTTGTTGCAACATCTATTTTTACAACATTTATTGTTACAACATCCATTGTAAGAACACATGCTTCTCAATTTGTTGTTACCTATGTTTTTTCTTCTCAATTTGTTTTCTTGATACGCCAAGTGTTGGGTGGTAGAAACCTCTTTGGCTGCCCACTTTCAAGCTTTAACAAGCAATAATAAATGACTTGTTTTACAACATCTGCTTCTCAATCTGTTGTTACCTATGTTTTTGCTTCTCAATTTGTTTTCTTGATCCCCCAAGTGTTGGTGTAGTGTTGGGTGTCAGAAACACCTCTATAGCTGCCCACTTTTAAGCTTTGAAAATCAAGATTAAATGGAATTCTACCCCCTCTATTTTTACAACATCTGTTGTTACAACATCCAGTGTAATGGTCATTGTTTTAGTAGTTTTAATAGTAGCAATTGTTATAGCATCAACTTTTACAATAGTTTCAAATTTTGAACAGTAATTGGTGTTACAACATTAGTTTTTATAGCATTTTCAGCGGATTTAACATTGACATGTTGTTATGGCATCTGTTGTTACAACATCTACTGTTACAACATCCGTTGTTACAAAATTTTATTCCCAATATGTTGTTGCCTATGTTAGTGCTTCTAAATTTTTTTTCTTGACCCCCAAGTGCTGGTGCAGTGCTTGGTGGCATAAACACTTCTTTAGCTGTCCACTTTCAATATTTGACAAGCAAGATGAAATGGCTTGTTGTTACAACATCCACTGTTATAGCATATTAGTTGTAACTTATTTGAAATTTTATTATCGGATTTGCACTTTCATATGATTTAATATGGTGATTGTTTCTTTTCATATTGTTGTCAAGATAAATCCCCTCTGTGGACAGAGGCGATATCTCTAGCCCAATGAGTAGGTCTAGCAACATACTAAAGAAACTAATGCAGATTTTTCTAGCTTATGTTTAAAAATACAGAGAGAAGGAGAAACCTACCTCGCTCTGATGTTAATCGCTCAATCCTTTGGTTATGTCTTCGATCTCCTAACTTCGAGGCTCATTCCTTGCTTTTTCTTTATGTCTGATTACCTACAAGAGAGATAAAGAGACAATGCAAAATAAAAGAGCATACATAGTAGATATCAAACATAAAATACTTGATAGATCAAGAAGTATCAAGATAAATGCATAAATATTTAGAAATTTATGGAAAGTGAATATCATATGTATATATTAATGAATAAAAAAGGGTAGAATACAACCATTGCCTTGATGTTGGAGACATGCTTTGGGAGGATGTCCAAGTCCAAACCAAGAATCTTTAAGCACTCCTTCTCCAGGTTAGATGGGCAAAATTTAGGCATAATCTCAGCATAGGAATGCGGGCAACCAATGACCAACCATTTGGGGATGGAAGGGATTTGATTTATAGGAAGGGAGAGGGAGTTAGGGATCCAAAAAAGAGGGAGGAAGGACTACATCTCAGCGGGAAGGCCCTTAAAGGTATGATTAAGAGCTCCAAATGGGAGATCTTGACCATATCTCTACCCAACAACATCCAACTCTTTGTTTCTCGAATTTTCCAGCATACGAAGCTTCTCCTCCATTTTGAGAAAACCCGCCAAAAGAGGTTCAACATGATTTTTCATATCAAAACCCGCACTGGCAGAAATAACTATAGCCTGCCATCAACACGGGCAAGCAGGGGATCAAAGAGTGCTGGCCTTGAAATTTAGGGTTTCAGTCAACCTTCTCCAGAATTGACTCAAGATAGTTTTTCTTCCATTCTTCAGGGATGTTTCAGTATGTGTTTCATGATGAATACAATTCACAGTTGTCAGCATTTTGGCACTTCGTGATGTAGAACAGGAAGTGAAAAAGAGATGTGACAAAATACTGTGTAACATATGCCCCCTAAAGCATGAAGGCAAAATAGGGAGTGATGGGTGAAATGCTTTACAAGTCAAGGCAAGGACCGAAAAAACACCGTTAGGAGACCTACAAATCAAGAATATACATATACATATCTGGCATCTCTCATATGCCTAATGATACATGAATAAACATCTAATAATACATGAATCCATGGCATGGGTGCAACCATTCGAATATAAGGGATCATCTGCATGGATCCATGATATGAACTCAACCATATGAATAGAAAGGATCATATATATGGACCCACGATATGGTTGCAACCATCTGTATACCCATGTGTACAATCATGAATAACTCACAATTCCACACAACCTAGATTGTACCAGATGGAATACAGGGTCTTGAGGTCTGTCCTAATCCGATCAATGTATGAATTCTAGCATGCAAATAGATGTGTCAAAGTTGAACATGATATAAAAACACCTGATTATCTGTCAATGATGTAAACCATTAACAGGCATGAGATAAACCACTAGTAACGAAAATGGCTTTCAAGGTACAATCAACACAATCCAAGAATGTGAATAATGAAGTTTAAGTCAAACACCCGAAGAATATTTCGATCGAAGGCCAGTGATGTAAACCTATTGTCAAATGCAAAGAACTTTCCATTGAGGCATGCAATCTCTAAGGTATTGGAAGAAAGTTTCTAGATCATCTTCTTGGATAATGAGCTGAAGTTGATAGGAAGTGATTTGTTGAAGGAGGGCCATAATGTATCCCACATCATCAACATTAAACAAAGGATATAGTAGAGTAGGTAAGTTTGATTTAGGATTGTGGCAGAAATATTAGATAGCGTATAAGTGGTAAAAACTATAGATAGGACTTCTCTTGAGCATATCGGCGACATGACTTCGGAGTTTGGTAGCATTTGACCCAACATGGGATCAGAGGTCACGATGACGAAGTAGTATAATCAGATGAGAGGCAGAATGGATTTCCAAAACCCAAGAAGGCAAGTGATGAAGTGGGGATAATCAAAATCCGACACGAGCAATAGATAAGTGTCATGTTCAAGAGTGTCATGTTGTCTTTAAAAAATACAAGAGATGTTCGCTTTCATTTTTCTCCCACTATTTCTAGTGAGTACCCCATTATTTTTTATTGCAAGATTGAAGGGGATAACATATGGTCATCATATAAGTTCATCCTTCGAATGAATCCATCCTAGTAAGTTTAACAAGTCTTAGGAAGGAGAAACCTGATCTCGTCATGACGACAAGTCCTGTGTCGTTTAAGTTTTACGAGTCCGATGGAGGTGAAGCTCAACATCTTTTTCATGTTTAGAGACTTTTAAAAAGAGGAAAAAAAAACTCCAAAGGTCCCTTTTCGTAAATCATCTCTTGAATTCGAAAAGGTAGAAAACGATATCCAAGATAAAATCTTAGCCATGTTCGACTAAGGTATTCCTTTTTTGTACAATAGTCTATCTCAGCCTGGAAAAGGGTTAAACTTATACTGAGTAAGTGTCATTTCATTTACTTTAACTAGTTCAAAATGACAAGTATTCAATGATCTTTTCATGTTTTGAGAGTAAAACAAGAGCTTAAAGATGACTCCAGGGGGTCGCTTTTTCGTTTATATTTTATGAGTCCAAAAAAGTGATAAAATAAAACTTGTTGAATCAGTCATAATTAATCACCATCACCATGTTCTATGATCTTTCGCTTCACAAGTAAAACGTACATTACCAATTTCGAGGAAAAATATTAAAATATAAGTGAAAAATGCCCTAATTTGGTAAAAATGTCATTTAAAAACTTATAAAAGTTCCAAAAAGTAAATCATTTTCACCATTTTACCATTTTTCAAATTAGAAAGCATTTTTACCCTATTTTATGTCGATATTTAGGTGGAGAATATGATCAATCTCAGAAACCATTCACTGAGCCATTCTCTGTAGGTAAGATATTTGTCCCTTCCCTTCAATTTGGTTGTATTTTTATGCATTTTCATCCATATATTAGGTTGCATGGAGGGCTTAGCAAAAAATTATGTCGAGGGAGATCAACACGGGTTTTACCCATCGAACTTGCGTTGTTCACCCGGTAGCCAACTGTAGTAGGACGCTAGAAGCACAAAAAAAATTCATGGACAGACGTGTTGGCGTAAAGTAGCAAATTTTTTTAACGACTAGTCGTGTTGGGTTGTGTTATATTCTTTCCACGACTAACCCACGTAGTGAACCGGGGGGTTAGAGGGGGGGCGGAGCCCCCCCTTCGTTGGACTGATTGCGTAGTGGGGGCGGGTAGCCCCCCTCTACGGGGTTCGGGGCAGCGCCCCGGGAAATTTTTTTTTGGACCCTATATTAGGTTGGGCGAACCTACCTATGGTTTTTCGGTCCATGGTTTTGGACGCGATGGCTTGCGGTCCATGGTATTGGATGCTTTGGCATGTATAAATATGTATTGTAACATTGAAAGGAATATAATGAAAAATCAAGCTGGTAGTCCGGGTTTTGGGATCCAGGGGAAAATCTCTGTGTATATGTGTTTTATGTGTTATGCCCTCGCATTGTTTATCTTTCTGTGATTTAGAATTCGTATGCAGGTAATTTCTGTATGGGGTTAGATCCTACATTTGGTATCAGAGCTGTTTTGGCTTCAAGGGGATGCCTTTGTTGCTGAGGGGTTTCGCTCGGCCCTGTGGTAGACCCTGTTTAGTGGGAGATCTGTGAGATCGATTCTGGTGGTGAAAGAAGATGGCGAGCAGCGGAAAGATAGAGATCGAGAAGTTCAATGGTCAGAGTTTTGAGTTGTGGAAACTCAAGATGGAGGATCTGTTGGTGGATAAAGATCAGTCGATCGCGGTAGATCCAGGTACTAAACCAATGGGAGTGACCGATGAAGAATGAAAGAAGTTGGATCGGAAGGCAAAGAGCACAATACGATTGTGTGTCTCAGATTCAATATTGTTGAATGTATCAGGGGAAGCTACGGCAAAGGCTTTGTGGGACAAGTTAGGGACTTTGTACCAATCTAAGTCTCTGGTGAATAAACTGTTACCGTGGAAAAAGCTGTATAACCTGAGGATGAAAGATGGAGACTCGGTGACAGAGCATCTGAACGCATTTAATATTGTGGTAAGTCAGTTAGCATCTGTTGATATTAAAATTTCAGATGAAGATAAGTGCATCAGTTTGTTGTGTTCTATACCAGATTCGTGGGATAGTTTGGTTATTGCAATAGGTAGCAATGCAACCGCTTTGCAGTTTGATGAAATAGTCTTAGCCTTGCTGACGGAGGAGATGAGACGGAAAAATATGGAGAGCCAGAATTGTGATGCCTTGTCTGTACGAGGATGGTCCTAGAATAGAAACAAAAATAAGTCATCGAGTGGGAGATCTAAATCTAGAGGGAGATCTAAATCTCCAGGAAAACTTGTAAAGGTGGTGTGCTGGAAATGCGGAAAGGAAGGGCACTTCAAAAGGGACTGTAAATCTAAAGCTCCTGATAAAGGAAAGGGATCTGATGATGCTCCTTCTGCAGAGGCGAAAACCACCTTAGATGAAGGTGGGGATGTGTACTTGGCTTCTTCAAGTACACATGTAGATCATGAGGCATGGCTAATTGACTCAGGTGCATCCTTTCACTTCACTCCCCATAGAGAGTGGTTCTGTGAGTATGAGAAATACGATGGTGGTGATGTCTTCTTAGGAGATGATAGGAAGGCTAGAATCATTGGTCGTGGAAAAGTAAAGTTGAAGTTGCAAGGTGGAAGGGTTAAAACACTTCCGGGTGTTCTGCATATTCCTGCATTGGCCAGAAATCTGATTTCTGTAAGCAAGTTGGATGATGCAGGTGTAAAAATAGTGTTCGAGAAGGATACCTGTAAGATGGTTCGGGGAGAACTGGTATTGATGCGGGGAGTTTGGACTGGAACTCTGTACAAGCTGCAAGGTAGCATTGTTGTTGATGGGTGCAACAATCTTGTGGTTCCTGAAAGTGGAGCTGAAAATCTAGTGGTCTCTGGAGAGAAGATCATGCTGTGGCATCAAAGGCTTGGACATATTGGAGAGAAGGGCCTTCGAATACTTCATGGTAAAGGTATGGTAGAAGGTATGAGTAATAGCTCTCTGGATTTTGATTTCTGTGAAAATTGTGTATATGGGAAGCAGAATCAAGTGAGTTTCCCCTCTGGTGCTAAGAGGGTGAAACAGATATTAGAGCTTGTGCAGAGTGATGTGTTTGGACCTATGAAAGTTCCATCACTGGGTAAGTATGTGAACTATGTATCATTTATAGATGACTTCTCAAGGAATACATGGATATATTTCCTTAAGAAGAAATCTGAAATCTTTGACAGGTTTAAAGAATTTAAGGCTATGGTGGAAAATCAGATAGAGAAGAAGATAAAGGTGCTGAGGACAGATAATGGTGGAGAGTTTTGTAGCAAGGAATTTGAAGAATTCTGTAAGAAGTGTGGTATAGCACGACAAAAGACTACTCCATATACACCTCAGCAAAATGGAGTCGCAGAAAGGATGAACAAGACGTTGATGGAAAGGGCAAGAAGCATGCTCAGTGGTGCCGGGTTAGGACAGGAATTCTGGGTTGAGGCGGTGGATACTGCATGTTACTTGGTCAACAAGTCACCTTCATCAGCGTTGGAGGATAAGACTCCACAAGAAGTATGGACTGGTAAGAAACCCTTTCTTTCACATTTGAGAGTATTTGGATGTGATGCAAATGTACATGTTCCAAAGGAGAAACGAACCAAGTTGGATAGTAAATCTGAAAAGTGCATCTTTATTGGGTATAAGGATGGTTTAAATGGTTATAAGCTTTGGAACCCAGTCACACAGAAGGTTGTGTACAGCCGAGATGTGGTGTTCAGAGAGGTAAAAGATGTTATTAAACATGAAGTCCAACCAAAGGAACCTGAGAAGATAGAGTTTGAACTAAAGGAGGAAGAATCAGACTCTGCAGAAGAGGAGGAATCAGAAGATGAAGAGCCACAAACTCCAGCTCTGAGAATATCAATTCGAGAAAGAAGGCAGCGAGAAAGGTATAGTCCATCTGCTTTCTGTTCAAATTTTTCTTTGTCTGTTATTGATGGTGATCCCAGAATTGTGAAGGAAGCAGTATATTTAGAGGATGGAAAACTCTGGAAAGAGGCCATGGTTGATGAAATGGCATCTTTGCACAAAAATGAGGCTTGGGATCTAGTGGAGTTGCCAGCTGGAAGGAAACCCATTGGCAGCAAATGGGTGTTTAAAAAGAAGACAAATGCATAAGGGAAGGTGGAGAAATACAAAGCTCGGTTGGTAGCAAAAGGTTATTCCCAGGTGCCGGGAATTGATTTTGGTGATATTTTTTCTCCTGTTGCCAAGGTAACTTCTATTAGGTTACTTTTGTCTGTTGCTGCTGCTTTTGATTTTGAGGTAGAACAGGTGGATGTGAAGACAACATTTCTTCATGGGGATTTGGAAGAGGAATTCTGCATGAAGCAAAATGAAGGTTTTGCAGTGAAGGGTAAGAAAGAACTGGTATGCAAGTTAAATAAGTCCCTGTATGGGTTAAAACAGTCACCAAGGATGTGGTATCAGAAATTTGATACATTTATACGGGGACTTGGCTTCACCAGAAGCAAAGCAGATCACTGTGTGTATTTTAAATTAATTGGTGACCGTGTTATTTATCTGGTCTTGTATGTGGATGATATGTTGCTGGTTGGAAATGACAAAGAAATTATCCAGGACTTGAAGACCCGATTGTCCTCCAAATTTGACATGAAAGATCTTGGTGCTGCAAACTGTATTTTGGGCATGGAAATTAAAAGAGATCGGGCAAAGAGGAAGCTCTGGTTAAACCAGAGGAAGTATGTCGAGACAATACTGCAGAGGTTTAATATGCAAGATAGTAAATCGGTGAAGGTCCTTATTCGTGTGAGGTTATCTGCTGAACAGTGTCCCAAGACACAAGAAGAGGAAGAGGACATGTCCCATGTTCCATATGCGAGTGCAGTCGGTAGCCTGATGTATGCAATGGTCTGTACTAGACCAGACATTTCACATGCAGTGGGAGTATTGAGCAGGCTTATGTCAAAACCAGGGAAGGAGCACTGGATAGCAGTGAAGCGGGTTTTCAGGTATTTGCGTGGCACTAGTGATTATGGTTTGTGCTACCAAGGAAGACCAGGATTAGACAGAGTGCTAGATATTCGTGGCTTTGTTGATGCAAACTGGGCTGGAGATCTGGATCAGAGAAGATCTACAAGTGGGTATGTGTTTAACCTATTTGGAGGTGCAGTCAGTTGGATGAGTAAGAAACAATCTATAGTGGCACTATCAACTACAGAGGCAGAATACATGGCAGCCACTCATGTAAGCAAGGAAGAAGTTTGGTTGCAGAGATTGTGTTCAAGTATGGGGTTAGTACAGGGAGCTATAAGAATAGACTGTGACAGCCAAAGTGCAATTTTCTTGGCAAAGAACCCTGCTTATCATTCAAAGACAAAGCACATTGATGTTCAGTATCACTTTGTGAGGGATATGATAGAAGACAAAAAGGTGTTGCTGGTAAAGGTGGACACTTTGAAGAATACTGCAGATGCATTGACAAAATCTGTGAGCTCTGAGAATTTCTCTTGGTGTAAAGAAACAATGGGCATTTCAGGGCTGGAAAAATGACTAAGCTCTCCTGTGGCCCCCTGTGGAAAGAAAACAACAAGTGGGAGATTGTTGGGTTGTGTTATATTTTTCGGTCCATGGTTTTGGACGTGATGGTTTTCGGTCCATGGTATTGGATACTTCGGCATGTATAAATATGTATTGTAACATTGAAAGGAATATAATGAAAAATCAAGCTGGTAGTCCCGGTTTTGGGATCCAGGGGAAAATCTCTGTGTATATGTGTTATGCTCTCGCATTGTTTATTTTTCTGTGATTTAGAATTCGTATGCAGGTAATTTTTGTACGGGGTTAAAACCTACAGTATTTTTATGCATTTTAATCCATATATTAGGTTGCATGGAGGGCTTAGCAAACAATTATGTCGAGGGAGATCAACGCGGGTTTTACCCATCGAACTTGTGTTGTTCACCCGGTAGCCAACTGTAGTAGGACGCTAGAAGCACAAAAAAAATTCATGGACAGTCGTGCTGGCGTAAAGTAGCAAATTTTTTAAAAAATCCTCCTAGTTTAATGCTTTATTTCCATATTTTATTCCATAGAAACTTATGAAATGTTGTTTGATGGATGTTTTACAGGTTAATCAACTAAAAATGTTGATCGAATGGAAAGAAAGAGGACATGAAGTTGAGGACCATCAAGCAACCCAAGACCCAAATTTCATTGCTGCCCTTCAATACTGTGAGTTGTTGAAATTATTTTGGATCCTTGGTATTAGGAGCCAAGTAGAGATACTGCAACATTTTATTAGTTGGTGGGATTTGGATTGCAAACTATTCATGATCAGGGACCAAGAACTTGAAATAGATGTCGTAGGCATTTATTTCATTATTGGTTTGTCTAGAAATTGACAACATATTCAGTTGTCCAGTTCTCGCACTGGAGGAGAGAGCATGGATATGTTGATTGGAAGGCATTGTCTAGGGACTCGAAAGACCCAAAGTGGGAAGATAGATATAAATAACATCACAAAACTCCAGCTATGAAAAATCTTGCATACTATGGCTCGAATAACTGGGGCTCAAGCATTGCATGAAGCAACAAAGTCTCATTTCCAGTACACAATTGAATGTCTAAGTCCCACGGTCTTCAACTTGTGTGAGGGTTTGTTAGTCAATATGAAGCGTCAACTTACGAAGTGCAAGTCAGGAAGGCTGAAACAATTCGGTTTCGGATCCATCTTGGTGATTTTCTTCCTAAAACATGTGCCATTGTTTCGATAGTGGTGGATAGAAGTGGATGCACCAGCGCACAGAGATCCATGATTGATGAGATGGGGTGATCTTATGCCTCAACAGGGAGGATGTCAACGAATTTATTTTTCCCCAACATTTTTTGGATGGCTGCAACAACAACTAATCATGATAGATTATTAGGTATATGTTGACATGGATTTCTTAAGAGATCCTGATCTTCTGCTTCCTCCAGGCGCACAGTGTAACAATGTAGGTAAAAGCTAGTTTTTAACGTTTTGAAGTGTTTAATTTTTTTATATGTGTGCTAAGATTTGATACTTGTGATTTTTGCAGATGTTGGACCAGAGAGACCTCCAGAGGTTTCTCTAATAGCCAGGCAAGTAAGATGCCAGATAGAGGATGCTCCTTATGAGGAGGGAGCAAATTTGATCATTGAGGTGGAGCATAATCTAGAAGTCCTTACAAGGGACATTCTAGAATATGCTTTGATTGATGAGGTGCCACTACAATATCAGAGGCACACAGTAGGGGTACCCGCCAGACTGCGCTGGTTACTGAACCAAGTCATTAGAGCTATGTCGTGCTACCATGAGCACCATGTGGGCGAATAACTATCTCGTAGTATTTATTTTCTGCACTTATGTGGGCTTGAGAAGCCATGTGTCTCAGAACACAATTTTTGACATTTCGATGTAATAAACGTTTTGCAAACTCTCTCTCTCTATATGTGTGTGTGTGTGTGTGTATGTATATTATATATATATATATATATATATATATATATATATATATATATATATATATATATAGATATATATATATATATATATATATACATACATACATATATATATATATATATATATATATATATATATATATATATATATATATATATAGATATATATATATATATACATATACATGTTTTCTTGTTATGTTCACTATGTGATGTTTTCTTTTTACATATGTCGCAGATGTCTATCTAATACATAATTAGCCAATGTATCTGTTAATGTGTTCAAATGTCTCGGAATATGTTGATAAGTGATATAATCAAAATCTCGTTCCAAAAGATGAACTCACAAATACATTCTCAAAATCTGAGGGTTTCTAACTGAATATTGTATGTTAAGTTGTAGTATAATGAGCTGTGAATCAAGATTAACGACTAACTCTCTAATGCCAAGAGCAATGGCTTCTGACAAAATCTCGATAACTGCACTATATTTGGCAATGTTATTAGTAGTACGACCTAAACATATGCCTTGTAAATTCACTAACTCACCATTAGGGTCATAGATTGCCCATGTGACAGAAGATAAATTCTGTGTACTACGACAAGCTCCCTCAACAAAACTGACATAAAGGTTCGATGGCATATGCAAACCAAGTAGAACACATGGTAAGAAGAGGAAAGCATGTTTGCAAAAGCAAACAAACACACCAAAACCAAACTACACACTAATGAATAACACACTAATGTACAAAGTATTTACACGAAATCATGCATAATACTTCTTGAGGTAAAGCCCATTTCAGAGCTTAGCCAATTGATTTCATTCATAGTCAACCAACTCATAGGCACCTTTCTATCATACTCGTTTAACAATGTAAGGCCCATATCACATTGGTTCAAATTTCCCAACTCCCAATTTATCATGGGCTTGATCATATAATCGGACCAAGTCACCTTAAGCAAAAACACGGGGAGTAACAATTTTATCGTATTGTGATTTAACTCGTTTCTTTTGAGCTTCAATTACTAATGCAACAATACGATGAGTTTCATAAAGCCTTTCAAGGTAAAGTAATATTTCCTCCTCCGACAAAGTATCAGGGAGTAATTCGACAACTAGTTTCAATGAAGGAATGTCACATTCAATCGAAAGGGTTGCCTCTAGACCATACACCAAATGAAAGGGTGTGAATATAGTTGCTATCTTAGCTGCAGTTCGGTAGGTCCATAGAGCTGAAAATAGCATAATATCCCAGTTTAATTTATGCATCCCAATGGTATGTTGAAGCATTGTAAGTAGGACTTTGTTGACTACCTCAACTTGGTCATTACCCTGTGGATAGTAAGGAGTTGAGCTGTCATGATGCAGACCCAACTAATCAGTAAGCTTCATCATCATATAATTTTGAAAATGAGAGCCATGGTCAGTGACGATGGCTTGAGGGACACCAAATCGATCTATGACGTGATTAAAAAGGAATTGAGTCACATTTTTACCTTTGGAATCATATGTGGGCATCGCCTTAGCCCATTTAGTTAAATAGTTGACTACAACGATCATATAACCATGCACCCCAACCGAGCGAGGTTTACATGTCATGAAATTAATACCCCATTTGGAAAAGGGTCTGACGGTAATAATTGGGTGCAAGGGTGCGTGTGGGGTGTGCTATTTGCGGTCATAAATCTAGCAGGCATGACATTTTTGGACTGCTAAAATGAAATCTTTGAAGATCGAAGGCCAAAAATAACCAACGTGAAGGATTTTTTGAGTTTTAGCATATCTTGACATGTTTCCACCACATGCCCTAGAGTGACAGTCATTTCAGACTCTCTCAGCTTCTTCAAGCGTTAGACATCGACTGTTGGGTGTGGAGCTTGATTATCTTCTTTATTCAGAGGTGTCACATCATTGGACCCCAATTCGTAATGTGGCGGCAACGCCGCCCGTAAATGTGCACTACCAGGGGGGTCTAAGGGGGGGAACGATGATTATTTGGATCCCCCTCTTGCGGGGGATCAAGGAAGCTCCCCTGAAGCTAAAAGTTAGATGTAAAATTGCCTTGTAAAATGTTGTAATTTCATAGTCAATCTGGGCCGTTCATTAAGCAGAAATCTGACAGTAGAAGTTATGTTTAATTTAGGGTTTTTTTCCCTAGAAGGCATCCCCTCACTATATAGGAGGGAATTGTATTGCGTTTATGCAGTTCTTTATTCTGAGCGAGAAGAGAGAGGATATTGAGAGCGAAGGCGGATTACAATGGATCTGCTGTAGGTTGTATCTTCATTTTGCTGGATAATATAAAAGGAAGGACTGGCTTTTTCTCTGTGGACATAGCCCAAATTGGGTGAACCACATATATATGTGGCTCTCTTGTTTTATGCATTTTTTGTGTTTATATTTACACAATATTTTATGTGTTTCATTTCTCTGTAATATATAATTTTCTAACATCGACGAAGGATGAAAACAACACTAGCACGGTACAAAGTATCTCCGATAATTCAGTGAGGTTAGGATTGATGTCAGATGCATTGACGTTTAGAGTTGGATAACTCTGGTTGAAATTTTTGGGTCTGGAGATAGGTAATGATATCTTCGTACCATGGATTGACAATATTGATGAGGAAGAGAGTTTCATCAGGAATCAGCTTGTCAGATGCAATAGATGTGGTTACAGAAGGAAGGTCACAAATTAACTCAGTGAAAACCAGTGATTTCTTCAATTTAGCTTTAACAAATTCCAAATTGAATTCTTGTAAGATAAAAATCCATTTAGAATACTTTCCCCCCAGCAACTGATGAGTCAGAATGTATGTCATGGGGTTGCAGTAAAAAATCACAGTGGTTTTTCGTAAGAGAATATAGTGCCGAAAGCGTTGAACATCATGAACAATTGCTAAAGCTAGTTTCTCGACATGGGGATATCAAGTTTCTACATCAAATAGATTTTGACTGAGGTAATAAATCACATGTTCATCTCCATAATCATCATCATCATCCTGAACAAGTACCATGGAAATGGTATTATCAGTGATGGCCAACAAAAATAAATAATCGTGGTGATAATTTGGGCGATGAAGTAAAGGAGCACTAATGAGGGCATTCTTCAATGCATCGAAGAATTTTTGAGAAATTTCATCCCAAATGGACGGGATCCCTTTCTTTAACAAATGAGTAAATTCCTTGGCAAGTTCAGTGTAATTATGGACAAAACAATGAAGGAAATTCACTTTCCCTTGTAAGCTTTGCAACTGATGTAAAGAAGATGGAGGGGGGGAATTCATTATGGCCTCCACCTTAAGGGGATCGATCCAGATGCCTTCCTTGGATACAAAAAACCCTAAGAGACAACCAAATTTGATGCAAAAGACACACTTATGCGGATTTAAACAAATGTTGTAGTGTCAACAATGAAAAATGATCTCTCAAAGTTGATCAGGATGGTCGTGAGGCTTAAAATAATGTGCTGGTAATTCATTGAGATAAGGTTAAATTATATGCTTAATATAATGAAAGGCATAAGGCATCACTCGCTGGAAGGTAGCACCGACATTATTTAGACAAAAAGGGAGTTTTTGGTAAGCAAAGTTTCTCGAAGGAAAAATGAAATTGGCTTTACGTTGATTGGTGGGAAGAATGTTAATCTGGTTGTACCCAGAAAAACCGTGCATAAAGGAAAAAATCTCATTCTCGTCACATTCATCGATGATTTGATCTATAAAGGGAGTCAAATAATTGCCTTCGGGACATGCCCGATTGATATCATGATAGTCAACAAAAGCACAGATAGTTCCTTGTTTCTTAGTCATAGGAACAATGTTCAAGACCCAATTTGTCAATGGAATAGGATAAATGAAACTTGCTTTAAGAAGTTTTTCAACTTCTCCTTTTATGGAAACTTCCTTTCTAGGGTGCACGGGACAAAGACACTGATGAATAGGCTTCACATCTGGATAAGTAGGAATATCATGCACCACTATACTCAAATATATGCCATGCACCTCTTCGTATGATCAAGCAAAAGAATCACAAGATTATTTGAAGAGGGTGGTATAAATCTTGATCTCGTTCGGATAACAAGAAACCCAAACATGGATATTTTCAACAATCCCTGGTTTGACAAAGATTTCGATAAGAATTGTAGCTAAAATATTTCCCATGTTTCCTTCAGACAATAATTCATGAACCAAAATAGGTGTCTAGAGTGGATGAGTTGGTACATTGGAAACAAGGGTGTGGCAGACAAGAAGAGATCTCACTAAGGCTTGGGATAAACGAGGAAAAATGTTGGGCATCATTCCATGGAGTTTCCTCAAGAGACATAACTTCTATGATACTCTCATCATTTGGAAATGTCTCATTCAAAGGATCCGAAGTATCCCCAGAACAAAGCCAAGGAGATTGCAACTATGCATCTTGAATCATACTGAAATGATCTTGAATTTCAGAAGTTGTCATAGAAGTTGAAATGACGGCTTGATATGCTTGCTCTATGGGGATAAGAGGCATAACATTGCTAGAACCGTTAATCTGATCAGGACAGGGAATTACCCAAGGACCATGAAAAGTCGAGATCATGTTAATTGAAGTGACATTTGGAGGTGGAAGGGAAAATGTTCCCATAAGGGAAGAGCCTTTTAAAATACCCACCCCAACACTCTCATAAGGGATATCGGTATTCCCAACATATAGCACATTACCATTTGAAGAGTTGGAAGAGAAAAAGTCGATCTGATCGATAGTGACTATTTTTCCATAATGATGAAAACAGAGCACTCGGAATAACATGGAAACCATGCAAAACATCGCATGGGTCCAACTACAACCAAGTAGAAAATTATAATTCAGATTGGCATCGACAAATTATACTTCCAAGTCAACAGTTTTTCCTTCCAATGATATCAGAAATTCATTTAGAATACCATATGGACGTAAACTCTACCATTAAATGCTTCCAAGGAATTGGGGAACTGGTTGAGAGGTGGAGAGCCAATAGATGTCCAACATGAAAGAGACATGATGCAAGTAGAGGCACCCTCATCAATAAGAGTCCTATGAATAGTCTTCCCCTTGATAATAGATTGTATCAAGAAAGCAAGTTGATGCGGGAGATGATGAACATGGTTCTCGAGGTCAAAAGTAATCATATTCGAATTGGTAGGAAAAATTCCTCCTATGTTGGATAGTAATGCTTTCCTTTGTGATTGAAAAGTCTGGATGACTTCCAAAGATGACATCATCGAAGGTGCTTGAGCTAAATCTTCCAAAATATTATAATGCTGAGCAGCAATGGCATTCATATTATATGATGACTTTCGAAGAACACCTTTGGGAGGTGGATGGAAAATGGAATCATTACTAGGTCATTCAATATGAAGAGGACCAGAACTAGGCAGAGTGGACGTAGAAGGTGTATTAGTAGCATCAATTTCCAAAATGGATTTGGTAGGAGTCTGATAATCTTTTGATCGAGTGGCAATAGAGACAGGTGTTGTTCCACTAATAAAAACTTGAGAATTTGAAGATGTAGAGGATTGAGGTTGGTCTACTAGTGAAGTATGTTGTGACGAAAAAGGTTCTTTCAACATAGCCGATGTCCCTTAGGTGATTTTTAATAAACGAATAACCTCAGCACGATGGGGACAATCCTTGGTATAATGATCTTCGTTGCATATAAGACAAGGGTATTTTGGCTTGCATTTGGATACATCATCAACATATGGTTTATGAGGATCCTGTTTTGGGGTATCAACTTTAGCATTACCCTTACCTTTCTTCTTTCCTTTCGAATCGTTGTCTGCTATGGTAGATTGGACAACATTCACTTCGGAAGTTTTGCTAGGATTCTTGGGAGTATTCAAAGGAAGAGAAGGTGTAGTATCCAGAGTATATTTCTACTTCGTAGAAGCGAAAGAAGAATTACTAGAAGTTTGAGCTACTGCCCCAATAATACCATCAACGGGTGGGGTCTTCGTAGGTTTAGAAGATATCGGATCAATAGATAGTATTGAAGCAACAGGCAAGAGATCATACAACGTGCCCGATTGGGAATATACCAAATCTAGATATTGGGCATAGACAATGGCATGATCTTTGGTCACACAGCTACCCATAGCTATGTCCTTGGAAATTTTATTAACGAATGATTTGGTAAACCATTTAGTTAAAAGTTCATTAGGAATATCGAATTCTATAAGACGACATCGACGTCTCCATTCATGGATGTGATCAGAGATGTGCGTAGTGGTCATTTGTTTCAAATACGTAAGGAGATGGGTACAAGTTTCATACCGAAATGGTATAAAGAAGTGAGTAGTAAAAGCCATATCCAAAGTGTTGAAATCTTGAAAGGAACCTTGAGGTAATTTGATGTACCATTTGGCGGCAAAACCCATTAGGGTTCATTGAAAAAGACACAATCGAATGAAATCATTTACCCAAGAGTTGGAAGAGCACCATAGATGGTAGGTCATGACGTGAGTTTGGGCGTCTTCTCCAGAATTTCCTTCAAATTTTGGATAATCACCAAGAATTTTGGTAGGAACCGAAGGCCATACGGTGAATGAAGTATTGGGTCCTTTGTGAGCCTTGAAACATCTGGTAACTCCAAAGTCACTAAGAATAGAAATTGAGGATTAAAAGGCATGAAATGCCTTTGATAAGGTCCATATTGAGGATTCCAACCCTGTTGGTACTGATTTTCCCCCATAGTGGCAGATTGTGACCATAGGGATTTTTATATTGCCCCCACTGAGAGGAATTTTGACCATAAAAAGGTTGATTTTTCCCCCACAAAGGTGGGTTCTGACTAGGAAAAGGTTGATATTGACCCACCACAAGTCGTTGAGAAACATAAGGGGGATAAAATGCGTGTGAGGAGTATTGAGCGTAGGGTTGCCGATGCAACTGTTGACATTGTTGATATAACGATTGCCCTTGTTGCTGCAATGATTAACCTTGCTGATGCAATGGTTGACCTTGTTGATACAAGGGTTGACCTTGCCTACTGCAATGGTTGGGCTTGATGCAACAATGGTTTCCCTTGCTGCTACAAAGGTTGTTGATAAGACCCTTGTTGCATGTAAGGTCCTTGTTGTACAAAAGGTCCTTGTTGCTGATGGGTTCCTTATGGAATTTGATAGGTTCCTTGTTGATATTGATAGGTTCCTTGTTGCTGAAATGGTCCTTGCTAAAAACGATTACCAACTCCTAAAGGATAAGTTCCAGAAGCAAACTGAAATTGACCAAATGACCCAGATGAGGGATTAGGACTAGATTGCATTTGGGATCATGCCTGTGGATTGAAAGGTGGATTTTGAGGTTGTTGTGAACCATAAGGAGGGTATGGTTGTTGGTGAGGTATTTGATAAGAAAGAGGTTGTTGATAAGGAATTTGATCAAATCCATAAGGAAAATTACCAACAGTCTGAGTCGATCCCATAACGTGAGTTTGAGATCCACTCACATAGTTTCCACTAGAAATAGGAGGTACATATGGAGGAGGTGGTTTCCCCCCATGCGGTGAGATAGGGGATGGTACATATTTACCACTCAATGGAGGAGGTGTAACCACTGTAGAGGTCGATAGAGGAGTTGTAGAACCTATAGGGACATTAAATGTCCCAACTGTGACTGTAGGTTGAACAGGAACCGAAGACACTGTAGTTTGAATAGGAATTTGAGAGGCCATGTTCAAGATGAACGGGCCGAAGGTAGAGGTAGGCATAATGCCAGATGACCGTATTAGATGATGATAAAGTGAAGATGCACTTGGAGTAACTGAATCTAAATGACCAAGAGAGGTATAACCTCGTAGGAATAAAGGTTCACTACTTTCAGGTGGTGGAGTTGGCCCACTGCCCATATGAGGAGAAGGCACATATGGAAAGCCTTCAGGCGGAAAGTGGTATTCAGATTCATCACCAAGACTCGAAATGAGTGGTCGAGACTTCTAAATGAGGATCTCGAGGAGACGTTGGAATCTCACCTTTTGATGCCATGGGTGGAAACAATTAGTGAAGGGGAATGCACGATGATCGAGGAGAAGGCCCCAAAGGTACGATGGGATTATTAAACTAACTATATGGGAATTGAGGAGATACTATCAAAGTATCGTAAAGTGGATTAGGGGGAAACAACAAAAACAGTTGAGGAACCTTAGGACTTTCTGGGGCAGATTCGTGAGATGATGACAACGACTCTCGAGGTGGAGGACGAGATGTAAGGGGTTGAATACTCGGGACAATTCCAAGTTCAAAACATGGACTTTCAAGTGACTCTAAAATCTTAGGGTGGACCCCTTATGGCGACCCTTCAGTGTCAAATTGCGAAGGGGATAGATAACGTGAACTCGACGGTTTTGCCACAGTGACCTTTTCTCAAAAACAAAAAGAGGGGAGGTGATTTATTTGAGCTTCAATTAAAATTTACCATTAATAAGGCATAATGAGGACAAGGAGAACTACATGGGTAAGACATGTTATCATGGGAATTAAATTTTAGAACTTAAAAAAAAAAATCACAAAAGGGTAATATAGGCAACAAGGTTTACCAAGTATCCATGAACCGTAATATATACCTTAGCCGAAACCAAGGACTTAATGTAGGGTGACCAATCTCCCCGAATGTTATGTTTGGTGTATTACGTTTACAATGCGGCTAACTCGATTACTTGTGAATAAAGGTAGAAACCTAGTGGGGTCTTCCAATATTTACATGATGGTACGGGGAGCACAAGTCTATGTTAGTGCTGTCTAATGTATAACCATTTGATGAGAGTGTTCCCATATACTTGCAATACATGGAGTGCCTCTAGTATACCTGAGAGTACTGGAGAATGATCCTATATACTTCTGTATGTGGAACGAGATTTTACCTTCAGGATATAATGCTGGCCAATAACAATAGATGTTATGTTTATAGACACTGGAACACATCTATATCCTAGACCTCTAAATGTTTGCATTAGGTTTCAAATTCTCCTTAGGTTAATAGGGTAAATTTTAACATTTATCTTGAATTATGTTTCCATTTTGGGTTCAAAACAATGTCACTGAATCCCTAAGATGCAAATATATGAGAAAAAGAAAACTTTCCACTTCAATGAAAGCTAGACTAATCAAGGGAAGAAATTTCAATGAATAATTCATCAAACAACATGCCTTCCACTAAATTTCACTTTCTCTTTCCAAATGCAATGATCAAGAGCAAAAACAATATTCACTTTTCACAATCCTAAATGCAACTTTTCGAAAGCAAAATGATCTTTACTTTTACTAAGATGCACTCATATAAATTATGTTTTTCTTTGATTTTTTTTTAATGCCCTAATGTGACTAATGCATCAATCAAAGAAACACCAATTCGAATTCAAAAGCACTTAAAATGAAAATAACTTTCACTTTTTCCCTTTTGAACAAATAATCATTGCATTCTTTTCCAATTGTAAAACAAACAATGTAATATATGCTTGACAAACAAAAAAGTTGGTTTCCGGATGCAAGATGACCTAATGCAATCGAAAAACAACTTTGTAAAAGACAAAATGAAACTAATGAAAATAGATGTTTTGAATGACTTCTTCACAGAATTAGATCTAATCAAATAGCAAATGAAGATCTCAGTGACACTCTCAAGCAACAAGTGACAATTAAATGACATAAAAACCCTAGAATCAATCCAATTTCACTCTGAGCACTTGAAAAGACAAGGACAAAAAATTGCTAATTAACGAAGATGACTAGACAAAACAATAATAAATCCAGTAAAAAAAGACAGGAAAAGACCTCAAGGGCCAAGAAAAACTGGAATTTAAGAGAGAAACCCTATTTCTTTACAAAACTCTAAGATCAACACAACTGAAATAGCCAAATCTATGCTGAAATGGATATCAGCATGACTGTTTCAAGAAAAAAAGCACTGGCAGTGTGAATGTTCAGATAAAAATTGCATTGGGCGAGGAATATGGGAAAAAATAAAAAACATTCCAAAAAATAATCTAGACTCAACACTATAAGGCAGTAATCAGTGAATGTGCAGACCTAACTCAAACTAACTGAGAATGTTGTGGTCATACAAAGTGATCAAATTTAGACAAAATCAAGAAAACAGATTGAAGAGGCTATAGCTTCCCCAACGGAGTCACCATTTTGTTGTGAAGATAAATCACTTCTATGGAAATAAGTGATCTCTCTAACCCAATGAGTGGGTCTAGTGATGAATTTAACAAACAAATACAAACTTTCGTAGCTTATGTTTAAAAATACAGAGAGAAGGAGAAACCTACCTTGTTCTGATGCTAATCACTCAATCTTTTGGCGATGTCTTTGATTTCCTAGCTTCCAGGCTCGCTCCTTTCTTGTTATTTACGTTTGATTACCTACAAGAGAGATCAAAAGACTATGCAAAATACAAGAGCATACATAGTAGATATCAAACATAAACTACTTGATAGATCAAGGAGTATCAAGATAAATGCATAAATATTTAGACATTTATGAAAAGTGAACATCAGATGTATATATTTATGAATAAAAAAGGGAAGCATACAATCATTGCCTTGATGTTGGAGACCTCCTTTGGGTGGATTTCCAAGTCCAAGCCAACACTCTTCAAGCACTCCTTCTCCAAGTTAGATGGGAAACATTTAGGCATAATCTCAGCATAGGAATGCAAGAAATCAATGACCAACCATTTGAGGATGGAAGGGATTTGATTTATAGGAAGGGAGAGGGAGTTAGGGATCCACAAAAGAGGGAGGAAGGTATACATCTCAAGGGGAAGGCCCTTAAAGGTAGGATCAAGAGCTCCAAATGGGAGAGCTCGACCATATCTCTACCCAACAACATCCAGCTCGATGTTTCTCGAAGTTTCCAATGTACGAAGCTTCTCTTCCATTTTGAGAAAGCTTTCCAAAAGAGGTTCAACATGACTTTTCATATCAAAACCCTCGCTGGCAATGCTAGGTCAAAGAAGTGTAGCCTGCCATCAGCATGAATATCTTTGCATTAGAATACATTAGACAGATGTTGAACTTAGATGATATCCACTTTGTAGTGACAAAGAAGAAGGCACAATTCAGAATTAAAACATAGGTGGGATCATTTGTATGCAACACTAGGACAATAGGTGAGGAGGCAGATAAAACATTGAAGGAGATGAAATTTAGCTTAAGCTTCACATGGTCTTATTACCCCTATGACATGATCTGTAGACTTAGAGTGGACAAGAAGAATTCTCCCTATATCCACACTTCTAGGCCAGACATAGAACAATATACAAATCAGTTGGAATGGGCAGAAAATACCCTGCAGGAAGCTAAAGAGCAACTTGTTTCCACTTCCAGTGTATAGACTCCTGTTCCTCAGGAAAAATCCAGCAAAATGCAAAGGGAGGAAGGGTCATCATCTACAACCAGAAGTGAAGTGAAAGAATTTAGAATCAGTTATAGAAAGAGACACAAGGTGACTCACAAACCAAGAGTAGACAAAGAGATTGAAGAACAGGAAGCTATCATCATCATCGATTCACCACCTACAACCACCAAGTTCACTACATCTCCTTATGAACCTTCACCTTCACTGGGTCATAAGGAGATTGAGCTACAAACAAACACTATCCAAATAGAAAAAGATATGACAGTGTTTGATAGGTATAGAAAAATAAATCTTAGGAATGAAATCTTGAAGAACAACACTTACAATTCTGGAACTAGACTTCCAACTCACATAATATACTTTTGTTAGTATTTGATACTGAACATGGTAAAATTCAGATGGCCTTTCTTGAGGCCCAGGCTTCATAGCCCAAATTAGTAGCTGACTACAAGAGCACCACCTTTGAGTTTACTACAAAGGACATACATCCCATTGATCAAATGGATATGCATAAACAAACTGGTGAAATTGCAGGTTTCTTTTAAAAATGTACAATCACAGTTGAAGATGGAGAAGGTCTCCTCCTTGGCCAAAGATAACAGGATCAAGTCTTTGGAAGGCTTGGTTATCAAGATATGGTATGACCCTAAGGATGTTATAGCTGCTGAAGAAATTATTAAGAAGAAAAACTTGGACATTGCAGCATTGACGAAACAACTCAAGCTTCTAGCTACAGAAGGTCCAATGACCAAGGACATTGCAGAAGATGAAGCTTAGAAATCAGATATGATGAAACTAATTATTGATTGAAACATACATATCAGGCATATGGAAGTAGAGTTGGAAAAGATGATAAAGGAGAAGGAAGACAACTTGAATATGGCCATTGTTCCCTTAGATGATGTACCTCTTTATCAATTGCCATGAATAGGAACAACTATTGCACATACCACTTCGACTCAGACTCCCAGTGCTGAACAAGTCACACATACATTACAAAATATGTCATTACTGTCGAAGGAAATTGAGACTTTGCAGAGCCACCTCAAAGCTTTGGAAGTTCAAAAGGACAAAGCTAAAGCTGCTCAGACTACTGAATTGGACAAATCTCAGAGACTTTTGGAAAAGTTGTGCCAAGTAGAGAGAGATACATCTATTGGCCATACCTTGGCCCAAGCCAAGGAAATAATTTGGATGAACATACTTGACTCAATGAATGAGATTTGGCCTTCTATTCAAATTATATTTGAGAAGAAAGATTTAATAAAGAAGACCACTGAGACCATTTTGAAAGGAAGGGAAAAATTGGGAGAAATGCCAACTAAAGCTGGCAATATTATCAGGTTCTTAAATTCAAATTCTAGATATGAGCTGGAGGAAGTGGGAGTTAGCAATAGAACTGCCGCCATTCTGGAGGTCAAGAAATTCTTGACTAAGAAATCTTATTGACCACTTGGAGGAAAGGTGTGAAACCTTGGAGCTGTAGGTGAACAGATTTACAAACATGATTGAAGCCTTAATGCTGAAGGGACTACTCAGTATCTATGTAATCACTGACAAGCTGATCACTCAGGAGGACTACATCCAAAATATGAAAGAGATAACTAAAATCAGCATTAAGTTCAGTGGAATAAAAGTAAGTATGAAAACAAAAGCATTTCTGGAGACTATGTCAAATGACCCACGTGTAGAATGAGGTAAAACATGTTTTTACCATGAAACCAACTTTTGCTAAGTATACAAAGGTAGATGAAATTTATCGTAGGTGTTAGCACTCAAATCTGCCTTAGGCTGAGAAAGGCAAAACTCAAGGCCACATCAAACCAAGCTCAGCCTCGTAGCTAGCCCTACGAGGACAGGAGAGGGCTCTCTCCCGGTCTATCTCAGCAAAAGGTCTTCAAAGGGGCTGAGATGACTCAAATTTAATACTGATTTTAGGCTAGTAAAGATATAGGAAAGTTTGTTTTAGATTTTTTAGTTTTTTGTTGGAGAAATGGGAAAACCAATTTTGGGTGCGGGGATTGAAGTCAGATTTTTGCAGAGATCGAGTTGGGGCGAGGTAGGCAATAGTCTTGATGCCTTTGATCAGGTATATGGATGGATTAGAACGACAAGGAGATAAAGAGGGCAAAGGAGAAAATGGATCCTCTCCAAACTGACGAAAACATATAAAACTAAACAAATTTTAAAGGAAGAGCACTGTAGACAATGAATTCAACCTCATTTACTCATTCATTTAGTTTCAGAAGCATAGGAAGGAATGGCATACATGTAAACATGAATAAAATTACAATAACTGAGAGATAACACCATCAAGAACTGAAAGCCACAAGAATCCCAACAGGTGCTGCAAAATCTCTGATCTTTCCTTAGCCAAAATATGAAAAATATGTACAATAGTGTGCCAAAATCTTCCCAAGAGTCCAACCTGTGCTACTGAATGAAAATTTACATATATAGATCATGCTAACCTCATTCCCTAATATCTAGAGGTCTAGCTCCTCCTTCTAGGAGCAGTTTGAACAAATTCTAAACATGGAGCAAGAATCTAGGTGACCAAAACAACCTGCCTCTAAAAAGAAGGAAACTGATTCATTACATTAATTTCTTGCTAATTTGTGAATGAATCATCTAGAAGAAGGTAGATAGGTGCCATGTTACCTTACATACATCAAATTACATCATGTTGGGTCAAAAATCACATCAAGGAGTGAAACTGGTGAAAACTGGCCAAACTCCTGAGCTAGAGGATGAAAACTGGACCAAAAACCCCAATGCGTAGCGCCGTGATCCCAATGTGTAGCGCATCCTTCGGCCTGTTTTTGGGGCACTTCCCAACATCAAAATTGAGCTCATGATAGCTCATTGGAAAGCCCTGGATGTCTACTTTCCAACCCAAGTGGAATTTTCCAATTTGGAGCTCATGTGCCCCTCCAAAACTGCATTCTCCCAGAAGTACTTCCTGCTGTAGCAAAAGGTGGCAACAAGGTGGTTTTCATGGTGTTTTTAGGCCTTTTGATCATCCAGAACTTGATGAAATGCCTTGGAAATAATTGAGCATGTATATTTCACCATGACAAACCCAAAAATATAAGTTTTTTCTCCAGCAAGTGCCTCAATCAAAAGCGAGCGCGCGGGCGCGCTACCCATTGAGCGGAAAAAACTGTTTTTTGAGACAAAAATTTCAAAATGACAAAAATTTCTCCGAATTTGCTCAAATTCGGAGCGAAGACCCTCCATCATGTGTCATGATCAGCCAAAGAAGCCTCGGCCAAAACTTGAAGCGGATCTAGCCTCTTTCGTCGTTTTAGTGCTTTGCTCAACCTCCTTTGCAAAATCTTCATTTTTGCTTTGCCAACATGCATGCGAGCCCAATAATGATTCTTCATGTGATGAAGCAAGTCTTTGTCTCTATTGGCCTTCGCCAACAACTCCTCCAAATGTCGATTGACTTTCTCAAGCAAAAATTTCCGCGCAACAGGTGTCAAATCACCAGGTCTTTTACGGGCCAACCTTCGGTCTTCACGGATTCGTTGCAGCTCTATAAGTGTGTGCTCATCCTCTAACTGTTTATTGCGCTGCTCCAAGTATTTGATTAGACATTCCGCCTTTAGCAACTTCTCATTCAAGCTATCAATCTCAGTCTTTTTCTCTTGGATGATCTCTTTCAGCTTCAAGCTAGGAGAGCTCCTATCCACATCACCCAATGCATCATCAACATCATGACCACCTGAATGGCCCTCCTCATAGATTGGCCCCTTGCCTTTGTCCTGAACCTGTACCTGTACTGAAGAAGAAGGCGAGACGCCTTCCACACCATGTGAAGATAATACTCGCCGTGTAGCTGCAAATAAGGCCCTGTGGCCTCGCTAATATGTCACACATGCTGGTTGGTCTCAGGAATGTAAAAATGATGTGAAGGCCCTCCCTCATCACGAACAATCTCGGGAGGTGGCTGTGGCGTTGTGAAAAAGTCGCGAGAAATGAAATCCTCCCAAGTAATGCCCTGCTGTGCCAACTGATGAACCACTACGATCTTGATCAGCGCATAATGATAAATACTCCTGTGCTGCTGTGCTGGGGTCTTCCTTTGTACTAATACAACCATCCTCTCTATGTTGTGAAACATGAAGTATGGAATGTTCATCAAACGTACCCTTGTAAAATGCATCAACAAACGGACATGGTACGCATAAAGACGGGAGAATCTGCCCTCACAACTGAAATACCGAATGATGAGTTTCATCAAAGGTGCAAATTGATCATTCAGGTACTGGAAAGGAAAAACCCTGCTCAAGTGCCTCATATACCCAGGTTTGATGTATGGCTCATAATAGGATTTCTCTAGCTGCTGACGCTTATTCCATTACTCTCCAATATTTGGTATCCCAGTGGCCTCTGCAATAGTCTCTGGTGACAAAATGAAATTAACTCCAGCAAGGTTTACATGGCCATCATGTAAATGTAGAACAAACAAGCGAGCTAATTCACGATGATGTTGGATTTGTGAAATTAGCTCACAATAGTGATAGCATGACTGGTGGCGAAAACAATCCATTGCAAGCGGGCAAGCCTGCAATTGTGCTAAAGAAGTGGGATCTTCTCTGAGATTCTTTCCACCTTTGCCACCTCTACGAGGCCTCTGAGGCACATTACCCTCTGTTGTGGAATCACTGTCATTCTCCTGCTCATAAACGGAATCTGTGTTTGACATAACTTCAAAAACACAATGTCTGCAATGGGTACGGTGTCTGCAATATGTATGGTGTAGGTATGATGAAATTACAATTTCAATGCATACTCAAAAGCTAACCAAAACACATAAGAATTCTGCCATAATGATGATACTCTGTTTCAGTGTATTGGACATGAAACAGTCACTGGTTTGATTACAATGACAGTTTGACAGATAAACAAAAGTATTTGAAATGTACCCTTTGTGATGTTGACAAAACTCTTAGAAATAAGTATGAAGCTATGTTTCATGAAAGGAGAGTGGAAAAATCTTCTTCGGCCACCCACATGTTCTTTAAAACCCTAAAGAATGGTCTTAACATGAACCTAGAGTTTCATTTTTTTTAACACCCCATACATCATATTTTCCTCTCAAACACACTACTATCAATTTCAAATTGAAAGAGCAGCTGAGAAACACCTACTTGCACGATTTAGAAGCGATTTGATAAGATCTGGCCGTATGCACAAAAAATTTTGATGCTATGACTGAGTGCGTAGCGCACACCTCAGTGCGTAGCGCCTGTGTATTTTTACACTGGCCGCGCGAGCCCAATGCGTAGCACTCAGCTTGGTGCGTAGCGCACACCTCCAATGCGTAGCGCACACCTTCAATGCTGCCCACGAGGTATGTAAACACTGTTTCGACCTTCTAACACTTAAACACGACTTCTCCTTGGAAATTTGTGATCAAATGGACTTGTTTTCCCTTTTATATGCAAACAAAATATCTCACCAAATCTGATTTGATTTAAAACCCACTTTGTAATGTTTGGCACTTTTTCATCTTTGGTCTTTTAATACAACACTGCTTGTTGATTTTCTCATGCTTTTCTGAGGTTTGGACTGATCATCTTTTGTTGATTTTTGCAGGGATCTAGCATTTTGGCTTTGGAGAAGATCAGAGGCTTGCTTTGAAACCCTTTGAGATAAAACAAATACAATTATTTACATCAACAATTTTTAGGTCCAAAACAGGGTTTTGAACTAAAAATGTTTTAAAATGCTTTATGAAAAACTCATTACACAAGAGTCTATTGATATCAACCTCATGACCTGCAGGCTTGTATTATGTATATGCAAAGGATTGACAACCCTAGACTCTAGGACTTTTTAATGAAACAAAACTTTTATGACAATGAGTGCATGATTATGGACTTCAGTGATTTTTGAGAAAATTTGTTTTTTCACTAACCCTGCAGGTACAAACATGAGGAAACACAATACAACCAGACTCCCTAGTCAGTCAATGGCATGCCCTTAGCGGAATGCAACGAAGTGAAACAAGCGAGACACCTAAAATGATATGCAAAGGCGAAAAGATCTCTGACGGAGGGCTGTAAGGACTGACTCTAACAGTAGGGTGAAAAAGTTAATAGTACCAGATGAAAAGAGATGGGAAGAGTTACTTGATTTACTGTATTAAGAAATAACTCAGGAGCAGTAAACGATTTTTCTAGAATAGTAGCCAACGCAAGTTTTAGTTCAACATCACACTCTGTTTTGAATGACTCAGTAATAGAAACCACCCAAATAGGGCCACCGTTTTCCTCAATTGCTTATATGGGCTATTCTTTTTTCAGGATTAGATAATATTAGTTTGTAATTAGGTTAATAATACACTGTCAGTTTCACAACGACTTTGTAAAGCATTATTTAATTTTTATTATAAATACTTCACTGTTTGAAGTACTAGTGTTGATTTCTGAATGTAATTTCTGCTATATATTGTAATTTTGAAGTACTGGAGAATCAATAATACAGGGGCTTTCCATTGGATTCATGTGCTTTGTTAAATGGTGATGTGTTTCTTCTCTTTATTTTTTTAAACAATGTTATTCCTTTTCTATGTTTTTCTAAATCTAAATTAATAAACAGAAACTGTGATAAATAGGATTCGTTACCTAGAGCGCCCTATTTTGGTTGTTATTAATTTTAATGTTTTCCATTGAAGTCAGGACAAATAATTATTAATTGCTCTTTGTTCTTTACTAAACCTTACACTTCTTCTTTTCCACCATCCATTTAAATTCTGAAAAGATCCATTTACTGCAACTTAGCTTGCCATGTGAGAACTCCTTTAAAAATTGATGGAAAAACTCCAGTTTTAGTTTAGAGACTCCATATCCCAATGGAATTATAACACTCAAATCAACCAAACCAACCAAACAAAACAAACAAGTACAATCATAGCTAGCCTAAAAATTACACTAAAACAAAAGCTAAATCAAATAGAGAGATCCCTCTTTGAAGCTGGCAGGGCTAGATCCCAGCTTCCAAAGTGTTTTTGATGTTGTCCTATGTGTTTACTCCCTCGCCCTCAAAAATACAGAATGACAACATAGTGGTGACCATACTGGGGAAGAATAATTCTTAATCTAAAACATTATTAATCTCTAGTATCAAATCAATATTTCTGTAAATCCAAACTTATATATCATTATGAAATACATGATCTGAGGTTGATATTTTGTAAATATTTATTGTTTCATTGATTTTATTTTATTTGTGTGATGATTTTTCATAGCCTTGGCTCCCAAAAAAATTACACTAGATCTCACCCTAATCCCAACCCTACTGAATTCATAGATAAACCTGAGAAGTTGGTGAGAAAGAAAAGTTTTATAGAGAGTCAAGGTAGTAATAGTCCATTGTCTAGATTCAATTCTCCTCTTGAAAAATATTCCTTTTTCAAGGTCTAATTCTCTTCCAGAGAAATTCGAAACTATTCAAGATATAGAATTTGATTTGCCTTTTCAGCATAGTTTGTTTAGATCAAAGTCTGAGGCTTTTGTAGACCAAACTATCATCGATAAAGCCCTACTGCAACCATATATACCCCAAGTCCTTGAAACATATCTTGATCTTGAATCTTTACAGCAATTTAACAAATTACAAGGTCTAGTTTCAGTGTTGGACCAAGCTATTGAAGAAGCTTTTATTCAACAATCTATTGAATTCTCTTCTTTAACTATTGTAGCAGCCTCTTTGTCTAGTCAGTCTTCCGAGTCTGTACATTTAAAGCCTCCTAGTCCTACTCATTCCATAGTTTCAACTTCCCTACCTGTGATCTCTCAAACTATTATCCCTATTATCCCTGTAATTATCAAAACTGCACCTCCATTAGGTCCATCCTCAAGTCAATCTACCAGGACAGTTATGGCAAGAAGGTATGCACCCTTGGTGTTACCAGGATAGCTAAATGCTATGCTTGCAGATTACCAGTCCAAAATTGTGACCTTTTATAACACTAGTGCTTACACTGCCCAACATCAAGTGGATAGGATGAATGATGTGTTTGACCTCCAAGAATTAGATGAAGTTGATGTTAAAATGATATTTTTTTCTAAAATTTTAGGAGGTGATGTCAAGAAATGGTTTAGGGGTTTACCTGCAGGAAGTACAACCAACCTTGATGCTTTCCATAAAACTTTCTTAGCTAGATGGGAGATCAAGAAGAACCCACTTCAACTCCTAAATGAATATAAAATATTGAAAATAAAACCAAATGAAAGTGTGGAATAATATTGTGAATAGTTTAATACTGTTTACAACACTATTCTACTAGACATCAAGCCCTCCCTTGGCCTAGCTCTGATTGATTTTCCAGATGGTTTTGTTGTAGACATGGAATATCAACTTAGAGAAAGGGACCCCACAACTTTGGAAGAAATGCAAGAAATGCAATTAAATTTGAAGCTAACATCTTGGCCAAAAAAGCTAAACTGAAGTCTGAACGCAGAGTGACCATAAAAGAAGAACCTTCTACTTCTGTTATTGATCATAGGATTGATAACTTAGTCAGAGTAGTGAATCAAATGATGCAAATATTGAACATTAATGACCAAACTCAAGCAAGGGAAAACCAAAATTCCCCTCAAACTAGAAACCAAAACTTTAGAAGGAATGTTCCCCAAATTAAACAAAGAGAACAAAAGGGTCTAGACTAGAAGGTTTGGCCTACTTTTCAGGAAAAAAACACAGATGATGAAGGGAATATTGTGGAATATTTGGACGATAATCAAATAAATTTGCTGGGGATAAATGATGATGAAACAATTTTCCTCATTCAATAGGAGCAAGAACGTTTTCTCTTAGCCCAAACTAAATTGGATTCTGAAGAGTCAGATGAATATAAACAAGGGTTTGAAAATTCCATAATGGAAGTCCATAGGGAGTAAAACCTTAGAAGAAAAAAGAGTACATACGCTCCCAATGCCAAAATTTGAGAAAAACTTGCTAAAAAGTTCTCTGAAAATGAACCTAGGAAAACCACATACAGTATTCCTAAGAAAACTATGGATAATTCTGGTAAGAAAAAGGTAGAAATCCTTGTCAAAAAGGTTGTTAACAGTGTTTTTAAAACTGCTCAAACATATGTCCCAACCACCAGTCAACAAAAAGAGCCTATCACAAAACAAATTACAGAGAAAGTTGAACCTCCTAACTTAAGTAAGAGTCAAGAATCTTTCAATATTGAGAATGAACTGGAAAAATTGAAAACCCTATCCCTCTCATAGAGTTAATGAACAAAAACATGTACAGACCCTAAGTAATGAAAGATTTAAACATTGGGGAAAACAATGACTCTGTAAATCTAAATGATGACAAACCTGAACTCTTATTTGGGTTGGAAGTTGAAGGAAAACCACAGGAAGGAGGAGTTCCTCCATTCTATGTTAGCCTAAATATTCATGACAAGATTCTCCATAATGTTATGTTAGATTCAGATGCATCTCACAATTTAATTCCTAAAGTTGTGATGGAAAAAATAGGACTTGACATTACTAGACCCTATAAAGACTTGTACTCCTTCAACAAAGTTATATGCCTAGGTCTTATCAAGGACCTATGTGTTAATTTAGCCCAAATCCCTGCTAAAGTCTAGTGATGGACATAGTGGTTGCAAACATTCCACCTAAGTATGGTATGTTGTTGTCACACTCATGGGGAGAAAAATTAGAATGAACCCTACAAATGGACATGACCTTTGCTACCATACCAGTTTTTGGATAGCAAAGGAGATGGTATAGGGAAACCTTAATGAAATTTATGGTGAGTACACAAGGCAGACCTCAAAATGATCCACTTTATTCAGTTCATTCAGATTTAGATTCATTTATTATTTACAATGATGGGGATATAAACAATCAAGTAATCAATGCTAAGAATGAGGTTTCTAAAATAGACCTAGCCCAAACAAAAATAACAAAACTGAAAACTCTTCATGAACCGCTTTGGAACATGAGTTTTGATGGCTTTTGCAGCAAGGATGGTGTTGGAGTAGGAATTTGGGTTGTTAACATAGGAAATAATCATGCTAAAGGGCATTCATATAGGCTTAATTTTCAATGCACTAATAACATAGCAGAGTATGAAGCCCTCATTCTAGGTTTGCAATTGTTAAAAAGGTTAGGTGCTAAAAGAATATCTATTGAAGGAGATGCTGAATTAATTATTAAGAAAATTAAAGGAGAATATACGGCCAAACATCCTAGGATGAGAGCATATAGAAATGCTGTGTTGTACTTCCTATAAAGTTTCCTTAAATATGACCTTTCTACAATCCCTAGAAAACAAAACATCATCCCAAACAATCTGTCTTTTTCAGCTAGCTCTTGCAAAATGCCTTATCCTAATCAAGAATATGTACTGGAGGCAAAACATCAACTAGCTGTACTTGATAACGTAAAATATTGGCAGGTATTTCGAAATGATAAACATATTGAGAGTTTTTTGCAATCCAAAGATGAATTTCAAGATGACAGTATTGATTTGGAATATGAAGGAGATAGTCAAATCACTGAATGTTAGGATATTCCGACACATAGGAAATAGCTAAGTATAAATTGGTCTAGTGTGGAGTTAGCTAATGTGTGTTTCTTTAAAATGTACTTTTGTAACTTATAATCCGACGGTCACGATATGTTCTAGACATGAAGTGATCCAACGGTTCGTTCTCTCCTCGATATTATCGACACTTTATTTGTGGCTTAACACCTGATTGGTCCATGATCTATATTTAAAGAGCATGGAGGGTCATTTTTAGGGGGACCATTCATGAGAGAAGCTTATGTAAATTTTATTTCTTTTATTAATAAATTTTTTGAAGTGGTTGGTTGGCTTGGTGCATGGATTGTTTCCCTCTTTGAGGGTTTTAACCACGTCAACAATACTGGTGTATTGATCTGTGATCTATTTTTGAGCGATGTCCTTTGGTGTTTTATCTGAGGAACTTACCCTGTAAATTCCTACATGGTATCACATCTTGTTTGAGGGCCGCATCTGTTGGTGATCCAAATTGGAAGCCTATACAACTTTATCTGATAGTTGTTTCCTAGATCTACTGTTTTTGACCACTTTCAGGCCGAGAGGACTACTCTATTGTGTTAGGAGCATGTGTTCCATTGATGAACCCCTTTCGTTTCACGTGAAAAGGTTTCCGGTAGCCCTAACTACATCATTTTTAAGATCTAGAGGTATACAATGTTTATTTGTAGTTTTAGTTATTTATCTCTTTGTTTATTTTGTTTTATTTATCTCTCTGTTTTTAATTACCAGATCTATACCTTTAATTTCTGCATATGCTCTTTTCCCCACGACTCTGTGCGATCTGGGCAAATCAGAAACAGAAAGGAATGATTTTTCTCATGTGTATGATCTTTTCCACTGCGCCTTACAGTGATCTTGGAAAATCAAAAACATTGAAGAAAATATTTAGTTTCTCGCGAAAGCTAACTTCAAGCCATAAAATTTGGTTTTTCTTGTATGTCCATGTTGAATTGTGTGGTTTTTTGTTTTGTAGGGAAAAAGAGCTTTTTCAAGTAAGCACGCACCCCAAAGCTTCAGTGGCTAAAAAAAGAAAAAAAAGAAAAACCCTCCTCTTTTAAACTAGCTCACTTGGTCCAAAGTTACTTTATGAGAATAGATGTCTTGAGTTCAAGTTTTTCTTTTTGTTGAGTTACTTTTTTAAAAAGCACATGTAACTTATGTTTTAAAGTTACTTTGTGTAAAAGTGTTCTCACCCATTATAAAAAGTGAGTCACATATAATGCTAAAGTCTCTTTATCTTTTATTTAAGTTACAATTTAGTGGGTAGCTCATAAAGTACCACTGTAAAAGTGACTTTCACTTATTTATAAAAGTGGGTAACATAAAATAATTTTTTTCTAAGTGAGCTAATTAGATTAAGATTGGAAAGGGGGGATATTTTTTTTTAAATATAACATTATCATTCACTTCTTCACATTCACGCACTTCGTCGGCATCTTCAACAACTTTTCTTCAAAAAGCCATAACTTCTTCATCCGGAAGCCGTTTCAGAGCCGTTTGTTTTTAATCAACCTAATTTTTCAAGATCTTTCCATTGGAACACTTAGTTTCAGCTTCTACAACTTAATTTTCTATTAAAATGGAAAGTCCATTCCAAGTTATTCTTGACAACACCAACTACTTTCAATGGTGTTTTCGGACCTCATATTGTCTCTTTTTGACCATACATTTCGCTATGATGTCATCCTTTTTCAACTTATATTTAATGTCCTTGTTATTTTTTTAATCCAATTATTCAAAAGGTACACAATATTTCTTCTCATCACTATACGTTTAATTATTTTACATATAATTACACTATCTTCATAGTTAATCATTGAATTGATAGTTGCTGAGTAGTTAAAGAACGATGTGCAGTCCACATTGCTGAAACTGCCGAGAGATTGCAAGATTACTTCTACAGTTGCTGAAACAGTAGGAACGACATGCAAATCTCATGGCTGAATAGTTGTGATTTGCAGTCTAGATTTGATAGCAACAGAAGAAGATCATAAAAGGAGCTGCTGCACTGGATGTAACGACCATGATGTAAAGACAACATTACTATAACAACATTTTGTTGATGGGAAAACTAATTTCCCTATTTTTGTATAAAGGGTTAAAATAGGACTTAAAATGTAATCTGTTGTAATAAATGTCTCCTCTTTAAAAAGAGGAGACATCTACATTAGAGGGGGATGAACAGACTGCGGGGAAAGGTTTAGTTGAAGGAACAGAACTGGAATCTTTTTGTAACATGACATATTAATGGATGAATAAAATCTTGTTCTGAACATTTCTTTCTAGTTCTTGTCTCCTGGGGAATCTTGTGAGAAGGACAGGGCCCACCTTCATCACAAGATTCACCCATTATATTTTTGTAGTGTGTTAAGTGTGTCTTTTATCCATGCCTTGTTAACAGTACTGTTTACTGAATATTGTTTTCGCACTATTGCTGAAACTCTGTTTTATTTCCAGTTGATTGCTTCATTATTTAGTTTATCCATAGTTCATTCATGAGTGTTTCATTTCCAATTGAGTTTACAAAGTGTGTTGGCAGCATGGAAATCAGAAACAGGTGCTGAAGATTCCCGCTCTGGGAATAGGGTCCTGTTCTCTGTTACAGCATAGCTAGTGCTTTCCTTTGCAGATTGATTATTTTTCATTAGATTACTCCTTTAATGAAATTAAGCATTCTTTGATAGCTATCTACAATAGATTGTTTTTGCTGTAACTCAGAGTGGAGCTTTAGTTTGCTTAAGTAAGGTGTGACTAGTTTTTACAACTTTTATTGCTTTTAAGATTGAGTACATATAGTACGTAGTTGCCTTTGAAATAAACAAACTTCCCTGGGTTGAAAATTTATGTAGCACTTGGTTGTTTGAATTAATAAGCAATTAAAGTGACCAACATTTTGGCACCAATGCCGGGGAAGGTGTTGTGGCCACCAACAACCCCCGTCCTTATTTAGTATTAGCAATAACACTAGGTAAGTGGGGACCCTTAGTAAAAATTCAAAAAATTCAATTAAGGCTCATGTATTTTACTCCTTAAGAAAACATCGCATCGTGCAAAGACTGATAGGGCATTTCTTTATGAGTAAAAATTATAAACTGCAAAAGTGCGACGTGAATTCCATCGCATCGCATGCATTAAAAAACACTCACATTGGAAAACCTTAAAAAAAATCACCTATATCCGATATGCGATATCGCATATCGCAATGTCGCATGAAAAACACATAACCATTTAATGATTACAGCAATCCGCGATCTTGCGATAGCGCGATACTGCGATCTTGCGATCGCGCGATACTGCGATCTTGCGATCGCGCGATACTGCGATCTGTGATTCTGCGATAAGCGCGCTCGAGCAACCCTGCGATAACACATCTTAATGAAAAATGTGATAATGCGACATTGCGATGCTGCGATGCAAATCGCAGAAACTTTCCATCGCAGATTTTCCCCGGCTCAACATTCAAGAAAAGTTGTCAATAAACCAAAAATTGGATACGTTCTTTAATGATAATTAATGAATGATATGCCAAGTGTTGATGAAAGAAGGTTTTGTGTTTTTCGAAGAGTCAGTTCACGTCAGATGGCATGTTTTTGTACATCCGTAGAGTTTAAAGCTTTCTTGTCGATTTTTATTATCATTACTCTCTCCTCATGTGTAAACTACAGGAACGAAAAACAGAAGCAGCACAAGCAATGTGCAGGAAGCCATAAAGGAAAAGGGTAAAGCTCCAATGCTCAGAGACAGAGAAAATATGCCCTCATAAACGTATACCGCATGCAACAGAGCCGCAGATTCACAGAGTGCTGCTGAGCTATCCATTACAAATCTTTCATTCATGGCCATGGTTGAATGAATAGTTGAACAATGCTGATATCAACAGGCGGTTCAACGCTCAAGGTCAGAAGCTCACGAAAACAATATTTTTGCAAATTTTGAAGCTTATACCCGGTGAAGGAAAATGCGCTAAAGGCGAAAAACACATCAGAAAGGCTCGGATCAAAGAACGGAGGCAGTTTCCGATCGTTGAGAAAATTGCTCAAAAAGCAAAGCCTCTAACTGCTCAGTCACTTGTAAGCCCGGAAAACGCAAGAAAGAAAAGGCAGAAGCAATTCGAGGGTTAACCAAGTGAAACTTGGATTATTACTGGGCATACACAGTAAATCCACATAGCGAGAGGATGACTCTCGAGTATATCATCAATTTTGCTGAAAAGATGGTGCCAGCTCTTACCATTTCTATTTGCTTAGCTCAACCAAAAGCGGAAGACAGTCAGCCGACTCTACCCAGGCAAATATTGAATGCTCGCAACATTAAGGAGCAAATGCAAAAATAGTTAGATATTACATTTAATTTTTAGAAATAGTTTTGCTTAGAAAAAGGGCGGTCATTTAAACCGTATCCTGAATCTGTGTAATTAAGTTATTTAGTTAGTCGTATTTAAACCCTTCTCATACATTTAGAGAAGGGTCCAGAAATTTATCAAAAACTTGTCCTCAGAACATGCACTTTTGCACCCTCAGAGGAGGTTTTGGTGAATGAATGGATCAATATTTGTTGATGTTTGCATTTGATATCTGCTATTGATGTTGCACTTCTATACTCTTAGTGGATGTTAGAGCAAGGAGAGATAAATCATTATTGCTTGAAGCTTATGAGTAGGACCAGTCATAAATGGTACTTTTATCTCTTGTCCATTTCTGCTTATATGTTAAAGTAATATATAGTTTTTAGTTGTTTATGTATTATTGCATGAATGCTTGAGTTATCATTTGGCACTTTTGTACGGTGATAGCTATTTATTTATGTTTAATGTATGAATAGCTCATTATGCGATATGTTGTTCACAACTGTTTCGTCTAAATTTTTATGCGAAGTGGTTCATCTTAATTGATTTCCTTTCTTATAATCGCTGAATGATCTTTATTACCAGTTGTTATTTGAAATCTCTTTAGATCGCATAAGAAGAATTACATCCCGGGTTAGTATAGATTTAGATGTGTTGTTTATTAGATTAAAATAGCATAGAATTAGATTAAAGTTTGAATTAGAACAACTTAGATAGGAACTGTTAGATCAGCAACATCAATTTCTACACACACACACATAGATTGGGAAACTGGTCCCATTATCCCCAGTCGGACCCGCTATACCAAACGGATAAGGAGCTGCCAACCAAGGTCCGGACCGGGTGGGTATCCCCCTTGTTGTCGACCCGATTTTCGGGGCCTCAACAGAAGGCAATCATAGATTTTAAAAGCATTAATGATTTTCTTTTATATATGCAGGATGCATGAGAGGACGCAAGAAAACTAATCCTACAGGTGGCAAGGGAAAAGGAAGTGGAGGAAGAAAAACTTTTATTAATGAGATTATTTCAAAAGCTGAAACTTCTTAGAGGCTAAGCTCTCGGAGGCCACAGACTCAGCACTCTCTCCAAACAGACTGTGAAACAGAGGAAGTAGTGGGACCTGAAAGGGTTGAAGAGGTAGTAGAATATACTAAGGAACCAGTAGAGGACATTGAAGAACCAATAGAAGATATTGAGGGACCAATAGAAGTTGAGGAACCAGTTCAGGACATTGAGAGTCCAACAGAAAGCCCTAAAGACCGGGCAAGTGCAACAGGGGAACAACCAATGGATGGAAACAATGAAGGACTCTTTGGTGGGGGACATGGAGGAGGAGAAGGAAGAGGCGAGAATTCTCTCTCCACCTTGGAATTCCCTATTGGGGATCTTCCCAGAGGAGCAACTCCTATGAAGAACATCCCACTCTCAACCTTACCTAACTTCCATGGTTTATCCTCTGAAGACCCTGATGAGTTTCTTTTTGAGTTTGATATATTGTGTAGAAGTTATGATTATGTTACTAATGCTCAAAAGTTGAAGTTATTTCCAACAACATTAAAAGGAAATGCACTAAGATGGTTTATGAGCCTAGGAGGTCATGTGATCACAACATGGGAATAGATGAAGGAGAAGTTTTTGGCCAAATATCAAGACTATTGCCGGACGAGAGAGAAAAGGGAGGAACTATTCAAGATGGTTCAGAAGGAGGACGAAAATTTGGAGGATTTTGTGGAAATATTACAATACAATCTGCAGAGATCTGATCACCCCAATGTAAGTAAAGATATTCTTAAGACAATATTATTGAAAGGGGTAAGGGATGATTGTTTAGACATGCTAAATATGCTTGGTAAAGGGGACATATCTAAAGAATCGTATGATGAAATTGTCAACCTCTGCAAGAGATGTTCAAGAGGAGCTGCAAATAGATCAAAAAGCAGGGACAATACATATTCAAGAGTCCAAAAATCAGCCAGTGGGGGAGCAACAAGAGCTGAAATAGGTAATCTACTTGAAGAATTTAAAACTAAAATGTTAAGCTCTTTTTCTTCACAGATTGATACCTTGTAGGTTAAGAGAAAACAAGCAGAGGCAGAAGTTTCTTTGGCTATCTTCTATCCTAAATGAAGAGAAAAACATCCACTAAGGGAATGCCCATTGGACAAGGTACCAATTTGCACCATCTGTGAGAAGGACCATGAAACTCAACAATGCCCTTCTTTATCAGGGATAAAAGCACCGTTGCAACCAACTGAGGAGGAAATTGAAGCAGTTTATCTGCTGACACAAAGGAGGCAATGGCAACCATGAGGACAAGGTACGAACTCTAGTATGCCATTTAATCATTGGAATAATTATCCTTCTTTTAATCAAGAAAACTACCCGCCCTTCAACCAAATGTAATACCCACCCTTTAATCAAATGAATTTCCCACCCATGCAACAAAAAAATCCTCCCTTTGTAGACCCTGCAATGTGGACTTCTTGGCCTCCACAACAATCTTATTTTAATCAATGGAACCCAAATTGGAGAGCTCAACAAATTCCGTTCCCAAACCAATTTCCTCAGTTTCAGCAACCACTCTCTCTCCCGTCAGGTGCTCCACTGAACAATCAGACAATGAGATCCCAACTGTAAGGTCCTCGAGCTGCGGCACCGACGGACGATTGTGCACGAGGGCGCGGGCGGGCGCGCAGACGGGCGCACGGGCGCGCGGAGGAAATGTGCGACGGAGAGCGGCGTACATGCGACATTACGTGACAATATGTGCGACGTTGAGGACACTTATGCGACTAAGTGTTAAACATGAAGCACATATACGACAAGTTAAAGAATATGAAGGCCGACTTGTAATATGGAGTTACATGTGGGCATACGTTAGTGGATGGTGGGGTCGGCCATGGGGTTGACACCCCCATGTAATCTCACGTGAGGAGGATATATATAAGGGGAGCTTGGAGCTCATTAAGACATCGAATCTCATACACTTCTACGCATAAAGAGGAGAGGAAAACTGCGCAAGGGGTAAAAGGACTACGCATACCTCATGCGTAGGTTATTCAAGGTGCAGTTTGGTATTCTTGTGCTGGGTGAGGTGGAGGCTAGTGTGCCGGGGTTCGTTTTGGATGCAGTTTTGTGTAGGACTTGGCTAAGGGATCTTGGGTGGCTCGGGTGAGCACCTCCCTTCGTGCAAGGGTGCACAAGATGTTGTAAAAAGGCAGGTGGCCTATCTATTGTAAAAATTGGTTAAGTGTGAGACTTGGTTCGGCCAAGACACACTGTTGTATTGTAAATCTGATATTCTTAATAAAATTGTCGGGCAGACTCACATTACGGGGAGTTGCCCCTCCCCTTTATACTTGTTGCAATTGTTGATGTTCTCGGTTAATTGCATATGGATAATGAATGAGTATGGGCTTCATTAAAGTATAAAGGATAGTGCTTTTACTTGGTTGCGAAACACAAACTAAGTATGTTAATGTTGGAGTAGGCGTAGTCCATGAATGTTAGTATTGTTAAAAAGAAAGTGTTCGGTGGTGCCGCACCTCGCTACAAGCGGTTGGAAGACTACCGCAGGTGTAGGGGCGTGAAAGTTGGTATCGGAGCTCGGTTGGAGCTGGTGAAGCAAGTGTGGGTACACTTGGAAATTTGAAAGTTGGTATCAGAGCTCGGTTGGAGCTGGTGTTAGAGCAGGGTTGCTCGTGACGAGGTGCAAGTGTGGGTACACTTGGAAACTTGACAGTTGATTACAGTGGAAGCAGGTTTAGCAGAGGTGAAGCTCGGTGCTTGGACCAAGCTGAAAGACAAGGCATGGCAAGTTTGGGAGAAGGTGGAAGGAAGCTCTTGCTTACCTTGGTCAGGTTGAAGAGGTTGAAGGAAGAGAAGCCCCAAATCTGTGAAGAACTTGAAGCCTTGGAAAAGAATGTTGAGGAAGAGCTTCTTCGACTCGGTTGGGCAATGGAGCAAGGTGAAGTTGCAGATTGTGCTAACAAGGAAGAGGAAGCCGTGGTAGTTGAAGATGTTGCAGAAATGACCATGATGGAGGATGAATTTGAGGATGATCAAGTTGGACCAGGATTGTGCAGTTTGCAAACATGGATGAATGAGGATACTCACATGGAGGAGCCTCATGTTGATGATGTAAGTACCGTTGATACTTGTGTTTCATTTGGGCATTTGGTAGATGGACCGTATGCAGGGAAGGGCAAAGCCAGTTTGCCTATGCTATGGAGGATCTTACCATGGATGACTATGATGGAACCTTGTATGGAGAAGCAAGGATTGTCGATTGTTGCAGGACTTGTTGGGGCTGGTTGTGACCTTATGGTAGAAGGTGCAATGGCCCGTGACAAGGGAGGAACATGATGATCGTTGTGGAGAATTGGGTCATGCTTTAGCCACTTTGGCTAAGTGCCCGACATGACTCATGGACAGTTGAAGAGGGCACACACTTGTGATGTTTTGGGTGGACTTCTCATGGCCGAGACCAAGAGATAGTCTTGGTGGACACTTTGGTGGAGGAGCTATGATGGAAGGGACTCGTGATGATGTGATGATGATATGGTTGAGTGACCGAGTTCACTAGACCGAAGATTGTAGACTTGGATGAGGATGACCGATGGTTGTGATGAGTCTACTTGGTTGGACTACCTGGGCAACTTAGTCGTGGAAATCAGGTTGGAAACATGAAGCATGGAAGTCTTATGCAGGGACATTATGTGGAGCACTTGTAGAGGTGTCACTTATGGGCATCCAATGAGGAGTGCCAAGGTAGGGATGTTGTGCAGATGGATTTGCTGATGTGACATGGAGACTTGTTACTTATGAGTTGATGGAGAGGTTGTGCACTCTTATACAACAAGACCATGGACTTGGATGGAGTTGTGAGCTGATTATGGAGCATTCCTACTACATGGAGATGTTGGTTGGTGATGACTCATGGAGCTCATGATGACATGAGATTGTTGTGACTTTTAGGGACTTCATACATGGTGGACTTAGAAGATTTGATGCATTGAGGAGCTGAGGTCAAGGGACTTTGATGCAATATGGGATGCATACTTTCAAAGTACATGTATGGGCATGGTTTGGAAGAGTGATTTGATGTAGAGGATCGGTATGAGGCACTTTGAAGTGATGAAGTTACGATGATGATGATGCCATGACTTGGGCATGGGTTGAGCCGAGACTCAACTACTTTTTACACATGGATAGATGAGACAAGTGCATACTTGTTTCTATGGAGACTTGAGGATGGCACATTTCAGATGATGAAGAGGCTTCATGGACCTGAATGGGGCACATCGAGAGTGGGTTGATGAGATGATCTCTTCATATGGAGGAGACACACACATGGATAGCATGTTGCAGATGAGATGGATGGAGTTTCCATGGACCTGAGCATGGATTATGGAGATACATACTTTGGTATGGTGAGCTTGGTGGTAGTGGTCACTAGGCCGGGACATAGTGGAGAAAGAGTCTGTACATATGTTGCAAGGATGTTTGCCTTGTGTAGAAAGGTCAACATCGTGGATGATGATGATCTTGGTGGATGGCTACCGAGATGGTATGTTGTCGAGGACGACAACGATTTCAGGTGGAGGAGGATGTAAGGTCCTCGAGCTGCGGCACCGGCGGACGATCGTGCACGAGGGCGCGGGCGGGCGCGCGGACGGGCGCACGGGCGCGCGGAGGAAATGTGCGACGGAGAGCGGCATACATGCGACAAAAGATGTGACATTACGTGACAATATGTGCGACGTTAAGGACACTTATGCGACTAAGTGTTAAACATGAAGCACATATACGACAAGTTAAAGAATATGAAGGCCAACTTGTAATATGGAGTTACATGTGGGCATACGTTAGTGGATGGTGGGGTCGGCCATGGGGTTGACATCTGTTGTGGCCAGCAACACCCCCCTAGTTCATTTAAGTATCGACCAAGATACTAAACGAATGGGGACCCTTATTTGGATTTTTAGGAAAAGCAAGAGTTTCTTTTTGAAAATGAAGTTACAATCATATGCTTAGGTAAAGCCTCTTGGATATTTTAAGCCTAAGTTTATGGTGAGGAGAAAATCTTTAAAGTCGCGTTGCAAAAAAATAGGAAATACCTTCATTTCTCTTTAAAAATCGATATGCGCACGACCCTCCTGTTAACAATAAAATCACATCGCAACAAAGTAGTACCCATAAAGAAAAACTCAAAGATTTACCGATCTGCGATAACGCCGATCGCTAGATCGCATATCGCAGAAATGAGCCGGCAAGATTCGACAAACATCAAATTTCTGCGATCTGCGATGTTGCGATCACTGCGATGCTACATCCTTACGATTTGCGATGATGCGATTAGCGATCGCGCGATAGGCGAGGTTACGTAAGCAAATCATAAATCACTTCAGTACGAATCCTTCGGGCACGGCATTCAAAGAAAATCCACTTACCATAATCTGACCCGAAATCATGCGCTTTTAATGATAGTAAATGAATTAGTTGTCAGTTATTAAATGGATTAAAGACGCGTACCTTGGTAGAGATTTACTTCATGTAAGGTGGCATATTTTATTTATCTGCTGCATTTAAAACTCTCCCATCACATTTCTGGATCAGTCATTTCCATTTCACTCGTAATCTGCAGGAACGAAGAGCTAAGGCGACTCAGACAAAAACGCAAAGAGAAATGGGAAAGAAAAATAAAGCTCAAAGCTCCGAAGCGAAGGAGAAGACTAAGGAGATGGCGCTTCTGTACACAGACACAGCCTGTAACAGAGATGTAGGGATATCAACATGGGAAAGCATGTACAGACTGATAGAAGAAGAAAAACCTAGAATAATGAAGGTTGCTGCTGTCGCGGGTGCACCATGCTCTTCTGAGGCGTCCTTAGAGGACCTAGCATGTTCATTCCTTCACAGAATAGTGGCAAGACCCAAAATTCTACAATATACAGATATGATCAAGTGGATACTGGATGATGCAGAATTGAACAACAGACAATTCAAAGTTCAAGGACATGGGCTCATCGGATCGTTTGTTGCGCAAGATTTGAAGCTTATGTATCATCTTCCTGAACCACAAGCAACCTATAACGCACAATTTGTTAAGAAGTTTGCGGCGGAGAATCCAGATATATCAGACACCACCAAAGAATGGTCTAGAAGAGAGGAGCCGCTAAAAAAAGGATAAAAACGGTATGTACAGCACTGGTTCCCTCACCTCTCCATATTGTTTTGCTGCGGCCATGCTCTGTAGGTTATTTGGGATGCCGGATATCAACAAGTTTTCGTCTGAATGGCTACCATTAATTGATGCTGCCACAAACGCTGACATCATAGATTGGGCCAAAATCCTTTCTGATAGTCTATACATGGTTGTTATCAATTACCGGTCTAAAAGATACTTGTCTCAAAGGGTCTATCCTCCTTTTTATCTGGCTGCATATGTTATGGATTCTGTTTGTCTTGTATCTAAATTTCCTACTATGGGTTGGAAATGGACTACCCAAGACCCATTGCCCATCCATGTTTATCATAAGGTATTATGGGATTCCCAGTTTGCCCCTCACTTTTACCAGATTTGCCATGGGCTTATTTTGCCCCTATATAGAATAATGTATGATTAAGACTCCCCGAGGTGCTCTCCCGAGGCACAAATCGACATCATCCCCATCGCGAGATGGTTCGGGGAAGAATGTTTCACTTACATTAGATTTTTTGGAAGCACTGTACCTCCACATGTCCTACCCCTATATGTCCCTGATAAACTTTTGGCTCAGGAAATCGCTTATCAAACCTGTTCTGAAGGCGGCCTGACCAAAGACCTAAAGGACAAGAAGAAGGCCATATGGCCTCAATTTCCTGTAGCTTGTGGGGCCTTCTCTTTGTTCGATGTAGGACACACTTTCGACGAAGTGGAGAATGTGACGTGTCTTCAATTATTTAAATTCCCAGCAAGGCCATTCGACCCAAATGATGTTGCCTAAGAATTCACAACGAATGTCAAAATAAGAGTGTTCTCTGGAAAGAAAGATTTGTTTGATGATCCGTTTCAGAATAAGAGTTCGCTCCAAGAAATTTTGTGGGAAGCTCAGTCGAGGTTGTCTCCAGGTGACCTCCAAAGATTCACGTTATACAGAGAAAGGAGGCTGGCCAGTATTCCGCTAGAGAAGCTGCGACTGCCTGCTAGAGAACCAACTCCAAGCATTAGCCTCAGTGAAAACTCTAGCACTTCCAGATCTAAGTCCAACGCCGCGCAAGGAGTATCTGAGCATCCTAAAGAGTCTGTGTACGACCAAGGAAAAAACGAAGAAACAACCAAAGATACAGCTCATTCAAGTGCAATGTCTCAACAGCAAGTTATCGCCTCCCCACCAAGAGATGTCCCCCCTCCTATCATCGAAGCACCACTTGTCACAAAAGAGCTAGACAAAGAATGGGACACCTTCAATGAATTAATCAATCTTGAAGGACAAGTCCCGAAAACACCTGTGAATAATACACAGGTGGTGCAAGAAGTGGTTTCGACCATAGTCAGCAGTGTCGCAGAAGGAGAACACGTTCCTATCGCTCCACCTTCTGAGCTTCTACTTAATGTAGAAGAAATTCCCCCACTGGATGTATTCTATAGTCCCCAACACAAAGAAGTTGTAAGGAGACAGAGAAAGAAAAGAAAATTAGAGAATGCACTGTCACAAGATGCTGAACATTTGGACGTCTTATGGAAAGACCCCAATAATAATCCGACTAAAAATCTCACGAAGCTGTCTCAGATCGCAGGAGCATATGCTTCTGCAACTATTGACAAGGCATCAGAAGTTCAGCAACTATTGAAAGAGCAAGAAAATCATATACAGCTGCTACAACAACAGTTGCAACAAGCCAACGCTAACATTGAAGCTTCCAAACAGCTCGAGAAACTACAGGAAGACTTTCAACAGATGCAGATAGGCTATCAAAGAAGTCTCGAAGAGAAAGAAAAACAATTGCAGACTTTACAAGAAATGCATAAAGATGAGCCTAAGCTGGCAGAATTTATTTCAGAATCTATTGGCTTGAACGAGCAACTACTGCAGCAACAGGAAGAGTTGGGACGTAAAATATCACAGTGGAGTCACTATTGCGAGCTGAGCGATAAAATCACCAATCAAGTGGTGGACTTGCGGAGTGACTATGATCAGAGTGACAAGAGGGTGACAGAATATTTGACTTGGCAAGATGATGATGAAGGGAAAAGAGCAGGTGCACCCAGGATAAATGAAAATCATAAGGAGTTGCTCTTTAATAAATGGGACGATCAAATCAGGCAGGCGGAGCAAGCAGTAGAGACAGCGGCAACACAGGCAAGCATTCTTATCGACTATGTAAATGAGAATTTACACAGGGACAATTTAATTGCAGAGACCACCCTGTAGGAATTTACAGGGTAAGTTCCTCAGAAAGAATACCAAGAGGACACCGCTCACAACCAGATCTCAAATCAATACACCAGTATTTTTGACGTGGTTAAAACCCTCAGAGTGCAAGGAGGGAAACAGTCCACGGCCTGTCCCAACGTGGGTACAGACAATTTATTAATCAAAGAATGAAAATTTACATAAGCTTCTCTCATGCACGGATTACCCGAACAATGACCCTCCATGCGCTTTAAATAGAACTCATGGACCAATCGGGTGTCAAGCCACGGATCAAGTGTCGATAATACCGAGGTGAGAGTGAACCGTCGGATCACTACATATCGTGACCGTCGGATTGTAAGTTACAATATGTACAACGGTAAAGAAACACACTTTACCTAACTCTAACCTAACTCTATGCTAGACCAAGTTGAACTTAACTATATCCTATGTGTCGGAATATCCTAACATCCCCCCTTAAGAACAACTTGGGATAGGAATGAAGGATTTACAAATATGACACAATAGGAGAAGGAAGGAGGCACTAGAGCCTATCCCCCCTTAGTGACAACTTCCTGAACTCCAAGCATATATCGAAGTTTAGTGAACTTCGCCTCTGTGAGAGCCTTTGTGAAGATGTCTGCAACCTGATCATCTGTTGGACAATATTGCACTTCAAGAACATGGTCATGAATGAGCTTTCTGATGAAGTGCATGTGTAGTTCAATGTGTTTTCTGCGCTGATGCTGGACTGGATCTTTGCATAGCTGAATGGCACTTTGATTATCACACCAAAGTGTGGTTGGATGCTGCTGCTCAAAGCCAAACTCTGATAGGATCTGACGAAGCCACAAGGCTTCCTTACTAGCTTCCACGGCACCACGATACTCTGCTTCTGCTGATGAAAGAGAAATGGCAGCCTGTTTCTTACAAGCCCATGTAATAGGTCCTGAACCAAGAGTGAAGACATAACCGGCAGTAGACTTCCGATCATCAAGGTCACCAGCCCAATCAGAATCAGTGAAACCAACTAACAGAGGAGCTGCTTTGGCACTGTAATGAATCCCAAACTGTACTGTACCTCGAACATAACGAAGTATTCTTTTAGCTGCTTTCCAATGACTTTCACGGGGGTTTTGCATAAAACGAGCAACAAGGCCAACAGCAAAGGAAAGATCAGGACGAGTATGGGTTAAATACAAGAGTTTTCCGACAAGTTGACGGTATAAGGTAGCATCAACTTCAGGAGAAGTACAAGAGACTGAAAGTTTGACTCCAGACTGAAAGGGAGAAGTGGCTGGCTTACAGTCTTCCATGTGAAAATGACGAAGAATATCACAAGCATACTTGGACTGGGAAAGGAAAATACCCTCTTGGGATTGCAAGACTTGAAGACCGAGAAAATAGTGTAAGTGTCCTAAGTCTGTCATTTCAAATTTCTTTTTAAGGCTGGACTTCACATGGTTTATAAGGTTGGGATCACTACCAGTAAGAATAAGATCATCAACATAAAGAACAAGGATGATGAGAGAGTTGCCCACTTTCTTGGTGTAGACAGTATTGTCAGAATGACACCTAGAAAAGCCAGATTCTAAAAGAAAGCTATCCATTTTGGCATACCAAGCTCGAGGAGCTTGCTTGAGGCCATAAAGGGATTTCTTAAGTCGACAAACGAGGCTGGAGTCTGTTTGTATGAAGCCAATGGGTTGTTCCATATAGATTTCTTCCTGCAAGTCCCCATGCAAGAAGGCAGATTTAACATCCATTTGATGGACTTCCCATTTTAAAGAGGCAGCAAGGGAAAGAACAAGGCGGATAGAGTTCATTTTGGCAACAGGAGAGAAGGTTTCAGTGTAGTCAATGCCTTCAACCTGTGAAAAGCCCTTAGCAACTAGACGAGCTTTATGTTTATCAACTTTCCCATCTGGTCCATACTTGGTTCTGTAAACCCATTTGCATCTAACAAGTTTGCGTCCCTTTGGTAGAGGAACAAGATCCCATGTATCATTTGTCATCAATGAATGATATTCTTCATTCATAGCTGTTTCCCAATGTGGATGGCCTGAAGCTTCTGCAAAAGTGTCAGGATCATGATTTACTGGAGCTTGAGCCAGTAAAGAAGAGGCTCTTTCAAACTGAGAACGTGTACGTCGCTGATCTGTAGGATCACCGGCAAGATCACCTGCTGCATCCCGAGTAGCACGGACCCATCTTGGAAGTTGAGGATCCTGAGAAGGTGGGGAAGGATTATCATCCTCGCTTTCATCATCAGAAGAAGAAATGTTTTCAAAGATAGAAGAGATAGGAAGAGGTGGCACATCCGCCGGACTAGGCTCGCAGGCCGATTTATTTTCATCAAATTTTACATCTCTTCTAATGATAACATTTTTGGACTTAAATGGAATAAGTCTATAGCCTTTTACATCTTCAGAATATCCAACAAAAGTACATTTCTCACTCTTAGGTTCTAAGGCTTTATGCTTTTCATCTGGAATATGGGCCCATGCTTCACTTCCAAACACACGAAAGTGACTTACATCTGGTTTAATGGAACTCCAAGCTTCTTCTGGAGTGATATTCTCTAGAACCTTAGTAGGAGTGCGATTGATTATATAATTTGCACAATTAATTGCTTCGGCCCAAAAACTAAGACTGAGTCCTTTAGATTGCAGCATACAATTAGCCATTTCCTTTAAGGTGCGATTTTTCCTTTCAGCTACACCATTTTGTTGTGGAGTGTATGGAACAGTATGTTGCATTTGAATTCCATTTTCGGTGCAAAAGTTGATGAATGCATTTTTAACATATTCTCCACCATTATCAGTTCTTAGCTTAAGAATTTGATGTCCAGATTGTTTTTCAACGAATGCTTTGAAGGCCAAAAAGGTGGTAAATACTTCGCTCTTGAGTTTTAAGAAGTATACCCAAGTGCGTCTGGAGAAATCATCAATGAAAGTTAAGAAGTACTTGCAGCCAGAGAATGAAGCAACAGGAAGAGGACCACATAAATCACTGTGCACAAGCTGTAAAGGGGCTGAGGCGTGCCAAGAGGCACGTTTGTCAAAACTGTCCCGATGATGTTTTCCGAGTACACATCCGGAACAAACACCATCTTTGCAAGATACCATAGGAAGACCTGTCACCATGTTTTCTTTACATAGATGCTGAAGGGAGCGATAGTTTAAGTGACCATACCGCTCATGCCAAAGTTTGCTCACTTCATCATTATGAGCAACAAATACTGAGGGAAGATGGGATGACCCAAAGTTGTGAAACTTATACAACCTTTTGGAATCATCAGCAAGACCAGTAGCTAGAATCTGTTTAGGATCTTTTAGATCCTTGATTACAACATCATGAGGTGAAAATTCAACAATTTTACCTTCACCTGAATGAGTTATCTGATAGACAGATAGAAGGTTGCAGGATAAGTTTGGAACACATAATACATCATTGAACTGACCATTGTCTAGATGAACAGTTCCAGTCCCTACAACATTAAGAGATCTATCATCACCAACATATATATTTTTGGTGTTACAATCATTTAAAGAAGAAAACATGGCTTGGTTTTTGGCCATGTGACAAGAGGCTCCAGAATCAATGAGCCACTCATGAGAATGAGAAGAAGAAGAAGATACATTTAATGCATAACCAGACTGAGATGATTGACGATGACATGCAGAAAATGCCGTTCCGGAAGTTGAAGTTGAAGTAGGCTCCAGATGGATGTTATGTTTCTTCATTGCGGCTTCCAAGGCTTCCATCTTCTTAAAGCATTTAGATTCTAAGTGGCCATCTCGATTACAAAAGTTACAATGTCTGTCAGTCTTCTTCCATTTGTTTTTATTGGTCTTGTCATATTGCTGAAATGATCTTTCATCTTGAGGCTGAGTTGGTTTAGGACCATTCCTTTGAGGATAAGACTTCTTAGGATTCTTTGAATTTGGTTGCTGCTGGGCGGCTAACGCTTTCGAGGAAGAGTTTCCAAGATTAAGAAGACCAAGGTGTAAGAGTTTTTCTTGTTCTCTTATTAAGGAATCACAAAAGGAGTCAAAGGAAGGGGGCTTGTAGTCTTTGCCTTGACAAATGAAAGCTTCCCTGGTAGAATGGAAAGTGGAAACAAATACAGAGTAGGCTGGTCCCAACTTAGTAAGGATGGAATAAATAAGGTTACCATCTTCTTTCTTAACTTTAACACCTTCCAAGAGATATCTAAGGGTCTTGAATTTGGACAAGAAATCTTCAATGCAAGAAAAATTATTAGGATCCAAAGTAAGCAACTCATTCTCAAGTTGATGGGCTCTAATTTCATTTTTAATCCCAAAAACTTTAGCAAGTTTTTCTAATGCTTCATGAGGAGTTTCAATTTCTGCAATGTGGAATCTAAGATCAGGAGAAACAGACATTCCTATCAAACCACGTGCTTGATCTTGTCGATTTTCCCATTTTTCGGCCTTGTCTTCATCTTTGGGTTTCTTCTCTTGGTCTGTGGCTATTCTGAAGAGACCTTTACTTCTAAGTAAATCTCCCATGTAGGCTACCCATTGGAAGTAGTTAGTGCTGTCAAGAATGACTTGGCATGGACTTTCCATTTTTTGAAAAACAACTGAAGCTGAAGATGCTGAAAGTAAGTGGTCCAATGGATAGATCTCGAAAAAATAGGCGGTTTTAAAAAAAACGGCTCTGAAAAAGGCTTCCGGATGAAGAAGTTATGGCTTTTTGAAAAAAAATTGTTGACGTTGCCGGCAAAGTGCGCGAATGTGCGGGAATGAAAAAATCCGCCCCCACAAAATGGAGACTTGAACCCAAGACCTCTACTCTCTTAAAAGGTCTTTGAACCAATTGATCTATACAAAATATTTGAGAGAGAGAGAGAGAGAGAGAGAGAGAGAGAGAGAGAGAGGGGGGGGGGGGCCTCGATTTGCGTGCTTGCCTTGGGAAGACTCTTTTCCCCTACAAAACACAAAACACAAAACCCAACACGAATATCCAAAGAAAAACGAACCTTACGGCTCGAAGTTAGCTTTAGCCAAAAAACTAGAAATTTTAAAAAAAAATCTCAAAGTTAGCTTTTAGCCGAAAAACTAAATATTTTTCTCAATGTTTCTGATTTTCCGAGATCACACTAAGGTGCAGGGAAAAGAGCATACGCATGAGAAAAATCCTTTCTTTCTGTTTCTGATTTGCCCAGATCGCACAGAGTCGCAGGGCAAAGAGCATACGCAGAAATGAAAGGTATAGATCCGGAAAAAAAAAAAGGCTAAATAAACCGAAACCGAAATAAGCAGAGAGAAAATGACAGTAAACTGCAAAAAAAACACTGTATACCTCCCGATCTGAAAAATGACGCAGCTAGGGCTACCGGAAACCTTTTCGCGTGAAACGAAAGGGGTTCCTCACTGAAACAGATGCTCCGAACGCAACAGAGCAGTCCTCTCGGCCCGAAAGCAGTCAGAAACAGCAGATCTAGGAAACGACAGCCGCATGCAGTTCTACCGGCTTCAGATTTGGATCACCAACGGACGCGGCCCTCAAATAGCTCTGATACCATGTAGGAATTTACAGGGTAAGTTCCTCAGAAAGAATACCAAGAGGACACCGCTCACAACCAGATCTCAAATCAATACACCAGTATTTTTGACGTGGTTAAAACCCTCAGAGTGCAAGGAGGGAAACAGTCCACGGCCTGTCCCAACGTGGGTACAGACAATTTATTAATCAAAGAATGAAAATTTACATAAGCTTCTCTCATGCACGGATTACCCGAACAATGACCCTCCATGCGCTTTAAATAGAACTCATGGACCAATCGGGTGTCAAGCCACGGATCAAGTGTCGATAATACCGAGGTGAGAGTGAACCGTCGGATCACTACATATCGTGACCGTCGGATTGTAAGTTACAATATGTACAACGGTAAAGAAACACACTTTACCTAACTCTAACCTAACTCTATGCTAGACCAAGTTGAACTTAACTATATCCTATGTGTCGGAATATCCTAACCGGGGTACCTACCAAATAAGTTGCAACTGGAAACAGAATGGAAGTAGAAAGCACAGGCAAAAGGGAAAGCAATCCAAGCATTGGCCAGGTTGAATTGGGAATGTTACTGGACGTACTTGGTTAAGCCGCACAGCCAATGGATGACGGTGAAATGCATTACAAACGCGGCCGAAAAAGTAGCGCCAGCTCTCGTAGATGCCGTTTTCACAGCCCAGCTCAGCGCAGAAATTAGTCAGCCGACTGTCCTCAAGCCCATGCTGAACACTTGCAACTTTAAGGACCAAGTTCATAAGTAACTTTATTTAGAATGTTGTTTTTTCTTTCAACTAGATTAGAAAAAGGACGGTCATTTGAAAACCGCATCCTAAATTTTGTAATAATACTATTATTAGAATTAGGAAGTAGTATTTTAACCCTTCTCATTGCATTTGGAGAGGGGTCCAGAAATTTGTCAAAAACTTGTCCTCGGAACATGCACTTCTGCACCCTCAGAGGAGGTTTTGATAAATGGATGGATTGAGATTTATTAATGTTTGCATTTTAATGTCTGCTACTGATGTTGCACTTCTATACTCTTAGTAGATCTTAGAAAAAGTAGAGATAAATCGTTATTGCTTGAAGTTTGTGAGTGAAATCAGTCATAAATGGTACTTTTATCTCTTGACCAATTTCTGCTTATATTCCTAGAGTGATATACAACTTAGTTGTTTATATGTTAATGTATGAATGTGTGGGTTACCATTTGGCACTTCTGTACGGTGGAGTCATTTATTTGTGCTTGACATATGAATAACTTATTATGCGATATGCTGTTCACAACTGTTTTGCCTAACTTTTTATGCAGAATGGTTTATCTTAATTGATTTCTATTCTTATGATAGCTGAATGATCTTTATTACCAGTTATTGTTTGAAATCGTTTTAGATCGCATAATAGAAGAAATATACCCCGGGTTAGCGTAGATTAGATGTGTTGTTTTTATTAGATTACAATAGCATAGAGTCAGTTTAGGAGTTAGAATTAAATTAGCTTAAAATACTTCTAGATCAACATCATCAAACTCTACACACACACACACCCCTTAGATTGGGAAACTGGTCCCATTATCCCCAGTCGGATCCGCTATACCAAACGGACAAGGAGCTGCCAACCAAGTTCCGGACCGGGTGGGTATCCCCCTTGTTGTCGACCCGATTTCCGGGCCCTCAACAACACCCCCATGTAATCTCACGTGAGGAGGATATATATAAGGGGAGCTTGGAGCTCATTAAAACATCGAAATCTCATGGATATCTATGCATAAGAGGAAGGTAAAAACTGCGCAAGGGGTAAAAGGACTATGCATACCTCATGCGTAGGTTATTCAAGGTGTAGTTTGGTATTCTTGTGCCGGGTGAGGTGGAGGCTAGTGTGCCGGGGTTCGTTTTGGATGCAGTTTTATGTAGGACTTGGCTAAGGGATCTTGGGTGGCTCGGGTGAGCACCTCCCTTCGTGCAAGGGTGCACAAGATGTTGTAAAAAGGCAGGTGGCCTGTCTATTGTAAAAATTGGTTAAGTGTGAGACTTGGTTCGGCCAAGACATACTATTGTATTGTAAATCTGATATTCTTAATAAAATTGTCGGGCAGACTCACATTACGGGGAGTTGCCCCTCCCCTTTGTACTTGTTGCAATTGTTGATGTTCTCGGTTAATTGCATATGGATAACGAATGAGTATGGGCTTCATTAAAGTATAAAGGATAATGCTTTTACTTGGTTGCGAAACACAAACTAAGTATGTTAATGTTGGAGTAGGCGTAGTCCATGAATGTTAGTACTGTTAAAATGAAAGCGTTCGGTGGTGCCGCACCTCACTACAAGCGGTTGGAAGACTACCGCAGGTGTAGGGGCGTGACACCAGCTGCCTGTACAATTGAACCGTAACCCTAATAATAATAAAGTTGTGCAAGTCATTGATATTCATAACCTGCCTACATCTCCTGTGCAGTGTAATGATATTCATTTACGATCCGGGAGAGTAGTTGAGCTGATTATTGATGATATTACCTCTTCTGACTCTGACAAAGAAGAGACAGAAAAGAATAATTTACCTAATAAGGGTGCTGAAACAGTTGAGCCACCCTCTAATAAAATTGCTGAAATAGTAGAGCCACCATTCCCTGAGCGGCTAGCTCTCACTAAGACACCTGAGCCGCCTGCTTTTAATCTTCTAGGGGAATTGCAGAATCTTTATGTTAAAATTCCACTTTTACAAGCACTCAGGGATGTACCGATTTATGCCAGAACTGTCAGAGACATTTGCATCAAGAAACCTGGCAGGAAAGCTAAAGACCCCCTTACAGTTCATGTGATGGGTGATCTAGCTGCTTTAATGTCGGGAAAAACTCCTCCTGTAAAATATGGTGATCCAGGCCATCCTACGGTCACAGTACAGGTTGGAAAAACTATTGTTTCACGAGTTCTGGTAGACTTAGGTGTTGCTATAAATATTATGACCCTTGAAACTGCACAACTGTTACAGCTGAAAAATGTAATCAGAGAGACACCAACCATCCTGGAATTAACTGACTGTTCCACAATTAAACCAGAAGGGGTTATTGAAGACCCGATCATTTCAGTTGAATCCTGGAATTACCCAGCTGACTTTATTGTGTTACAGACTAAAACAAAGTTGGGGGGACATCCTCTGATTTTGGGGAGACCCTAGCTGGCTACAGCAGATGCCTTTATCAGCTGTAGATCAAGTTCAATGACAATTTCTAATGGATGTGAAACCAAGAAGCTTACTCTTTACGCTCATGCTACACCTATGATTAACAATGATGATTATGTATGGTTAGACTATGAGGATAATGACACTCAACCCATTTTGACCATTGGGCAAGCCTTAACTCTTAAAGACACCACGGAAGATGAAGTAATTAGTAATTTTATTTCTGAACCTTCCTCGGTCACTTTTGAAACATATAATCAATTAACTGCAATTTTGGAACCTGAAACCCAGGAAAAGCTTAAATCTGAAAATTTACCTCAAACATCAACTGTTATCTCCTCTAAAAGCATAACAGTAGAAATCGAACCTGGGAAAACATTGAACATAAACCCCAATTTATCAGATGCTGAAACAAAACAGATAATGAAGTTACTTTGTGAAAACAAGGAAGCATTCTCATGGGACTACATAGACATGAAGGGGATCTCTCCTGAATTATGTACTCATCATATCTATATTAAGGAGGGGTGCTGACCAGTCTGTCAACCCCAGCGGCAAATGAATCCTAATTTGAGGGAAATTGTTAAGGAAGAACTTCAAAAATTGCTTAATGCAGGGTTTATATACCCCATATCTAACAGTGAATGGGTTTCTCCATTGGTGATAGTACCTAAGAAAAATGGGAAATGGAGAGTATGTGTAGATTATAGAGCCTTAAACAAAGCCACTCAAAAAGATCATTTCCCCTTGCCATTTATTGATCAGGTGCTAGATAGCTTGTCAGGAAAGAGATTCTTTTCCTTTTTAGATGGTTTTAGCGGATATAACCAAATCAAAATTGCACCCCAAGATCAAGACAAGACCACTTTTACTAGTCCTTGGGGAACTTTTTCCTATAGAGTCCTCCCCTTTGGACTGTGTAATGCTCCAACAACGTTTCAAAGAGCAGTGATAGGAATCTTTTCTGATATGCTTAATGACTCTATGGAGATATTTATGGATGACTTTACTCCTTATGGTGTGACTTTTGAAGATGCATTACAAAACCTTGAGAAAGTACTTAAACGATGTATACAAGATCATCTTTCCTTGAGTACTGAAAAATTTCATATGATGATGAACGAAGGAATTGTACTAGGGCACTTCATTTCATTCCCATGGATTCAGGTAGATCCATCCAAAGTACAGGTAATTCAGACCCTTCCTATCCCTAAAACACAAACTGATGTAAGAAGTTTTTTAGGACATGCTGGATATTACATGAGATTTATCAAAGATTTTTCTAAAATAGATTCTCCTTTGCTTGTGTTACTTTTGAAAAATGCTGAATTTAAGTGGACTGATGCCTATCAGAAAGCATTTGATGAACTGAAGCATCAGTTGTCTACAACTCCTATTCTAAGGGGACCTGATTGGGCACTTCCCTTTCATATATCCTCTGATTCTTCAGACACTGCAATTGGAGCTGTCTTGGGGCAAGAAGAAAATAATCTTCCTTATGCTATCTATTTCATTAGTAAGAATATGACCCCTGCTGAGCTTAATTACACAATTACTGAAAAGGAATTTTTATTAGTCACTTATGCTATTAATAAATTTCGACATTACATTACTGGTTACCCTACTTTTGTTCATACTGATCACTCGACCATTAAGTATTTAATGAAAAGATCTGTTACAAATGCTCGAGTTACTAGATGGTTATTATTATTACAAGAATTTGATATTACAATTGTAGATCGACCAGGTAAAGAAAATGTAGTCGCTGACTTCCTTTCTCGGATAAAAACTGATGATAATAGTCTAGTAGATGATTCCTTTCCTGATGAATACTTATTTGCAGTATCTGCTCACTCACCTTGGTATGCAGACATTGCCAATTATTTGGTTGCAGGAAAGTTACCATCACACCTATCACACCGGGAGAAAAGAAAGATCATTCAACAAAGTTCTCTGTATAGCTGGATAAATGGGTGTTTTTTTCATATAGGACTTGATCAGGAAATTCGAAGATGCATTAGAGAAGATGAGGTTTATGATATACTAAAGGCTTGTCATGATGGCCCTTGTGGAGGGGATTTTGTGGATAAGAGAACAACACATAAAATTCTTAGGATGGGTTAAATTGGCCCTCACTTTTCAAGGATGCAAAGAAATATGTCAGGGCCTGTGATAGTTGCCAGAGAATGGGTCAACCTAATCATAGATATGAAATGCCATTGAACCCCCAGGTAATACTTGAACCCTTTGAAAGATGGGCTCTATACTTTATAGGACCCATCAATCCTCCATCTAGTCAAAGAGTTTATATAGTGGTTTGTACAGATTATATGACTAAATGGGTGGAAGCTAAGGCACTTACTACAGCTAATGAGGAATCTGTTTTAACCTTTTTATTTGAAGAAATCTTTGTTAGGTTTGGAGTGCCTAAAGAACTAGTCACAAATGGAGGACCTCCTTTCAATTCTCATGGTTTTAAAGCTATGCTTCAAAAATATCATATTAATCATAAAATGACTACACCTTACCACCCCCAAGCTAATGGTTAGGTGGAAAGTACAAATAAAGTCACAAAGGCCATTTTAACAAAAACAATGAAGGAGAATAGGAAGGATTGGTCTCAAAGGCTGCCTGAGGCATTATGGGCTTATAGAACTACCTGGAGGAACACTACAGGTTTTTCACCCTACGAATTGGTTTATGGTAAAAGTCTTGTTTTTCTTGTGGAATTTGAAATTAAAACCTTAAGAACTGCTCTAGCTGTTAACCTTGATTTGATTGATGCACAGACAGCTAGGTTGCAGCAGCTTTAGGAATTTGATGAAAAGAGGTTGGATGCCATCCATCAAACAACTATGATTCAATAACAAAGAACCAGGTGGCATGATAAAACTATTAAGCATAAGCAGTTCCAAAAAGGTAATTGGGCTCTATTGTATGATTCCCGGTTTGAAAATTTTCAAGGAAAATTACGAACAAGGTGGTTGGGACCTTACGAGATAGATACTATTTTTCCCAATGGAACAGTAAGGCTCCTAACAATTGATGATTCTAGAACACCATTGTTAGTGAATGGGTATCGGCTCCGTCTGTACCAACAACCTATTTCTAAGGAGGATTTTAAGGCCACTTGCATGGCAGATTCACATTATATCTTTTTAGGGGAGCCTGCTGCCCCTCATTGCATTTAATCCCTGCATTATATATTTTTTTTATTAGATTAGATTTCTTAACTAATAATCCCTATCAAGGGTTGCCATGTTACAACTTATTATTTTGCAGGTCTCGGATTGGGAGGCTGGTTGAAAAGAACAATTGTATTGCAAGCAAGATCAAGTTTCATTTTGGGAAACATTCTCATCTCACCTCAGTTCACAACTCATTCCCCCACATTACCTCTCAGCAACATTTTCCTATTTTTCTTTACAGCAACATCTCTCTCAATTTTTTCGTGGCTGAAACACCAATTTTCCCCATTTTCCCCGTTGCTGAAACACCAACTTTTCCCCATTTTCCCCGTTGTTGAAACACCAATTTTTCCATTGCTGAAACACCAACTTTTCCCATTTTCCCTAAAACACCAATTTCTTTCCCATTTTTCTGTAATTGAAACATCAATTCTTCTCAAAAGGATGAATGCATATTATTTTCCATTGTGAGAACCATCTATTGATCCTTATAACTTTGTTCTTTCACTACCTCCTCCTATGTTTATAAAAGCCTTTCATATAAATACCCTCATATTTCAAAACCCTTTTCCATAACCATTGGTGATCTATTAGCAACGACATTATATCTTCAGAATATCAATCAAAGGTAAACATGAGGTATGCGTTTGTTATGTGTAAATATTATTAAACTATAGTTAATGAGAAGATCGTGACATGATTACCACAATCTCCATACGTTCAAACTCATCATTTTAGCCATAGTTGGGGAGGGGGGGGGGGGAATACCAAAATTATGCAATCATTTCATGATACGCCAATCACCATCGTTTTTTTACCATGATCATATCTTGTCACCCCATCTCTGTCCTATTATGTCACAACTTTATTTGCAAAATTTACTCTGTTTCGGGTGCGGTAACTCAGCTTTGCACTGTGCATTTTACTGAAGCTAGTAACTATGGGAGGTTCTACTATCCGAAATGAACCCGGCTCAACAGCTCTATTGGAATTACACCCAAAAGTATATCAGATTTTTCAGCAGGTAGGCTGGGTAGATTATTTTCGGAGGCTCCAAGGATTTGATCCTCAGCAAGTACTTGAATTTGCACGTAATTTACGGGAAGGCTACTCTACTATTCAAGGAGTCTGAATTCCAGTTTCAGAAGATGATATAGCACAGGTTTCAGGCCTACCAGCCACTGGCATTCGATGGTTCAGTCATAAACACATCATTTTGAACGCACAACAGGACTTCCTTCTACCAGGAGAGTGGGTCGAGCCTAAAGGCAAGGGTGTGGCACTTCATTCATTACCACTTCCATGGCCGATGGTTGCTGAATTTGTCAAGCACTATCTCACCTGTGAAGGACGTTACTAGGTAGTTTATCAGCATGATTTTGTCCTGTTGAATCATTTGAGACATGGTTGACTGTTAAATATGCTGTATTATCTACTTGGGTGTCTAAAGAATATGTCACATTATTGTTTGAATGCAAAGTACCCACACCTTTCCCTCACCCATCATCGTCTTGTCCAGCTTTTAATTTAGAGGGGTTTTGACCAACAAAATCCCCCTCCCCTTAACAACCCACCCCCAGAACCCCATGAAGTCCCTGAAATTCCTCAAGCAGCAGCCGAAAATCCCCATGAAACTGTTGAAATTCCTCAAGCAGCAGCCGAAAATCCTCAGGAAACTGCTGAAATTCCTCAAACAGAAGCTGACACTCCCCAATTAAATGCTGAAAATCCTCAACAGACCCCTGGAATCCCTCAGCAAATTGAAATTCCTTCTGCACAACAACCAGGGAACATCTTTTATTCTCCACCACCTGCAACAGTTAATCTAATTGACCCCTCCATTGCATTGACCCCACCCCATAATTTAGCTGAATCATCCATTCCCACTGTCCATATCCCTAGTGATGATTCTAATGACAACATTCCCATTGCTAAGCTAAAAAGAAAAAGGAAAGAAAAGGCTGCACCCCTACCAAAAAGACGAACAAGGGCCTCAACCAAAGAAGCTATCACTCCTGATGACCCTCCTACCCCAGAGAAAGCTACTCATAAAAGAAAAACCACTATTCTTCCTGCCTTTTTACCTCGAAGACGAACGAGGACGTCTTCTGAAGCAGCAACTGAAACCACCACCCTAAATTCCCCACCTATTATCCTAAAACCCCATACCCCACCACAGTCCCAAGGCCCTGAATCTTTACCTACCTCACCCTCGGGTACTGAAATGCAAAATTCCTAGGATTTTGTGACATCATTCCTTTCGGAAAACGTAGCTGTCACACAAGAACTAGCTACCGATCCAGTAGCTTCCACACAAGAACCAGTTGCTGATCCATCAAATTTAGATACCCAAGATGATGAACGACATGTAGCTACCCCACAAGAACCAGCTACTAACTCAACAGTTGCCACATAAGAACCACCTGTTGATGTCCATAAAACAGATGACTAGGATGTAGCTACCCCACAAGAACCAGCTACTGACTCAGCAGTTGCCACACAAGAACCACCTGTTGATGTCCATAAAACAGATGACCAGGACGTAGCTACTCCAAAAGAACCGACTACTGACTCAACAATTGCCACACAAGAACCACCTGCTGATGTCCATAAAACATATGACCAGGACGTAGCTGCTCCACAAGAACCAACTACTGACTCAGCAATTGCCACACAAGAACCACGTGTTGATGTCCATAAAACTAATGACCAAGATCTAGTTGCCCCACAAGAACCAGCTACTGATTCAACAGTTGGTACACAAGAACCACCTGCTGATGAACAAAATATAGATAATCAGGAACCAGCTACGCAGTCTGTAGCAGCCACACAAGAACCATCTGCTGATATGCAAAATTTGGATGCTCAGGATGATATAGCTATTACAGAACCAACTGATGATTCAACAGATGTCACACAAAAACCACCTGCTGAGGCTGTAAATAATGAAGCTGCTATGGAACAACAGCCCTTCCATCCATTGGAATCAACTACTAAGACTGTGACTGATACACAAAGCCCAGTCACCTTGGCTTCCCTTCTACAGGAAAACGAGTTTCTTAAATAAGAGCTCGAGGTTTATAAGCAGGAATTAATAATGGCGAGGGAAGCCTATGAGAGAGAGCTTAATTTTTATACTTTAGCTCATGCAGCATCCACAGTTGAGAAAAGTGTAAACAAAGATCGATATAATGAATACATGTGTAGCCAATGTGGTAATATTTATCATCAAGCTGGTTATAAGATAGTTGAAGTTCCATTGCCTGGAGCCACTCTTGCACCTACTTATGTTACAATTAAAAAAGAACGCCCTGCTGTTACACAAGAACCGACAGGGCCTTTAAAGATTTTTGAAAAAGAAATTAAACCACAAATATCTCGGCCTACTCTGGTTGTTAAAACCAAAAGTCCTGCATCAAGGCCTACAAAGATTGCGTTTACTCAGACTGAACCTCAGCATTCAAAAACTATCTTCACTCAGACCACAAGCACTCAAGCACAAATGGATATATGGAAGAAGGAATATGTTATGTCACAAGAAAGGATCTTGCAGGAACACAAATTATCATGGCAAAATCATATATATGCAAATTGGGAAGTTTTGGAACAGTCTCGTGTGCAAAACAAGGAAAATAAATAGTTAAAAACTATATTGCCTCTCATGTTTGATCTGGTTCAAAGACTATTGGCCACTAGGAAACCATCCTTTAATTATTCTGTGTTTCTTGCAGAACGCTTAGCGTTCTTCCAAGTAAAGGCAATCAGAGATGGACGACCTCATGAGGTATCTACAGTTCAATAATTTGTCAAAACATTAACAGAGGCATCAGTCAGTGAACAAAATTTACTCTGTGAACTATACCTCCATAATGAAGCCATGCCTGAGGATAGGAAGCTCAATTTTATCCCTCTAGTTTAGGACATTCAGATTAGAGCCTTTGTCTCTTTCCTATCCAACCGGCTCACGTGGCAAAATGCCTTCCTTTCAGCAAAACACAATGAAGATAATCGCCTTTTGTGGATTCGATCCAAACCATAGAATGCTGTTGTTTTCGTCGCTGAATATCATCGGTTTTTAAGGGAACCAGGAATGACCGAGCATATCAGAGAATTACAGGCAATAGTCTTAAAAGATTGCCAACATTATGTCAAAGCTAAGGGAGCTCTTGCCTTACAGGCAAAAAATCTATTTTGGGAACACTGCCCTAAGGAGAGAAAGGAGTATCATCCCTTTAACCCTCTTAATATTCAAACAACAATTTCATGGCTACCTAACTATGTCAAATGCATTCAACAGTGTGCTGAAAAATGGTTAGGATATCATTTTCACTTCCCTCTTCTATGGTGGCCAGTATAGTAATATAAGGCTTATCTCAGGTTGTCCAAAAAGGAGGAGCTTGCAGCATGGCAGAGATTACAGAATGTCCAGGGTTTCAGAGATTTGGTTGATAGAACCTTCTATACTTACTGTCTAAGTAATTTGCACTGTACAGCCCAATACTTGGACTCAGACTTAGAGTAAAAGTTGCATGAGGACATGCAACCCTTTCAGTTGGGGGGGATGTTAAGACCTCATATTGTCTCTTTTTGACCATACATTTTTCTATGATGTCATCCTTTTTCAACTTATATTTAAAGTCCTTGTTATTGTTTTAATCCAATTATTCCAAAGGTACACAATATTTCTTCTCATCACTATACGTTTAATTATTTTACATATAATTATGCTATCTTCATAGTTAATCATTGAATTGATAGTTGTTGAGAAGTTAAATAACGATGTGCAGTTCACGTTGCTGAAACTGCCGGGAGATTGCAAGATTAATTCTACAGTTTCGGAAACAGTAGGAATGATGCGCAGATATCGTGGCTGAACAGTTGTGATTTTCAGTCTAGATTTGACAGCAACAGAAGAAGATCATCGAAGGAGCTGCTACACTGGATGTAACGACCATGATCTAAAGACAACATTACTGTAACAACAATTTGTTGATGGGAAAACCGATTTCCCTATTTTTGTATAAAGGGTTAAAATAGGACTTACAATGTAATATGTTGTAATAGATGTCTCCTCTTTAAAAAGAGGAGACATCTACATTAGAGGGGGATGAACAGACTGCGGGGAAAGGTTTAGTTGAAGGAACAGAACTGGAATCTTTTTGTAACATGACATATTGATGGATGAATAAAATCTTGTTCTGAACATTTCTTTCTAGTTCTTGTCTCCTGGGGAATCTTGTGAGAAGGACAGGGCCCACCTTCATCACAAGATTCACCCATTATATTTTTGTAGTGTGTTAAGTGTGTCTTTTATCCATGCCTTGTTAACAGTACTGTTTACTGAATATTGTTTTCGCATTATTGCTGAAACTCTGTTTTCTTTCCAGTTGATTGCTGCATTATTTAGTTTATCCACAGTTCATTCATGAGTGTTTCATTAGCAATTGAGTTTACAGAGTGAGTTGGCAGCGTGGTAATCAGAAACAGGTGCTGAAGATTCCCACTCTGGGAATAGGGTCCTGTTCTTTGTTACAGCATAGCTAGTGCTTTCCTTTGCAGATTGATTCTTTTTCATTAGATTACTCCTTTAATGAAATTAAGCATTCTTTGGTAGCTGTCTACAATAGATTGTTTTTGCTGTAACTCAGAGTGGAGCTTTAGTTTGCTTAAGCAAGGTGTGACTAGTTTTTACTACAACTTTTATTGCTTTTAAGATTGAGTACATATAGTACGTAGTTGCCTTTGAAATAAACAAACTTCCCTGGGTTGACAATTTATGTAGCACTTGGTTGTTTGAATTAATAAACAATTAAAGTGACCAACATGGTGGTCCTACATTGTGGATTTTACTTAAAAATAAAGGTCTTTATAGAATAGCCTTAGGCCAAGAAACTAAACCTAAAGATGAAGATCAGGCAACCAAATGGGAAAATAGGCAAGATCAAGCACGTGGGTTGATAGAGATGTATATTTCTCCATACCTTAGATTCCATATAGCAGAACTTGATACCCCCAATGAAGCAATGAAACAACTCACTAAAGTTTTTGGAATTAAAAATGAGATTAGAGCCCATCAACTCGAAAATGAGTTGCTTACGTTGGACCCTAATAACGTTTCTTCCATTGAAGATTTCTTGTCGAAGTTCAAGACCCTTAGACTTCTCTTGGAAGGTGTTAAGGTAAGAAAGAAGATGGTAGCCTTATTTATTCCATTCTTACTAAATTGGGACCAGCCTACTCTGTTTTTGTTTCCAACTTCCATTTTACTAGAGAAGCCTTTATTTCTCAAGGACTAGACTACAAGTCACCCTCTTTTGATGCCTTTTGTGATTATTAAATAAGAGAACAAGAAAAACTCTTACATATTGGTCTTCTTAATCTTGTAAAGTCTTCTAAGAAAGCATTATCCAGCCAGCAACAATCGAATTCAAAGAATCCTAAGAAGAAGTATCCTAAAAAGAATGGTCCTAAACCAAACAAGGGTCCTAAGAAATTTCAGTCTCAAAATGAAAAATCAATTCAACAAAATGATGAGGAAAATAAAAACAAAGGGAAGAAGACTGATATGCATTGCAACTTTTGTAATCGAGATGGCCACGTAGAATCCAAATGCTTTAAGAAGATGGAACCTTGGAAGCAACAATGAAGAAGCATAACATCCATTTGGAGCATTCTTCAACTTCAAATTCATCCTCAGGAATAACACTTTCTGCATGTGGTTGTCAAGCATCTCGAACTGGTTATGCACTAAATTTATCTTCTTCTTCTCATTCTCATGAGTGGCTCATTGATTTTGGGGCTTCTTATCACATGGCCAAAAACAAAGCCATGTTTTCTTCTTTAGATTATTGTAACACCAAATATATATATGTTGGTGATGATAGATCTCTTAGTGTTGTAGGGACTGGAACTATTCATCTAAACAATGGTCAATTTAATGATGTGTTGTGTGTTCCAACCTTATCCTGCAACCTTCTATCTGTTTATCATATAACTCATTTAGGTGAAGGTAAAATTGTTGAATTTTCCCCTGATGATGTTGTAATTAAGGACCTAAGATATCCTAGACAAATTTTAGCTACTGGCATTGCTGATGATTCTACAAGGTTGTATAAGTTTAACAAATTTGGGTCATCAACTCTTCCCTCGGTATTTGTTGCTCATAATGATGAAGTGAGAAAACTTTGGCATGAGCGATTTGTTCACTTAAACTATCTCTCCCTTCAAAATCTATGTAAAGAAAATATGGTGACAGGTATTCCTATGGTATCTTGCAGAGACGGTGTTTGTTCCGAATGTGTACCCGGAAAAAATCATCATGATAGTTTTTAAAAATGTGCCCCTTGGCATGCCTCAGCTTGTGCATAGTGATTTATGTGGTCCATTTCCAGTTGTTTCATTCTTTGACTACAAGTATTCTTAACTTTCATTGATGATTTATCCAGACACACTTGGGTATACTTCTTAGAACTCAAGAGTGAAGTATTTAACATGTTCTTGGCCTTTAAGGCCTCTATTGAGAAACAATTTGGACATCAAATTCTTAAGCTAAGATCTGATAATGGCGGAGAATATGTTAACAACAAATTCATCAACAAAGCCCCAAGGGTTAGCTCAGTTGGTCAAAATCAGTGCCTTGCCATCAAGAGGTCACAAGGTCCAATATCCCTGAAGCCCTTGGGGTCAGGCCTTGCTAGTGGGCCACGGGGCTAGATTCCCTTCGGGGTCGATCAGCCCAAATTTTTCCATGGACGTAGCACCACCCACTGACTAGGGTGTCTGTGAACCATAGCCTAAAAAACAAAATAAAAAAAATTCGTCAACTTTTACACTGAGCATGGAATTCAAATGCAACATACTATTCCTTATACTCCACAACAAAATGGTGTAGCTGAAATGAAGAATCACACCTTAAAGGAAATGGCTAATTGTATGATTCAATCTAAAGGACTTAGTCTTAATTTTTGGGCAAAAGCAATTAACTGTACAAATTACATAGTAAATCACACTCCTACTAAGGTTATAAATAATATCACTCTAGAAGAAGCATGGAGCTCAATTAAACCAGATGTAAGTCACTTTCGTGTTTTTGGAAGTGAAGCATGGGCCCATATTCTTGATGAGAAACGTAAAGCCTTAGAACCTAAGAGTGAAGAATGCATTTTTGTTGGATATTCTAAAGATGTCAAAGGATATAGACTTATTCCACTTAAGTCCAAAAGTGTTATCATTTGAAGAGAGGTAAAGTTTGTTGAAAATATATCGGCCTACGAGCCTAGTTCGGCAGATGTGTCACCTCTCTCTACCCCTTCTACTTCTAAAAATATTTCTTCTTCAGATGATGACAGTGAGGATGAAAATCCTCCCCCACCTTCTTAGGATCCTCCTTCAGCTCCTCAGCTTCCAAAATGGGTCTGTGCTACTCGGGATGTAGCAGGTGCTCTTGCATGTGATCGTACAGATCAGCGACGTACATTTTCTTAGTTCGATATAGCCTCTTCTTTACTAGCTCAAGCTTCAAGCGAATTATGATCATGACACCTTTGTAGAGGCTTTAGGCCATCTAGATTGGGGCACAACTATGAATGAGGAATATCGTTCATTATTGGAAAATGATACATGGGATCTTGTTGCTCTTCCAAAGGGACAAAAACTTGTTAGATGCAAATGGGTTTACAGAACTAAGTATGGACTAGATGAAAAGAGTTGATAAACATAAATCTCATCTTGTTGCTAAGGGTTTTTCATAAGTTGAAGGCATTTACTATACTGAAACCTTCTCCCCTGTTGCTAAAATGAACTCTATCCGCCTTGTTCTTTCCCTTGCTTCCTCTTTCAAATGGGAAGTCCATCAGATGGATGTTAAATCTGCCTTTTTGCATGGGGACTTGAATGAATAAATCTATATGGAACAACCTCCTAGCTTTATACAAACAAACTCTAGTCTTGTATGTCGACTTAAGAAATCCCTTTATGGTCTTAACCAAGGCCCTAGGGCTTCGTATGCCAAAATGGATAGCTTTCTTTAAGATACTGGATTTTGTAGGTGCCATTCTGACAATACTATCTACACCAAGAAAGTGGGTAAGTCTCTTATCATTCTAATCCAGAAAGGCAACTAGATAATTTAGATGTCAATAATCCTTTTGATAAAATTGTGAATAAACTAGAATTGTTGGAAATTGTCCCAAAAAAAGAAGAGTTTGAAACCCTCCAGCTTAAAGATAATATTTTTCCTAGGGGTCTAGCTCCATTAGAAGAACTGTTTGATTTCAATTATGTGGCTAAAATGCCTAAGATTGAGCCCTCAGAAACAAAAGCTGAAGATTGTAATTTATGTAATGAAAAAGACCCAAAAATCATAAAATTGTCTAAATCAATCCCAACAACTAAAAAACAAAAGTATATTTCTTTATTCAAGGAATTTATTGATTTTTTTACCTGAAGCTATGAATATCTTAAAACATATGACGCTAAAATCATACAATATAAAATTCCAATTAAGGAAGATCAGAAACCCCTTAAACAAAAACTTCGTAGAATAAATCCAGTTCTGATGCCTTTAATTGAGAAAGAAATCAAAAGCATGTATGATTCCAAAATCATAGTTCCTCTCAGGTACTCAAAATGGGTTTCCAACATTGTGCCAACCAGGAATAAAATAGGTGAAATCAGATTGTGCACAGATTTCAGAAAACTAAACAAAGTTTCCCTACGACACAACTATCCTTACCCAAAATGGATCATATTTTACAAAAGGTAGTTGGATATTCTAGGATTTCCTTATTAGATGGATGCTCAGGTTATAATCAGGTTTTAGTTCATCTAGATGACCATGACAAAACAACCTTCACTACTTCACGGGGTAACTTCATGTATGTGAAGATGCCTTTTGGATTAATGAATGTTGGAGCCATAATTCAGAGAGCAATGGATGTTGCTTTTGCTGATGAAATTGGAATATTTATTGTAATATATCAAGATGACATATCTGTATATTCTAAAACCGATGAAGAACATTTGAGACACCTGAGAAGAGTTTTTCAAAAATGCAAAAAGTTTGGGATCCCTTTGAATCCTAAGAAAATAGTGTTTGGCCTAGAAGAAGGAAAACTTCTTGGTCACATCATATCTAAGGAAGGTATTAGAATTGATCCTAAAAGGATTGAGGCTATTCTGAAAATAAATCATCTAAGAAATATTAAAGAACTTCAGTCATTTATTGGGATAATAAAATTCCTTAGAATATTTATCCCTAACCTTGCAAAAATTCTTAAAAATATCAAAAACATGCTAAAACGAGATTCTGAAATCAGGTGGAACATCGAAGCTAGGTAATCGTTTGACCAGTTTAAATAGGCATTAATAAAAGCACTAGTCCTTATTAGTCCTGATTTCATCAAAGATTTTTTCCTTTGCTTCTGAACATACTATTGTAGCCGTCCTTTTGTAGAAAAAAGCGATGGATATGAACAACCCATTGCTTTCTTTAGCAAGGCTTTAAGGGATGTTTCACTCAAGTACAACATAATGGAAAAGTAGGATTTTGCACTGATAAAAGCAATAAAAGGCTTTAGAGTATATATTCTTCATTCCCATATAATTTCTTATGTACCTAATGCTGTTGTTAAAGATATTTTTACACAAAATGGACCAGATGGCAAAAGAGGCAAATGGATTGCCATAATTCCGGAATATGACATGGAAATCAAGCCAACCAAGCTCATCAAAGGATAGGGATTAGCCAAATTGATGGATGAACCTAATTTTAATGCTTTAGATATTAACTTTGTATCTAAATTGGATGATCAAGAGGAACATGAAACTCCACAACTAGATGATGCTTTCATGACCTCACCTTGGTATGCAGACCTTATTTATGTTTTATTTGATTTAAATTCTCCTCCTAGTCTAACAAAAAAAAAGGCTAGATTTATTAAACTAAAAGCTGTTAAATTTTGCATCTTAGAAAATGTTTTATATTGGAAAGATGATGGTTGTCTTCTACTCAAGTGTCTTTCGAGTGATGATGCAAAAATAATAATGCAGGAATTCCATGAAGGTGACTATGGTGGCCATCTCTATTGGAAAACCACTCCCAATAAGATCCTTAGAGCCGATTTTTACTGGCCTACATTTTTTTCAGATGTCCATTAAAAGGCAAGCTCTTGTCGTAAGTGTCAAATATTTGAGGGAAAAAGAAAACTTTTACCTTTACCTTTGAAGCCCATATCCTTTGAGATCCCTTTCCAGCAATGGGGATTGGATTTCATTAGAGAAATCCATCCTACGTCCTCTGCTCAACATAAGTGAATCCTTACTGCTACTGACTACTTTACCAAATGGATTGAGGCCATTCCTTCTAGACTAGCCATAGATGTTGTGATTATCAAATTATTAGAAACCAACATCCTGTCTAGATTTGGCTGCCCAAACAAACTTATTATAGATAATGCTACTGCCTTGAGGTCTAAGAAAATGATAGATTGCTGCAATAAATACCATATTACTTTGGGGCATTCAACTTCTTATTACCCACAAGGTAATGGGCTCATTGAATCTTCAAACAAAATTCTGGTGAATATTATCAAGAGTCTGTTAGCAGACAACAAGAAGTCATGGCGCAACAATCTCATAAATGCACTTTGGGCTAATAGGATCATTACAAAGAAATCAATTGGTATGTCACCATACCAATTGGTTTATGGAATGGATGTTGTTTTTCCATCCTCTTTGGGAGTCCCAATCATGAAGTTAATTCAAGAATTGTAGGTTGAGCCCAATGATATTCAAAGGAGGATTGATCAAACTATCCAATTGCAGCAATCCAGAGAAGAAGTTTATAATAAGGCTCAAGTCATTCATGAGAATATTAAAAAAAAAAATTGACAGAAGGACAAAGGCAGATGATTTCACCATTGGTGACAAAGTCTTAAAGTGGGATTCAAGAAGAGAGGATAAAGGGAAGCATGGAAATTTTGATAACCTATGGGTGGGTCCTTATGTAATTTATGCTTTTAGAGGAAATAATGCATTCTTTATCATAAATTTGGATGGGACAAAATTACCTAGTGGACCTGTCAATGGTAGGATGCTCAAACATTATTTTTCTAAGCACTAAATATTTTCTTACCATTTATCATTGTATATATCATTGTCTTTATTGTGTGGATTTGGTGACCTATTAACATAATTTGAAGCCCGCAGAGAAGGCCTTGAGCTTCTATTGATGAGTTACCATAAAGACTACAACAACGAAACTAGAGGTGGATAAAGCTGAAATAACAACTCAAGTTTGTTGATCATATGTTCTTGGAACCTCACAAGGAGAGTGCCATCCCTAGTTGAAGCCACTGTCATGGTCCTATAATTTATAGGATCTGAAGGTAATTAAGTGATGTATCTCAGGAATCCTATTTTTTAAATACTTGTCAATTTGTCAATGATTTCAAAATAAAAAGAAAAAATGAAATAAAAAATGAAAAGAGGGTACAAAGAAGGAGAATAAAGAGAAAAACAAAAATAATGAAAAAGAAAAATATTGAACCCCAAAAACAAAGATAATCAAAAAGAGAATAATACTGAAAGTGTTGCAAGTCTAAATGCAACTACTCATACACAGTTTTTTGCTTCATTTATGTAAAATAAAATTGTGTGCATCTTGTTCAAAATGATACAATCATGTGCTTTAGTTTAATAATATTGCTTAATCATGATTAGACTTCTTTAAATTTCTATAAATTAGATAGAGAATGAAGGTTTATCCAACATTTTAATATGGATAAATCATTAGTTAGGTAGAAAATGACATTGACCCAATAGTTTAATTTGGGTCAATAGGAGAAATGAGGGATAGGTTAGATAGTTTTTCTTTCTGCATAAAAATAAAAATAAAAATGGGTTTTCTAGTCTAAGTGCACCCTAGAGATCAAAATAAAAAATGATAGTCTAGCTAAGGGTAGGTAGATTTGCAGGTTTTCTTAAATATCAGCATGCATAAATTTTATCCTAAGTTTGAGGATAGGGAAAAGAGGGGAAAAATGCATACTATGCACTATGTATTTCAAAATATTTTTTTATTTATCCCTTATCCTAAGTTCAAAGGATAATTATATGCGCAGGGATAAAGTGCTTCACACCGTATATTTTCCCCCTTATCCTAAGTTTGAAAAGAAAATCATGCAGGCACAAGTGGAAAAATACTTTTGTCGTTTGTGATTAAACCTCTGTTTCATTTGACACCTTGGGATCTAGTCCCCCACTCCATCCATGAACCGTATTCTGTTTCATCCCCCCTTCGCATTCTCCCTTTACCAACGGGGGGGTCGGGGTCCGGAAGGTGGTTTTTCCCATCGGGCCCTACCCCCTACGTGGCACATTGCAGTCATTTCACACCCCCCCACTGATACTGCTTACCACCCATCACCACCTCTGGAAACCACCGATCCTGCATTCATTCCTACCATACCCCCACCACTCCTCCTCCACCACTCTCCACCTGGCACCTGTCTCGACCGTTGCTCCAATTAAATTTCTTCCCACTTTATACCCGTTTCTCATTCAATTTTCTCAGGTAACCATTCAGTAATGGCCTCGTGTCATTTCCAACGGGACTTTGCCTTTGCGTTTAAAAAAATCCCTAGCCCATCATTCTCAACCTTTACTTCTCACTGCTTTCTACTATTAATTATTTCCTGCAATGACCTCCGCCAGAGCTTCTTCGCCACCAGCATCCCAACATCCATTGACCTCCCTGTTCTTTTTTGCCTCACATATTGTTATTTTTTTTTAGCCCCCCTCCTTTTGTATATTCATTTTGTTCAGAAATTGCTACAGTCATGGCTCCTAAAGCTAAGACCTGAGACCAAGCCATTAATCCATGAATTCCACCTTTTGTAGACTTGGATCACACATATTTGGCAGAAAGGGACTACCGGATAACTGAAACACTCTGTGATTGTGATTTCCGTGTTTTATATTGCTAGTTAGAGGATAAAAACTCTGATAAAACTGATGAGATAGGACTCTGCGAGTCAAACCTTCCCCACTATATCTTTCTCGTGACATTTCAAGCCCAGGAATTCACCAGAAGATGCCAAGCTTGCTATGCCCCTGCTCAAAGAGCCATAATTTCACCTACAGGTGACATCCTTTATACCGTCACAGCCAAATCTATTGACCAAATGATGTTGGCCCCTTCTATGGAAAATTCTACCCCTTTCTCCCTAGAATCCCTCACCCAACTTTATCAAAAGCTAGATTTTTCCACTAGAGCTAGGATTTTTGAGATTTTCCTGCCAGAGAACGCCCAATTGCCCAAGAATAATCCTCCTTATCCTTCTTCCATTTTCCCTGATCAGGCCAAGCATATTATTTCTATCCCTTCTCACATTTTAGGCTACCATTATGATCAGTGGGTAGATGAACCTTTTTTAGGATTCCTCTCCACATTTCCACAGACAGCAAGCCCTCTGCAATTTTCAATTTCAGTCAATTCTTGGCTGACAATATCCATGAGGAGTTGATCAAGTTTCCCACAGAGAAGGTTTTCAGTTACACCTCCATTTTGATTTACATGTTCATCTATTATCAAGCATAAAATTTCACTTTTGCATTGCATAAATTGGATGATGCAGGGGATCAACAATCAGTGATCTTCTGGACCTCATTTGTCATAAAGGAATAGCAAGAATTCACCTACAAATTGTTTATAGAAGACTTTGTTCATCCAGCTATGAACATTATCTATAGTGTAGCATAGCACGAGATCAGTGAGGAGATCAAAATGATTCTGCATCTATCAAATCAAGAAAAGGCCGGAGATTGGTACCTGTACCAAAACTACACAGAGATTATAGTCTATGGATGTGAATTGGCCCCCTAAAAACTCCCCAAGTACCTCACAATTAAGATATTTGTGCTAGAATACATTAGACAGATGTTGAACTTAGATGAGATCCACTTTGTAGTGGAAAAGAAGAAGGCACAATTTAGAACTAAAACACAGGTGGGCCAATTTGTATGCAACAACTGTTGGGTGTGGAGCATGATTATTTAGAGGTCTTTGTTTCAGCCGGATGTATACCCCAGGAAGTTTGTACACCCCTCCACGCAGGGGGGTGCGGGGGGGGGAGTGTCCCCCTCGCGGGGGTTTGGGGGGACGATCCCCCCCGGTTGGGGGGTTTGGGAGCCAGCAGTCCCCCGACGGGGGTTTCCGGGGTAGCACCCCCAAAGCTAAAAATAGATGTAAAATTGCCTTGTAAAAGTATAGTAATTTCTAGTCAATATGGGCTGTTCATTAGGCGGATGATCTGACGGTAGGACTTATGTTTAGTTTACTGTTTTTTGCCCTAGAAGGCAACCCCGCTCTTTGTATGAGGGCATTGTATTGAGGCTGTGTAATAGATGTGTAGTCTCCGAGCGAGAAATAGAGAGGTGAGACTGTGAGAGAAAACAGAGGATATTACAGTGGATATGTTGTAGGTTGTGTCTCCTCATTTTGCTGGATAATAGAAAGGAAGGACTGGCTGTTCGGGGTGGACGTAGCCCAAACCCGGTGAACCATGTATATCTGTGTCTCTCTAGTTTTATGCGTTTTTTGTGTTTATATTTCTGCAATTTTCTATGTGTTCCATTGCTCTGTAATATATAATTTTATAACAAGAACATGACAATAGGTGAGGAGGCAGATAAAATATTGAAGGAGATGAAATTAAACTTAAGCTTCACATGGTCTTATAACCCCTATGGCATCATCTCAAGACTTAGAGTAGACAATAAGAACAGTCCCTATATCCACACTTCTAGGCCAGACATATAACAATATGAAAATTAGTTGGAATGGGCAGAAAATACCCTGCAGGAAGTTGAAGAGCAGCTTGTTTCCACTTCTAGTTTGTAGACTCCCGTTCCTCAGGAAAGATCCAACAAAAGGCAGAGGGAGGAAGGGTCATCATCTACAACCGGAAGTGAATCCAAATAATTTAGAATCTATTACAGAAAGAGTCCCAAGGTGACTCACAAACCAGAAGTAGACAAAGAAATTGAAGAATAGATAGCTATGATCATCACCGATTCACCACCTGCAACCACCAAGTTCACTACATCTCCTTCTGAACCTTCATCTTCACAGGTTCATAAGGAGACTTAGATAGAAACACACATTGTCCAAACATAAAAATAGAAGACAATGTTTGATAGGTATAGAGAAATATAGCTCAAGAATGAAATCTTGAAGAACAACACTTACAACCAATTCTGGAAGCAGACTTCGAGCTCACAAAGTAGACTTTTGTCAGTATTTGATATTGAACATTGTAAAATGCAGATGGCCTTTCTTGAGGCCCAGACTTCATAGCACAAATCAGTAGCTGACTACAAGAGCACCACCTTTGAGTTCAGTACAAAGGACATACATCCCATTGATCAAATGGAGGTGCACAAACAAACTAGTGAAATTCTAGGTTTCTCTTGCAAATGTACAATCACAGTTGAAGATGGAGAAGGTATCCTCCTTGGCCAAAGATAACAGGATCAAGTATTTGGAAGACTTGGTTATCAAGATAGAGTATGACCATAAGGATGTTATAGCTGCCAAAGAAATTATTAAGAATAAAAACTTAGACATTGTAGCATTGAGGAAACAGCTCAAGCTACCAGCTACAAAAGATCCAATGACCAAGGACATTGCAGAAGATGAAGCTCAGAAAGTAGATATGATGAAAATAATTATTTACCAAAGCAAAAAGATTAGGCAGATGGAAGTAGAGTTGGAAAAGATGATAAAGGAGAAGGAAGACATCTTGAAGATGGCCATTGTTCCCTTAGATGTTGTACCTCTTTCTCAATTGCCATCAACAGGAACAAATATTGCACCTACCACTTTGATTCAGAATCCCAGTCCTGAACAAGTCACACAGACACTACAAAATATGTCTTTAAAGTCGAAGGAAATTGAGACTTTGCATAGCCAGCTCAAAACTTTGGAAGTTCATAAGGACAAAGTTGAAGCTACTTTGACTACTGAATTGGACAAATCTTAGAGACTTTTGGAAAAGCTGCGCTAGGTAGAGAGAGATACATATATTGGCCAGACCTTGGCCTAAGCCAAGGAAATAATTTGGATGAACATACTTGACTCAATGAATGAGATTTGGTATTCTATTCAAATTATATTTGAGCAAAAAGAGTTAATAAAGAATGCCACTGAGACCATTGTTCAAGGAAGGGAAAAATTGGGATGCCAACTAAAGCTGCCAATTATTAGGTTCTTAAATTCAAATTCCAGATATGAGCTGGAGGAAGTGGGAGTTAGTGATAGAACTGCCACCTTTCTGGAGGTCAAGAAAGTCTTGACAAAGAGAAATCTTATTGATCAGTTTGAGGAAAGGTGTGAAACCTTGGAGATGCAGGTGAAGAGATTTACAAATAGGATTGCAGCCTTAATGCAGAAGGGACTACCCAATATCTATGCCATTAATAACAAGCTTATCACTCAGGAGGACTATATCCAGAAGATGAAAGAGGTAGCCAAAAGCAGCATCAAGTTAAGTGGAATAAAAGGAAGTATGACAAAAAAAGCGTTTCTAGAGACTATGTCAAATGTCTTCCATGTGCAGAATGAGGTAAAACATATTTTTACCATGAAGCCAACTTTTTCTAAGTATATAGAGGTAGATGAAATCTACCGCAGGGTGACAAAATTAACAGTGCTAGATGAAAAGAGATGGGAAGAGTTACTTGATTTACTGGATTAAGGAATAACTCAGGAGTAGTGAAATATTTTTCCAGCACAACAACCAATGCAAGTTTCAATTCAACATTGCATTCTATTTTGAATGACTCAGCAACAGAAACCACCCAAACAAGGCCACTGTTTTCCTCAACTGCCTACGTGGCCTATTCTTTTTCCAGGATTAGATAATATTAGTTTTTAATTAAGATAATAATACATTGTCAGTTTGACAATGATTTTGTAAAGCATTATTGTAATTTTTATTATAAATACTTCATTGTTTGAAGTATTAGTGTTGATTTCCGAATGTAATTTCTACTGCATATTTTAATTTTGAAGTACTGGAGCATTAATAATACAGGGACCTTTCACAGGATTCATATGGTGTGTTAAATGATGATGTGTTTCTTGTCTTTATCTATTTAAATGTTGTTATTCCTCTTCTCTATTTTTCTAAATATGAATTAATCAACATAAACTGTGATAAATAGGATTCATTATCTAGAGTGCCCTATTTTGGCTGTTGTTAATTTTAATGTTTTCCAATGAAGTCAGGACAAAGAATTCTTAATTTCTCTTTGTTCTCTACTGAACCTTACACTTATGCTTTTCCACCATTCATTTAAATTTTGAAAAGATCCATTTACTGCAACTTAGCTTTCCCTGTGAGAACTCCTTTAAAATTTGATGAAAAAACTCCAGTTTTAGTTTACAGACTCCCTAGCCCAATGAAATTATAACACTAAAATCAACCAAACAAATCAAACAAAACAAGCAAGTACAATAATTGCTAGCCTAAAACTTACAGTAAAAAAAATCTAAATCAAGCAGAGAGATCCCTCTATGACGCTAACAGGGCTAGATCCCAGCTTCAAAGTGGTTTTGATGTTGTCCTATGTGTTTACTCCTCCAACCTCAAAAATACAGAATGAAAACAATTAGTAATAAAAACACCTTTGAAAACTTTTATATCTCCTCCACTTTCTCATTCTCTTCCTCCTACCTTTACACGTCCATCTTCACCCACTACTTCGCCACCTTCCGCATCATCCTCCACTACATCATCTCCTACCTCTTCTACTGAATCATCTTCTTCTTCATCTTTAGATATGGCATTTCGACCTATAATACAAGCTAGGCATCTTCCCAACCAGCTAAACAATTTTCCTGATGGGTATTTGAAACACCTACCCAGGTTTAATGCTGAAACTGGTTTGTCTGCAGAAGATCATCTAGCTACATTCCTATATTTTGCAGATAATATGAATATAGAGCATGAGGATGTATATATGTGTTTATTTGTTCAGTCTTTAGAGGTAAATGTTAGGATATGGTTTAGGCAACTGAGGGCTGATTCAATTTAGTCCCAGAATGATTTAACTACTATATTCAAGAATAAGTGGGGTGTAAAAAAGGATGCATTTTACTACCTTACTGAGTTTGAAGAGCTTAAAAGGTACCATGGGGAACCTGTGGAATATTTCATTAAATGATTCAATAAACTCTACCTCAAAATGCCTCCTGATTGTAAACCTCATGTTGCAGTCGCAAAGGCTAGATTTTCCAAAGCCTTTGACGATGACTTTGTAGTCATGCTGAGGGAAAGGATATCTCCTACCCTTCAACAAATTAATGCTATTGAAGTTGAGGCTAACAGATCAGCTTCATCTAAACTTAAAGCCAAGGCTGAAAGAAAAATGAAGGCTAAGGAGGAAGGATCTTCCTCAAAGACCAAAAACGATGATCAAAATATAGATGAGATAACATCATTACTTAGAAACCTATCTAATAGGATTTATAAAATTGAAACTCAGCCTAGAACCATACAAAAAACTCCCATCAGACCACAAAATCAGTTTAGATGATCCCCTCAAACTCAAATTTTACAGAGACCTAACACTGATCAACAGATCCAACCTTATCTGATGATGGATGACCAACAACCATATGATATTGGTCCTATAATTTCTGAAGATAAATATAATTTTGATTCTGGATCTGTGCATAATGCTATTGTTCCTCACCCTTCAAATCAATCTTCCCAAAATCAAGAAGAAAATCAAATTTATAAATACCAGACCTTATCTGAATTCCTAATAGGAGAATTGAACAGAAGATATGATCTTAGACATAGGGCATGCCTTGGTAGACCTCCAAAAGGTCCCATTCAAAATGAACTTCAGAGAAAATTTGTTAAAACCTAGACAACTATCATTCAACCATTGAATCAAATAGGTGAAACAAGTCAAATTGATAAAACTGTTTTGACAACCTTCAATGTTGAAAGAGAAGTAGAAAGGGTTAAAATACCAATTCCCCTAGCTGAAATGTAAAAAAATCTAGGGTATAAGAACCAAGTTTCAAAATGGATTCAGTCATCTAGTGTGGATGCTGAAGGGGATGTGATAAGCCTGCAGGATGAAAAACCATCAATAGTTTTTGGTCCTAACTCTGATATGATAGATGAGAACATGCCACTGTTTTATGTGACTCTCACAAATCATGATTTATTTCTATATAATTGTATTCTAGATTCTGAGGCTTCCCATAATCTAATGCCTAAAGTGATCATGGACCAGCTGCAATTAGAAGTCACTATATCTTACCATGATCTTTACACTTTTGACTCCAAGAAAGTTCCTTGTCTTGGGCTCATTATAATTGGTAGTTACATTAGCTTAGATCCCAGTAAAAAGTGTAGTTCTAGACATAGTAGTCACTGACATCCCTCCAAAATTTGGCATGCTGCTATCAAGACCTTGTTGTGCTAAGTTAGGAGGAAGCCTACAAATGGATATGTCTTATGCCACTATATCGGTTTATGGGGGTGAGCATATCAGGCTATATAAAGAGGTTAGATTTATGAACACTATTTGTAGAGCTGATCAAGCTAGGAATCATCCTATTTACGTTGTTGACAAAGACTTTGGGTGTTTTGAACTATTTGTAAATAATTCACAAAATGCTCAACTTATTATTGAAGATATTGTTGATCAACCTAAAACCATTGAAACTGATGTTTGGAAAATGTACTTTGACGGTTCTTTCTAAAAGGAAGAAGAAGGAGTTGGAATTGTATTAATTTCTCTAGATAAAGAAAACATTTCCCAATCATACAAACTTGAATTCAATGTAACCAATAATGTAGCAGAGTATGAAGATTTTCTGCTAGGATTGGATTTAGCAAGAAGTATTAAGGTGCAAAACATAAGTGTATATAGTGATTCTGAACTTATTGTCAGACAAGTTAGGAATTAGTTTCAAACCAAGCACCCCAAACTAAGATCTTATAGGAATGAAATTTGTGATTCAACTGAAAATTTCTTTTCAACATTCAATATTATTATTATTCCTAGAGATCAAAACATGCATGCAGATTCCTTGGTTGTTTCTGTGAGTTCCTTTAAAATCCCTCATAAAATGCCTGTCTAGTATCAAATTCAGGTCAAGTATAGACCATCTATTCATGAAAATCTTAAGTATTGGTTAACTTTTGATGATGACGAGCAACTAAAATCCTGTTTGCAAGTCATAGATGGATTCTAAAATATGAAAGTTGAGGAAGAACTACTTGATAATCTTGCAAATGCAAACGAAAATCAAACACCACAATTTGATTCTACCATTGCTAATCATAACATTATCCAACTCTCTAACAATTTTAATCCAAAAGAGTTAATCCCTCTTGATCAACTCTTTGATCATAATGGTGTACTCAAAAATCCACTTTCTGAATCACCTAATGAAAATATTGAAATTTATAACGTTGGAAGTTTTGAAGAGATTAGAAACGTTAAAATTTTTGCATCCTTGTAAATGGAAGCTAAAGACAAATATTTATCCCTCCTCAAAGCTTACAAAGATGTTTTTTCCTGGTCTTATAATGAATTAAAAACATATGATACATCTCTTATTGAACACAAAATTCCATTAAAACTAGAGGCAAAACCTGTCAAACGAAAATTGAGGAGAATTAATCTTGTCCTTCTTCTTGTAATTGAAAAATAACTAAAGAAGTTACTCGATGCTAAAATAATACTTCCATTAAGATATTCAGATTGGGTAGCCAATCTAGTTTCAATGAGAAAAAAGAATGGCGAAATTAGATTATGTGTGGATTTTAGGAATTTGAATAAATATTCCCTGAAGGACAATTATCCATTACCTAATATGGATCAATTACTTCAGAAAGTTTCAGGAGCCCAGAGAATTTCCATGTTAGATGGTTTTTCTGGATATAACCAGATTATGGTTAGTCCATAGGATAGAGAAAAAATTGGATTTACAACTCCATGGGGCACATTCATGTATAACTGCATGCCTTTTGGGCTAACTAATGCTGTAGCCACATTTCAATGTGCTATGGACCTAGCATATGTAGGTAAAATCACCAAATTTGTTGTTATTTATTTAGAGGAATTATTTTTTTTTCCAATTCTAATGAAAAACATTTGAAGCATTTGAGAAAGGTTTTTGACAGGTGTAGGAAAATTGGGATTTATCTTAATCCCAAGAAGTCTTTGTTTGCACTCCAAGAAGGAAAATTGCTCGACAACATCATTTCCAAAGAAGGAGTAGGCATTGATCCTAAAAGAGTCTCAACAATTCAGGCAAATCATATTGCCAAGGAACAAGAAGGAAGTTCAAGATTTCCTTGGAAAAATTAATTTTTTAAGAGGATTTATCCCTAATTATGCTGAAATAGTTAAGGACATAACTAATATGCTGAAAAAGAACCATGAAATAAAATGGAAGTTTCCTGCTAGGTACACATTTGATCAAATTAAAAATTCCATCACAAAATCCCCCATCTTAGCCAATCTAGATTACTCTGAAACTTTTAGTGTCTTTTCTTTCACTTTTGAAACCACATTAGTCATTGTTATTTTGTAGAAGAACAAAGATGGAGATGACCAATCCATTGCATTTTTAGTAAGGTAATGAGAGATGCTGAATTAAAGTATGACATCATTGAGAAACAAGCATATTCTTTAGTTCAATCTCTCAAAGCCTTTAGAGTCTATCTTCTCCATTCTTCTATCATTGCCTATGTGCCCAGTAATGTTGTCAAAACCGTTTTAACTCAGCCCGACACTGATGAAAGGAGAGGGAGATGGATAACTAAAATTTTCAAGTATGATGTCATCATCAAGAGTACCAAATTGGTAAAAGGTCAAGGCTTGGCCAAGCTCCTTGTTGAATCCAATTGCAATATCTTAGGAATAAATGTTGTTTTTGACATCCCAACTCAAAAGAATATACAAGAACCTTCTGCAACCCCCACATAGGAGAATCCACAAGAACCTTCTGAAATCCCCATACAGGAGAATCCACAAGAGCCTATACATCAGATCAGACAATTTTGATTCACATTAATGGAATTTTTTGTTATCATATTGGTACTTTGACATTGTGAAATTTCTTAGAGAATTTGAATGTCCCGAATTTAGCAGAAATCAATGTAAAAAACTAAAATTGAAGGTTGTAAAGTATTGTATTGTGAATGCAAATTTGTACTGGAAGGATCCTCTTAATATCCTTTTACTTTTCCTAATACAGAATGAAACAGAAGGGATCATTGATGAATTTCATGCAGGAATTTGTGGAGGCCACTATGCTTGGAGGGCCACAACTGATACAAGATCTTCATGGCAAGATTTTATTGCCTACTTTTTTTCACAGGTGGGAGAAAAGGTGAGGAGTTGTAAAAAGTGTCAAATGTTTGTTGGGAAGCAAAGATTATAAACTCTTCCATTGGTTCCAGTCTTAGTTGAGGAACCATTCCTTCAATGGGGATTGGATTTCATTGGTGAAATTATTCCTCCATCAAGCAATCAACACAAATGGATATTGACTGCTACAGACTACTTTACCAAATGTGTAGAATCCATTCCAGTCAGAAATGCAACTGATATTGTTGTTATCAAGTTTATTGAAGAATATATATTGTTTAGATTTGGATGCCCCAGGCAAATAATGACAAACAATGCACATGCATTCAAAAACACTAAGATGATTGAATTCTGTCACAAATATCAGATTTTGTTACATCATTCTACACCATATTATCCAAAGGGAAATAGACTAGAAGAGTCCTCAAGTAAAACTTTGGTTAAAGTTATAAAGAAAACATTAGAGGATCATAAAAGCAATTGGAACAGTCATCTTAGTTACACACTTTGGGCCAACAGGATTTCACCCAAAAGATCAACTGGTAAATCACCTTTTCATCTTGTTTATGGAAAAGAAGAAATATTTCCCACACATTTAGCTTTTCCTATTTTGAATTTTTTGCAAGAGTCAAATGAAGAGGCTGATGACTTCTCTCGAAGAATAAATCAAATCATAGAATTGAATGAGGATAGAGATGAAGTACATTATAAGCTTAAGAAATATCAGAGTAAAATGAAAATCTTGTTTGATAGGAAATCCAGGGAAGAGATTTCAAGCATGGTGATTGGTACTCAGATGGGATGCTAGGAGAGAAGACAAGGGCAAACATGGAAAGTTTGACAACCTTTGGTTGGGACCTTTTAGCATTGCTAAGGTCAAGGGTAATAACACCTTCATTATGAAAAATTTGGAGAGAGAGTATTCCTCATTGCCAGTCAATGGGAAGTACTTGAAGCACTATATTTAGTATTGAGAGGTTTCCATTCATTGATCATTGTATTATACCAGAGAGTGTTATTTTACATGCAGTATGTATTTGTTTCAACAGAAGACTCCATTAGCCCGCGGAGAAGGCACATGGATCTTCAAGTTCTCTACATCTTACAAGAGGAAGAAGTCCCCATTTGGAGCCGATGTTGTAACATGATTTATTTTTTATAATTTAGTTTTTGTTTTATAAAAAAGGGTACGAAAAAATAAAGAAAAATGAAAATATGAAAAAATAGAAAATAAAGCCCCATCAAAAGAAAATCAAATGATTTGTATAAGTGTGCTTGTTTAAATTCCACTTCATGAATAAATGCAATTTGTAATAAATAAAGATCTATGTGCAGTTTGTTTTTATTCCACAACCTTATCTTCTAATCTGAATCAAACTGTTTAATCTTGGTGAGATCATTTAAATTTGTGTCCTAGATTAGAGAATAACTTCAACCAAATAGTTTAATCTTGGTTGAATATTAGATTAGGTAGATTAGTCAAATAGTTTAAAAGGGAAGCAAGTCTAAACGCGCCCAAGATAGATTAATTTTTCAATTAATTCTTAATTACCTTGTTAAAGGGTTAATTAATTCATTTGTAAATAAATATGTTTTATGCTTTTTAGCAAAAGTCATATGCGACAAAATGTCTTGTCGGCAAGTGTTAAATATCGGGCAAAGATCAACAGTCATTGGCCTTCCTGCCCAGATCAATGGTGGGGAAGTGCTTCACACCCCCTCGCTACGAAATGAGATAATGACGGGGGGGGGGGGGGCGTGCAAAAAATGGTTTTACATGCACGGGACCCTCGCATATGTGTCTCTCCCTCAACACTTTGAACCCCCCTCGTACCAAACCACTTATTGCTATGCCCCCCCTTACGAAATATACCACCCACACTTCCCGCGCTTCCCAATACTATGCCAATGGTCACTCCTCTCGCGCCATCCTCCTCCAATCACTCCATGCCATGTGACCTCACCTGATATCTCCTAACCATTCCCACATATCTGTTTTCGCTATTAATGCCCTCCCGTTGCTGCTCTTCCTTCCCGTTAATGCATTAATTTCATGATTAGCCGATCAACAACCTCCATTTGCTATAATGGTAGCCTAATTCCTTATGAATATTCATTTGCCTCGTTACATCTGCATTTCTTCTACTACTATTTCACTGTTTCTATTTAATATTCTTTCTGCAAATTCTTTGTTAAGCTGAACTTGTAACTGGAAGCATCCTCTTAGCCTACCTATGCAGTTTTCTCCCATTCAAAATTTCAGCTCTGTGATACCATGGCTCCCAAGAGAAAGGAAAAGGATTATGCAATCTCATCTGCAACTCAGGAAACCCCAATGGCCTTTGATTCCTTGGACATGGATCATATCCCATTAGCCGATCAATACTTTAAAATTGTAGACACCGAATGTGAATTTGACATGTTCGAATTGGAAAACTAGCTGAAGCAGACTTAATTTGATTATGAGGATGAAATACACATGTGGGAGTCCAATCTTCCTCTGTATATGTTTCCCCAAACTTATCCATTTCTTGATTTAGTTATCTGGTTCTAATCCAGATATAATCCCTTACAGAAAATAGTGGTGGATCAAAATGGAGACATTCTAATAACAATCACTACAGAAACCATAAATGAAATGCTTTTGATACCTGAGTGTGACTCCCTTATCTTTTTCTCCACTACAGCCTTAATCGACCTATATCAAAAATTGACTTTCCCTCAGAGAGCTCAAATAATTGAGATTTTTCTCCCTGAAGATGCTGAGCTCCCCAAGAAGAATCCTCCTTACCCAACATCTATGTTCCCTGAGAGAGCCAAACACATCATTTCCCTTATATCTTTCTTGTTAGGTTACCAATCAGACCAATGGATAGATGAATCTATCCTTGGCTATCTGTCTATATTTTCCAAAGAAAATAAGCCTGCATTCATGTATAACTACATTCAATTTTGGGTTGAAGCTATGCCTGAAAAATTCATGAACATTATATTGAAGGAGTGTTTAAATACTTCTCTGTCCTATTTCATATGTTTATTTTTCAGCAGGGAGACATGTTACCAATTATTTTGCTAAAGTAGGATGATCATTAAGAGAATCAAGCAATCATTCATTGGACCTCATTGATTAGAGAGAACTCAACTAAGTTTAGTTTTTCAGACTTCATAGATTGTTTCATTCACTCAGTTGCACAGCTTCTCAGCAGTAAGAGTGAACCCAGGATCAACACATAAATCAAAAGGATCCTGCACCTTAGCAATCAAGTTAGAACAAGATACTGGTATCTTTACAAGAACTACACAAAGATCAGAGTATATGGCAGCAAATTAGCTCCATATAAGTTGCCAAAATATGTTCCAATGAGAATTTTCTCTTTGGAATATATCAGGCAAATGATGAATATGGATGAGCTTCATTTCATCTCAGGGAAGAGGAGATCATAGTTCAAGATAAAGGCATGGGTTGGATCATTTAGACTTAAGGGTGGAACTTAAAACCACTCCTTATAATCATACACCTAGGCTAGAGATTGAGAAGTTCAGAAATCAAGAATAGTGGGAAGAGAATACTCTTCAAGAAGAAGAAGAACATGTTTTACCTCCTTCTACTCTTCAAACTCCTATTTCTCAAACTAAGCATGAAAAGAGGCCTAGGGAAGGATCATCATAATCAGTAATTGTGTTAGGGTCCCACCCTAACCCCCTTATTTATGTCATGGGATCATGTCATAGTCAAGAGTCAATAAAGCCCATATTAATATTTGTAAGTGGTTAACCTGCAATTAATGACGGGACCACAGTTAGTTGCAAATGGGCGGTAGTATTAGATAGATGGTAAATGGGCGGTAGTATTAGATAGATGGTATTAATAAAACCCACGGTATTGGCCCGTGGTATTGCATGTATGAGTCATATATAAAGGATAGAGACTCCCTGCGAGGAGTATCATGTCTTGTTTTTGTAATCGAGCTCTGCTCTATTGGAGGTTGCCCCCTCGAAGAGGCCTGTGAACATTTCTCTCTGAATAATAAAATCATTGCTATTCTATGTTCTGGGTATCTTTTCTTCGCATATTCTGTGTTCTGGGTATCTTTTCTTCGCATATTCTGTGTTTGGGTATTACTTTGCAGGTTAAGAGCATAAAAAGTGGTATCAGAGCACTTTCCAGGGCTTGGTGGGATCTCCAATTTTTAGCAAATTTTTTTTTTGGCTAGAGACGTGTTCCGGCGTCTTTAAACCACGGGATCTGTCGTTAAGCGCATAAACCTGCGGATTTGGGGAGGCATGCATGCAGGAAATACAAGAGGTGGTCACATCTGTTGGACTCCCTTGTAACCCCTGTGGGTACCCCTTCGAGTAGTAGCGCATTAGACAGAACCGCGCACGAACTGTCTTGCACGTACCCTCTGGGTATATAGGAAGCCCCCTAGCTCCCTTGAAACCTCGCCATAGATAAACCTTCGACTGTCTTGTGGCTACAGTACACCGAGAACAGCACTCAGAGAGATTACTTGCCCGTACGATAGGGTAGTCGGGTTGTATGGCTAAGGGTACGGTCAATCCTCCTTAGTTAGAGCCCTGAAACATTGGGCCGAGTACTACTGTCAGACCCTTATGTATATTGCGATTTGTAGCACCTGACACTCCTCAAGACCATAGTTCCCTTTCTATTGGGGGATCACACATCATCTATTCCAGATCAGCAAGTGCAGCAGCAGCAGACATCAGTCCCGCAGCTCCATCAGATCAGCAGCAGCAGTTGTTCCACCATTTAGATCTCTCAGATCCACCAGATCGGAGTAGTTGTGAAGGGTTCCTGTACCTGGATATAATTTTCGCAGGACTTTTGGCGGCATTGACATTTTGAGGATTTGGCGACTGCATTATTGATCAGGAAGGAGTAAAACTCCGTTAGGAGTTGTTAGCTACCTATACCAATAGGTTTCATATTTCATGATTGGCTATGGAAGGTCCAAATATGCTCTGCTTTGATGATTCAAAGATCACATATTTTCTAGAAAGTTTGATCTGTGCTTATAGCTTGGTATGGACTCAAAGTTTTGATGGATGGTCCAAAAGTCTAATCTGGATCATTCCATGGTTTAAATTTGCAGTTGTAGAATAGAGAAAGGAGTCTGTCCAAACTGTTCAATCTTGGCAGACAAGTAGTTCAGGTAGAGAAGAAAAGGCTCCCAACCGCTTAATCTGGGACCTTGGAAGCAATAAGGGTAGAAGCAGGCAGAAAAGCAAAAGAAAAAGCCAAAGAAAAGAAAAGGCAAGTAAGGGTCTGCAAGTCCAAGTGCACCCTCCAAGAAGAAATAAAAAATGCTAGGCAAGTAGCTGGGTAAGTATTTGGGGTTGCAGAAAGGTTATCTTTACCATTGCACATATGTTAAACTGTGTTTACCAGAGTAAAGTCAATTAATTGACGAGGTGTTCACCTCCATCAAGTTACAGCAAGGAGCATGACTAACTTCCCTCCTTCCCCCTTCCAGTTTATTACTAACATCCCCTCATCAGCTGAGATTCATGGAAGAAGATCATGGTTTCATGGTGGTTCTTGTTCATTCAAAAGCCACATTTCTTGTCTAAAAATCTTTTCATTTTGATCTACTCTCTAAACTAAGTAAGCTTCAAATAAGCTTAGTGGTTTCCCCTCCATTTACCCCTTCATCCATATTAACTCTAACACTACTATGTAAATCCCCTACAGTACCTTTTCCCCTACTAGTATTAAACACCATGGTGTATAAATCCCAGCATTATCTACATATTATCCTTTTGGCATTATAGCCAAGTAAATGGTCTAAGGGGACTTCAGTCCATCTGGGACTGTGGTCAACCTTGTCTTGGATGTGCTCTAACCTCTGGTTATGAGCAGAAATCTTTCCCCTCAACCCTCACCGTCCCTCTGCTAAAAAACACACAAAACCCCTTTTCTTGTATAAACCCTTGCGAAAAACCCAGAAAACCCAAAACACTACGAAAAACCCATTTTTCTATAGTCCTCCGCCCCAAATATTAAATTGAATATTGTATTGTGCCGGCGGGACCCCCCCAACCTGCTCGATCTGTCGGAGGGCCCGCCAGCCGTTCGATCTCCGTCGCCCAGATCCAAAGGTGGGCGGTCATTTTCACTCCCCGACCTGCCGAACTTTGGCGTCCGGGGAAAGTGGTTTTGGCCGTCCCGTACAGGAGACGCGTGGCAGGCGGTGGGGTTGTTCGGAGCCCCCCTCCCCGTTACCGCCTTTGCCCAAAGGTGGTGCGGGGAACCCGCTTACCGCCACCCCTGTTACCACCCTCCCTCTTACGTCATTGGCACGTCACCCTGACGTCACCTCACCAGTGCCCGCCCCAGCGTCCCGTGGCCCTCCACGCGGACCTGCCATCGCATCCGCCCGCCACCATGTCCTGCCACCCTGGCAGACACCTCCGCTGCCACGTCACCTCCGTGCCTGGGTCCCACCATGACGTCAGGCTGACGTCATCGGCGGAAAAGCGCCAAATGCACACTTTTACCAAAATTAACATTTTAAACGACTAAACAAGCCGTTTTCGGTCATTTTCATGCAAAAGAGAACTAGCCGTTGCCAACAGCTGCCGCGAATTTTCTCAGCCAGCCATCAAATTCGACAATTCAACCGCTGAAAGTTCGGAATTCGACGTCACTAAGTCTCCACAGCCCGGCCCGCGAGCTTCCAAGTCGGTTTTTCCAGGTATTTCGCCAGTTTTCCCACTTTGCCCCTGCATTCCAATTATCTGTAAAAGTCACCATTAAAGGACTGGTAAAACTACTTAATTCAGTTCTGCCTGATTACCCAAACTAAACCCAAGCAATCTGCACCATCCCTAAACCACAATTCGACCTTGGAGCGATCAGTCCGCGGGCTAAAACTGTAAAATTGCCCCCAAGGTGCTCGGCATTGTTCCCTTTTGCCGAGTACAGGCCACCTGCATTCTTTATAAAAAGAAACATCAATATCTCTGCAACTTATCTATTAGCAATTCACATCCCTGTGAAATTTGCAGCAACTTAAAAACCTGTTTACCTTTATTCACTAAAAGAGGACACCAGACTGTGTTTACAGTTCACCTGCTACTTAAGTCTTTATAGACGTACCTCCACCTGCACAAATTCAGATTATATCATGGCAGCCTCTACATCATCTTCCCTCAGTGTAGCTCCATTAAATCAAACCAACAAGGAGCTGGAGGCCTTGCCATTTATTGACAAGGATTGTCTCATTGAGGACTTTGAGGGAGACAGGGACTTCTTGAAGATCTTCACTCAACTAAGGGAAGATTATAAGGATGGGCATGGTACACATGGGATATGGGAGTCAAACCTGCCCTATTACTGTCTCCCAGCTGTGAATGTTTTCCCTGAAATCATTCACCTATGTGCTGAACACTATGATGTGCAGCACAGAGCTGTCAGTACTCCATCAGGGAGGATCCTCTTCTATATAAATGCTGACTCCATCAACAAGATGTTGCAATTTGATCAGACAGAGTTGCTGATCCCATTCTCCATGAGTTATTTGCAGGAAGCTAGTGATAAGATGACCAGTGAGGAGTTGCAAAAGGTCACCCTGAACTTCATGAGACCTGAATGCCAACCTACAGGGCCACCTCCCTATCTGAGGGAGCATTTCGATGATATAGGCAGGCTATTACTAGACATGATAGCCTATGTATTGGGATACCAAAACAGTGAGCATGTGGATAAATCCATGCTAGTGTTGCTGTCTGTTTACAGCCCGCGTCAACCCCCTGCCCGAAAGTATAACTTTGCTAAGTTTATAGCCAACAAGATTCATGATCAATTAAGCAAAGTGGACAGACAAGGGGTCTTCAGATACTCAGCTTACATCTACCATTTGTTCATGTTTCATCATTCTGAAGCCTTCCCATGCTACATCAGAAGGCTGGATAATAAAGGGGAGAGAAGATCTGTCATCTTCTGGACCTCAGTTTATCATAAAGTCACAAATTCACCCTATACCTACTGTGAATTTGTTGACCAATTTGTGTACCCAATCTCTTGCATGCTGATGAGGTCCCCTCCACCTAGAATATCTAATGAGATCAAGAAAGCTATGCAGCTATCTAAGAAGTACAAAATAGGTGACTGGTACCTATATGAACACCATACTGTGTTCAGAGTATATGGCTGTGAGCTCTGTCCATACAGGCTCCCCAAGTATGTACCTATGAGATTATTTGCCTTGGAGTATTACAGGCAATTAATTCAGTCAGACCTCACCCATTTCCACAGCTCCAAGAAAAAGGCCCACCTTAATTTCAAAAATGAGTTGGGCCCCTTCATTATGAACAAGAAGGAAGGATGGGAATCTGCAGACTTGATCCTCAAAGACAAATATAAGTTGTCCTATAGTTTTCGATGGGTCCCTTATGACCCTCAAGGTTTCATGACTGCTAGGAGAAATAAGTACAGACTCCTAGGTATTAAGCACTGCCACTACCCACACATAGAAAAGTATGCCAACTTGCAAGAATGGCAGCTGGACACTCTAGTGGAGAGTTTAACTGAAGAAGAAAGAATGCTTAAAAACATGAAAGAGCTTGAGAAGACTATTGACCTGGACTATGTGCAGCAGGTACCTTTCAAGCTACCTCACTCAGTGGGAGAAGGGACCTCAGTGACAAGGACAGCACCACAGGCACCCTCTACATCGGCAGCAGCAATAGATAAAGGCAAAGGCATAATGGATGCAGAGGATGAAGCAGGAAAGGAACAAACAGATCAGCAAACAGAGCAGCAACAAGCACAAACTGGGCTGCCAGGGACCCCCATAATGCAAACTCCTCCCCCACAAACTGAACCTCCAATAGCACCTATTCTGCAGACCCCAGCCCCTGAGGAGAGGGGTACTAAAATAGAAAGAGAAGAGTCCACTCCTATTAGTGGACCTTCCCATCAGCCAGAGGCCAAAAGACAAAGGGCAGATTCCCCTGAGGTAGAAGACATTACTGAAGATGTCTTAAACAGCACAGGAAAAGACAGGGAGGGAAGCCAACATACAGGGACAAGCTCCTTTCAGCAGGAGCAAACTTTACAGCTTGGTTTGGAGGTGTCATCCTCTTCTCAGCAAAGCAAGAAGCCTAAAGGCACTAAGGCTTCTTTTAAGCAAATCAAGGCAGCAAATGAGCTATTAAGGGCTGAGGTCTACAAGCAGTTCATAGATGCTACACCGGCCCAGCAGGAGAGATTAATGTCTGTTTATGACTTTAAGGAAGAAAAGATGATATTCAGTCATTTCAAGCCCAAGGGGCCACAGCCAATGACAACTGCAGATTTCATCAAAACAAGGGTGGAGGTCCTAGCTAAAGACATACATCCTATGGACCAGATTGAACTCCACAAGCAGACTGGGGAGATGGTCTATGCCACCTTGGTGGAGAAAGCCACATTGGCCCATGAGCTGAAGGAATCCCTAAAGAACACCAATACTCAGTTGGATTTTGAGAGGATGTCCTCTAAGGCCAAGGACAATAGAATAAAGTCTCTTGAGGAGATTATTATTGATCTAGGGCATGATCCTAGTGATCCAACAGGTGTAAATGCCCTCATAAAGAAGAAAGATGATGATCTGAATGCAATGAAGAAGAGGTTGGGGCTGTTACCTACAGAACACCCTCAGACAACAGAACTACAAAAAGAAAAACAGCTTGATGAACAGCTTGACCTCCTGCTACAGCAAGATCAGAGGATCAAAGAATTGGAGAAAGAGCTGGAAGGAACGCTACAAAACAAACAAGGAGAAACTACACTCCAGGCTCCTCCAACAGCTTCAACAACAGTAACAACTTCAGGGGCAGCAGTAGCCCCTACAACAGAAGCAGCGGGCACAACAGCAACTCCAGATGCCCACCCAAGTGTAGAAGAATTGACCAAGGCTGTCAAGGCAATGGAGCTCCAGGCAGACGAGATAAAGAAAGCAAAAGAAAAATTGGCAGAGATAGATGCCAAATATGATAAATCAAAGGTAACGGTAGCAGAGCAGGGCAGAGAAATTAAGGCCCTGAAGGATAAAATAAAGGCCCTAGAGAAGGAGCTCAATCTGGAAAATACCATGGCAGAAATAGAAAGAATTTTGTGGGGTAAGATTACCCAAGCTATCACCAAGCAATGGAAATCCATCAAAACAATCCATGAGTACATGGATTTAATTAACCAAGCACAGACAGAAATCCAGAGGGCCAAAACAGTGCTGGGAAACAGACCTGAGCAGGCAAACCAACTGATAGATTTTTTGAACAGGCAAGACAAAGAGGAGCTGGCAGCCATTGGCATCGTTAACAGAACAGAAGCCATCCTCACAACGAAAAAGGTGCTAACTCTCAGAAATTATGTACAGACTGTAGAAAGAAAATGCTATGAAATACAGGCTGAGGTGGAGGAGTATAAACTCAAAATAGGAATGCTGCAAGCAAGGGGACTGCCTGGCCTGCTGAACAGTACAGGGAAATTGATTACCAGAGATCAATTCACCAACAAGATGGCTACTTACATTGAAAATCAAATCACTGCATCTGGCAGTACTCCTGAGGAAACAGGGCCTCCAACAGGACAGAGCTTGTACACTAAGCTTGAAGGCCTATTCTTCATTGAAAGTGAGGCAAATCATTTGTTTGAAACTCCTCCTAACTTTTGGCGGTATACAGAGGCCGATGAGACTCTAATAAAAATTCGGAGGCATCAAATGCCTAAGGAGGACTGGTGGCAGGCCATGCTCCAAATTTTGCCACGATAGCTTCAAGTCATTCGGCCACTGACAGCTCCAGGTCACCAGAAGACAGACAGCAAAAGGGTTAGCATTTAAAGAGCGGCCAAAGGTGACTCATCACATAGACAATGACAGCTAGCCATGTTTGAACAGCGCGTCTCCAACCGACTCCAATTGCCACCAAGTCAACAGTCTGACCATTTTTGACAGCTAAGGGACTAAAAGTTATTACAACATTTACTCTTTCAGCTGCTGCACTCCAGCAGTTGGTAGGACATTTATGGAGCATTTACTCTTCATTCAGATATTTTCCAAATGTAGATTTGTATATATACCCCCCTTAGTAACGCATAAGGGGTTGGTAAATTTTACTCTGAGGCATGTATACTATGTACTTTCAGAAAAGTTTAATACAAAGAGCAATTTCAGCTCAGTGATTTCCTGGAACTCTGGTGTCTTGTTGATAATCTAAGTGCTGTTGCAGAATCCTTGCGTTGTCTGGTGGAATGATATGTCTTCTTTAAACTCTGTTTCGTTTCCCTATGTTATTTCGTGTTCATATTTTCATCATATCTAGCAATAAATAAAAAGAATAGTTCAGGACATGTTTCTTAACACCCTGTGCTCAACCTTATATTGCTGTAAATGTTTTCTTCAGGATTAAAGCAGACATGAATTCTTAAATGCTCATGTTACATTTAATTCCATGCTGTGAATGTTATCTAGAAATTCTTAAATGCTTCCAGGTAACAGTTGCTTTTTCTTTCATACCAGTTTATAGAAAGATCCTTAATTGCCTTTCTTATCCTGACCATATCACACCCAAACTCAATTCCAAAGCATTGTTTCCCAGACAATTACCCTGCTCTGTAGCCTTCATTACTGTATAACCATAGCACACCAAACCAAAGGACCACTGACTCCATTGCCCAATGTTATATAATATGCTGGTAATAGCATACACGTTTGACTGAACATTTTCCAACCAAACAATTGAAACAAAATTAAACTTCACACCTAGCCTAAAACACCATCATAACAGAAACAGATCATAAAGAGAGAGCCCTCTCTGATTTCAGCTTGGCTAGAAGCTGTAATCCAAAGATTGGTTAGTGGTTACCCCGGCCGTATTCCCTTGGGAGTCATAGAGAACAACCTGGGTGTTTACATAATTGGTGACTCCACTGGGGACTTCTTAGGTTTTTTCAATTACTATCTATCTTCCAAAGCTACCATCAAGCCTGAAACCAGCCAAGAGGCCTTAGAACTGTTTCTGTACCACAGTGACAGCTTTAGGGAAGAGCTAGATAGGGAATCTTCATCTTAGCTTTGAAACATATATAGCCATTCCAAAATCTTCATCCAGTCCTTGCATATATAAAAAACTTCCTATAAAAGTCCTGAAAAACAGTTAGAAACTGGCTCCTAAGAAAAATCCTCGACATACTAGGGCTAATCCTGACCCTAATCCACCCATCATTGTGGATAATCCAAACACTATTCCACGAATCAGCAGGAAGCAACAAAAGCAGGACCAGCCTGCTATTTTGACCTCTGTTGCAGATTTTCCCAACCTTTCTACTCCACTTAAAGTCCTCTTTAGGTCTGTTCCAAGTTCTCCTAGTTCACCATCCACATCTCAGAGTCCTCCTCCCTCATCTTCATCCACTGCACATACCCCTTTAACCAACATCCTAGGTTTTACCCCTTCCATTAAACCTGTTATACCTATCATCCCTGCTGTCCCATTCGCTCCTGTCAATCCCCTAAACCTTGTGAATATGGCTAACAGATATGCACCCTTACAGATACCAGCTAATGCTGCAGCTTTACCCCAAGACTACCAAACCAAAATTTCATATTTTGACTCCAATGGCCCCCTGACAGCTGTTCAACATGCTAAGAAAATGCAAGACCACTTTGAAACCTATGAAATAGATGATGACAGTGTCAGAATGAGGATGTTTGTTCAAAGCCTAACTGGGGATGTTAGGACCTGGTTTAGATCCTTGAATGCAAATTCTATTGCAACCCCTGATGAGCTTTATCAAGCCTTTACTACCAGATGGGAGAAGAAGAAAGATCCCCTACACATACTTGCTGAATATGAAACAATCAAGAGAGGTCCTCAAGAGACCGTTCTGGAGTATTGTGCTAGATTCAACAATGTGTACAAGGCGATACCACAAAATCTAAGACCTCCTCCTGATTTGGCCTTGTACAAATTCCCTGATGGATTTGATCCTGACATGGCATATCAGTTGAAGGAAAGAGAACCTGAAACCCTTGAAGACGCTCAAAAGGCTGCTGTCACAGTGGAAACAAACCTGATTGCCAAAAGAAACAGGGCAAGGTTAGAAAAGAGAAGCATATATAAAGAAGAACCCTCAGGCTTTGATCAAAAGTTGGATGCCATACTAAATAGCATGAAGAGATTAGGGGAAAAAGTGGAATCGGTTGAAAGAAAATCATCATGGGAACCACCTCAAAACAACCCTCCTAGGAATCCAAATTTTTGGAAAACCCAAAACCCAGGCATGGGTAGAACCGGTGCTGAGCAGGACATAAGACCTCCTTTCCAAGAAAATTATGCAGAAACTTCTACATCAGCAGAACCCAATGAGGACCCTGAAATTAACTTGATGGGTCTAGATGGTGAGAGTCAAGTGTTCTTAACACAAGAGGATCATGAGGATGATGAAATCAAACTATTCCAAACTAAATCAGGTGAATCCTTTGACTTTAAGCAAGGTTATGATACTGCTGTTTATGAAGTCCATAAACAATACAAGCTAAGGAGCAGAACTGTGAATGTTAACCAGCCTGAGAAGAAAAAGGATAATCAGCAGCCTGAAAAGGTTAAAGTCACACAACCTAGTGACAAACTGAATTCACCTACGGAAGAAGTGATTGTTGAAGAAATCACTAAGCCACTGTCCTTAAGACAACACTCTTTAGACACTTTACCTTCTCATCCCAACCTTACTCCTCAAGAGATGAATAAGAAGGATAAATCTCAAAATCAAAACAAAAATCAAGAAGAAGATCTAATGAGCAAGGAAAGAACTGTCACCTATAACTCCAAGACCCAATCTGAGAAACCTTTTGATCTTGAAACAGAAATTGGTAAAATAAAAATAGCTATTCCTCTTTTGGAATTAGCCAAGCATGACAGCTACAAATTGCAAATCAAAAGGTCTCTTCAACTCACCAGCAACAAAGATGATGTCAATGTGCTAGATGACACCCCGGAACTCCTGTTCGGTCCAGAAGTGGATGGAAAAATAGTAGTCGTAGGGGTGTTGCCTTTTTATGTCAGTTTACATATTCATGACAAAATACTACATAATGCTATGTTTGATTCAGGGGCCTCTCACAATCTTATGCCAAAAGCAGTCATGGAGAGATTAAATTTAGACATTACAAGACCATACAAGGATCTGTTTTCCTTTGATTCCAGCCAAGTCAAATGTCTAGGTCTCATAAAAGACTTATGTGTCTCTCTAGTTCAATACCCAAACAAGACAATCCTAATGGACGTGGTAGTTGCTGATATCCCACCTGAGTATGGAATGCTATTATCAAGATCATGGGGAGCCAAACTCCAAGGTTCCCTACAATTAGACATGTCATATGCCACCATCTCTGTGTTCGGGCAACCAAAAAGACTGTATAGAGAAACACTAATGAAATACATGGTCAGCAGTGAAGAAAAACCTCAAAATTTTCCTATATATGCTGTTCATTCAGACATAGACTCATACATTCTATTCAATGATACAACCACTCCCTCAAAAGGTGAAGTTGAAACCAAGATATTAATACAGGAGGAAGATGCAAATGAGAGTAGTATCACTCATGAAACAACAGTCAATCAAACATTTGATAGTACTGCTGCCTTAATTGTCAAGAACATCCAATTAAATGATGAAACTGTCCTAGAAAACAAGATAGAGAAAAAACCACAATTGCTACTTACATTACCAGCCCATGAACGGATCATAAAACCTCCTCCCCAAGAAGATATCCTATGGTTCCTCAAATTTGATGGCTCAGTAAATAAATTAGGGGCAGGAGCTGGAGTTTGGATACACAACAAAGAAAACAGCCATGCAGAAGGCAGGGCTTATAGATTAAACTTCAGGTGCACCAATAACATGGCAGAGTATGAAGCCCTTCTACTAGGTCTGAAGCTAGTAAAGTCCTTACAAGCTGCTAGGGTTTCAATCATGGGTGATTCAGATTTAGTTATCCAACAAGTGAAAGGAAACTTTGTCACTAATGACAAAAGACTAAGGACTTATAGGTCTGCTGTGACTGAGATACTAAAAACCTTCTCTGAATCCCAAATCACCAAAATTTCCAGAACCCACAATCTCCATGCACATAGTTTGGCAACATTTGCTAGCACTTGCAAATTGCCGCTGGAACCCAACAACTGTTTTACAGCTGAAATTAAACACAGACCCTCTGTTCCAAACAATGTTAAAGATTGGCAAGTATTTGAGGATGATATGCAAATAAACAATTTTTTAACTTTACAACAAGAATTTGCAGGATTAAATATTGACATTGACAGAGCAAGTCAATCAAAAATACTTGAGATAGCAAGTCAATCACAACTACAGTTACAACAGGTTGTTCACCCAATATCACCTAGAACGGCAAAACAAATGCTAAACCCAACCATTTTCAACAAAGAGAACATTCAGCAAATCCAATCAATCAATTGTGAAGAAATGACCAATGTTGAGGCTGAAATCATAGAGCTGAAAGACAACTTTTTACCCACTGGCTTAGCTCCTTTAGAAGACATTTTTGATTCAAATGATGTTCCCAGCAAGCCAAAAATGCAGCCCATCAACAATGCCATAGAAGAGTGCAACATTGGGACTGTGGAAAAGCCCAAGGTAATTAAACTGTCTGCTTCTTTACCTCCTGACCAAAAGCCAAAATACATTGACCTTTTTAAAGAGTTCCAGGATGTCTTCGCATGGGGTTATGAGGATCTAAAGTCCTATGATACCTCTGTTATCCAGCACACTATCCCTCTCAAACCTGATCAAAAGCCCTTTAAACAAAAATTGAGGAGAATCAATCCTATGCTTCTCCCAGAAATGGAACAAGAAGTACAGAAGATGTTTAAGGCAGGCATCATAGCACCAATCAGATTCTCTGAATGGATTTCCAACTTGGTCCCTACAAGAAAGAAGACCGGTGAAATTAGGCTGTGTGTGGACTTAAGGAATCTGAACCAAGTATCCCTCAAAGACAACTACCCCTTACCCAAGATGGATCACATTCTTCAAAGGGTGGTAGGGGCCTCAAGGATCTCACTGCTAGATGGATTCTTAGGCTTCAATCAAATCCTGGTACACCCTGATGATCAGGACAAAACTGCATTTACAACCCCATGGGGAACCTTCAAATATGTAAAAATGCCTTTTGGATTGAAAAACGCAGGGGAAACTTTTCAAAGAGCAATGGACATTGCTTTTTCTAAAGAGATTCATGACTTCTTAGTCATTTACTTGGATGACCTAACACCTTTTTCAAAATCAGACCAGGAACATCTCAAACATTTGAGATAGATCTTCCTAAAATGCAGAAAATATGGAATTTCTTTAAATCCCAAGAAATCCCTGTTCGGACTGGAGGAAGGCAAGCTGCTGGGTCACATTATCTCAAAAGATGGTATTAGGATTGATCCAGACAGAATCCAAGCCATCTTACAAATGCCTCACCCAAGAAATGTCAAAGAATTGCAAGGATTCTTGGGAAAAATCAATTTCTTGAGAAGGTTCATCCCAAACTTAGCAGAGCTAAGCAGATTATTAAACAACATGCTAAAAAAGGATTCAAAGGTCAAATGGACTGTTGAAGCCAGGCAAGCCTTTGAAGGTATAAAACTGGCCCTTACCCAAACCCCAGTGTTGACTAATCCACAGTTTGACAGAGAATTTATCATCTTCTCTTTTGCCTCCCAACATACTATTGCTGCTGTTTTATTACAAAAGGATGACCAAGGAAATGAGAAGCCAATTGCTTTCTTTAGCAAAGCCCTCAGAGATGCACCTTTGAAGTACCAAATCATGGAAAAACAAGCTTATGCTTTAGTCAAAGCAATTAAAGACTTCAGGATTTATATCCTCTATTCCCATGTTATAGCATATGTGCCAAGTCCTATTGTCAAAGACATTCTCACTCAAGAAAATTTAGAAGGCAGAAGAGGAAAATGGATTGCCAGCATACTAGAATTTGACATTGAAATAAAACCTACAAAGCTAATAAAAGGGCAAGGTCTAGCCAAGTTAATGACAGAAACAAATTTCCAAGTCCTAGACATCAATTAGCTGGACAGTGAAACAGAGCTGGCGACTCCAAAGATCAATGTAGCCTTTGTACAATCACCTTGGTACTCTGATATCTGTTATGTCTTACAAAACCTGTGTGCTCCCCCAGGACTGTCCAAAACTAAGTGTAGGTTCTTAAAAATGAAAACATCAAAATTTTGTGTAATGGATGGCAATTTGCTTTGGAAAAACCATGAAGGTATATTATTGCACTGCTTAATTGAAAATGAAACTAACAATATCATGCAAGACTTTCATGCAGGTGACTGTGGTGGACACTTATACTGGAAGTCCACCGTGGACAAAATACTGAGGGCTGGTTACTACTGGCCCACCATGTTCTCTAATGTCAAGAAATTCACAACCTCATGTCACAAATGCCAACTGTTTGAGGGCAAAAGACAATTGCTGCCACTTCCCTTAAGGCCCATTGCAACGGAAAGACCTTTTCAACAATGGGGCTTGGACTTCATTGGGGAAATTCATCCCTCATCTTTAGGCCAACATAGATGGATCTTAACAGCCATAGACTACTTCACTAAGTGGATTGAAGCTGCCCCATGTAGGCAAGCAAATGATTCCACTATCATTCAGTTCTTGGAGAATAATATTTTGGCTAGATTTGGATGCCCGGACAAAATAATAACAGACAATGCTGCTGCATTCAAATCCAAGAAAATGGTGAACTTCTGCCACAAATTTCATATTACTTTGGGCCATTCTACTGCATACTATCCCCAAGGAAATGGCCTTGCTGAATCATCAAACAAAATCCTTGTAAACATCATAAAGAAAGTACTTGAAGAGAACAAAAAGAACTGGCACAAGAAACTGGTCAATGCCTTATGGGCAGATAGACTAACAACCAAGAGATCAATTGGGACCAGCCCATATGAATTGGTTTATGGACTAGAGGCCAAATTCCCCTCATCACTAGGGGTACCTGTTATGAAACTTCTTCAAGAAAGCCAATCTGAACCAAATGATATGCAAAGAAGGATTAACCAACTCATATGTCTGCAGCAAACCAGAGATCAAGTTTTCAGCAGAGTTCAGATATTACAAGAAAAATTAAAGAAGGCTTTTGACAGAAGAACCAAAGCAGAAGATTTTAGTGTGGGAGACAAGGTCCTTAAGTGGGATGCAAGAAGAGAGGACAAAGGAAAACATGGAAAATTTGATTCTTTATGGAGAGGACCATTTGCTGTCCAAGCAGTGCAAGGTAACAACACTTACTTTCTAAAAAGCCTTAATGAAACTGACTTGGATGAAGGTCCTGTCAATGGCAGGATGCTGAAGCACTATTTTGAATATCACCCATAAGGGCAGCTTGAGGTTCCCTTGTATATATGCGGAAGTGCATACTATTTTCTGTTTAGATTATAAAAATGCAGTTTTTCAAGTTTATTGACTGTCAGCAAAGGTAGATAGAATCAGAGGACTACCAAGAAGAGAAGCACACAATTTGGCACTTCAAAACAACAAACTTCAAGAATGATATGGGCAGCCAAAGAGCAAGGCAATCTGACCTGCTGTTCTTGGTCTTTCAAATGAAAAACCATCCCCATGTGGAGCCACTGTTAGCTACCTATACCAATAGGTTTCATATTTCATGATTGGCTATGGAAGGTCCAAATATGCTCTGCTTTGATGATTCAAAGATCACATATTTCCTAGAAAGTCTGATCTGTGCTTATAGCTTGGTATGGACTCAAAGTTTTGATGGATGGTCCAAAAGTCTAATCTGGATCATTCCATGGTTTAAATTTGCAGTTGTAGAATAGAGAAAGGAGTCTGTCCAAACTGTTCAATCTTGGCAGACAAGTAGTTCAGGTAGAGAAGAAAAGGCTCCCAACCGCTTAATCTGGGACCTTGGAAGCAATAAGGGTAGAAGCAGGCAGAAAAGCAAAAGAAAAAGCCAAAGAAAAAGCCAAAGAAAAGAAAAGGCAAGTAAGGGTCTGCAAGTCCAAGTGCACCCTCCAAAAAGAAATAAAAAATGCTAGGCAAGTAGCTGGGTAAGTATTTGGGGTTGCAGAAAGGTTATCTTTACCATTGCACATATGTTAAACTGTGTTTACCAGAGTAAAGTCAATTAATTGACGAGGTGTTCACCTCCATCAAGTTACAGCAAGGAGCATGACTAACTTCCCTCCTTCCCCCTTCCAGTTTATTACTAACATCCCCTCATCAGCTGAGATTCATGGAAGAAGATCATGGTTTCATGGTGGTTCTTGTTCATTCAAAAGCCACATTTCTTGTCTAAAAATCTTTTCATTTTGATCTACTCTCTAAACTAAGTAAGCTTCAAATAAGCTTAGTGGTTTCCCCTCCATTTACCCCTTCATCCATATTAACTCTAACACTACTATGTAAATCCCCTACAGTACCTTTTCCCCTACTAGTATTAAACACCATGGTGTATAAATCCCAGCATTATCTACATATTATCCTTTTGGCATTATAGCCAAGTAAATGGTCTAAGGGGACTTCAGTCCATCTGGGACTGTGGTCAACCTTGTCTTGGATGTGCTCTAACCTCTGGTTATGAGCAGAAATCTTTCCCCTCAACCCTCACCGTCCCTCTGCTAAAAAACACACAAAACCCCTTTTCTTGTATAAACCCTTGCGAAAAACCCAGAAAACCCAAAACACTACGAAAAACCCATTTTTCTATAGTCCTCCGCCCCAAATATTAAATTGAATATTATATTGTGCCGGCGGGACCCCCCCAACCTGCTCGATCTGTCGGAGGGCCCGCCAGCCGTTCGATCTCCGTCGCCCAGATCCAAAGGTGGGCGGTCATTTTCACTCCCCGACCTGCCGACCTTTAGCGTCCGGCGAAAGTGGTTTTGGCCGTCCCGTACAGGAGACGCGTGGCAGGCAGTGGGGTTGTTTGGAGCCCCCCTCCCCGTTACTGCCTTTGCCCAAAGGTGGTGCGGGGAACCCGCTTACCGCCACCCCTGTTACCACCCTCCCTCTTACGTCATTGGCACGTCACCCTGACGTCACCTCACCAGTGCCCGCCCCAGCGTCCCGTGGCCCTCCACGCGGACCTGCCATCGCATCCGCCCGCCACCATGTCCTGCCACCCTGGCAGACACCTCCGCTGCCACGTCACCTCCGTACCCGGGTCCCGCCATGACGTCATGCTGACGTCATCGGCGGAAAAGCGCCAAATGCACACATTTACCAAAATTAACGTTTTAAACGACTAAACAAGCCGTTTTCGGTCATTTTCATGCAAAAGAGAACTAGCCGTTGCCAACAGCTGCCGCGAATTTTCTCAGCCAGCCATCAAATTCGACAATTCAACCGCTGAAAGTTCGGAATTCGACGTCACTAAGTCTCCACAGCCCGGCCCGCGAGCTTCCAAGTCGGTTTTTCCAGGTATTTCGCCAGTTTTCCCACTTTGCCCCTGCATTCCAATTATCTGTAAAAGTCACCATTAAAGGACTGGTAAAACTACTTAATTCAGTTCTTCCTGATTACCCAAACTAAACCCAAGCAATCTGCACCATCCCTAAACCACAATTCGACCTTGGAGCGATCAGTCCGCGGGCTAAAACTGTAAAATTGCCCCCAAGGTGCTCGGCATTGTTCCCTTTTGCCGAGTACAGGCCACCTGCATTCTTTATAAAAAGAAACATCAATATCTCTGCAACTTATCTATTAGCAATTCACATCCCTGTGAAATTTGCAGCAACTTACAAACCTGTTTACCTTTATTCACTAAAAGAGGACACCAGACTGTGTTTACAGTTCACCTGCTACTTAAGTCTTTATAGACGTACCTCCACCTGCGCAAATTCAGATTATATCATGGCAGCCTCTACATCATCTTCCCTCAGTGTAGCTCCATTAAATCAAACCAACAAGGAGTTGGAGGCCTTGCCATTTATTGACAAGGATTGTCTCATTGAGGACTTTGAGGGAGACAGGGACTTCTTGAAGATCTTCACTCAACTAAGGGAAGATTATAAGGATGGGCATGGTACACATGGGATATGGGAGTCAAACCTGCCCTATTACTGTCTCCCAGCTGTGAATGTTTTCCCTGAAATCATTCACCTATGTGCTGAACACTATGATGTGCAGCACAGAGCTGTCAGTACTCCATCAGGGAGGATCCTCTTCTATATAAATGCTGACTCCATCAACAAGATGTTGCAATTTGATCAGACAGAGTTGCTGATCCCATTCTCCATGAGTTATTTGCTGGAAGCTGGTGATAAGATGACCAGTGAGGAGTTGCAAAAGGTCACCCTGAACTTCATGAGACCTGAATGCCAACCTACAGGGCCACCTCCCTATCTGAGGGAGCATTTCGATGATATAGGCAGGCTATTACTAGACATGATAGCCTATGTATTGGGATACCAAAACAGTGAGCATGTGGATAAATCCATGCTAGTGTTGCTGTCTGTTTACAGCCCGCGTCAACCCCCTGCCCGAAAGTATAACTTTGCTAAGTTTATAGCCAACAAGATTCATGATCAATTAAGCAAAGTGGACAGACAGGGGGTCTTCAGATACTCAGCTTACATCTACCATTTGTTCATGTTTCATCATTCTGAAGCCTTCCCATGCTACATCAGAAGGCTGGATAATAAAGGGGAGAGAAGATCTGTCATCTTCTGGACCTCAGTTTATCATAAAGTCACAAATTCACCCTATACCTACTGTGAATTTGTTGACCAATTTGTGTACCCAGTCTCTTGCATGCTGATGAGGTCCCCTCCACCTAGAATATCTAATGAGATCAAGAAAGCTATGCAGCTATCTAAGAAGTACAAAATAGGTGACTGGTACCTATATGAACACCATACTGTGTTCAGAGTATATGGCTGTGAGCTCTGTCCATACAGGCTCCCCAAGTATGTACCTATGAGATTATTTGCCTTGGAGTATTACAGGCAATTAATTCAGTCAGACCTCACCCATTTCCACAGCTCCAAGAAAAAGGCCCACCTTAATTTCAAAAATGAGTTGGGCCCCTTCATTATGAACAAGAAGGAAGGATGGGAATCTGCAGACTTGATCCTCAAAGACAAATATAAGTTGTCCTATAGTTTTCGATGGGTCCCTTATGACCCTCAAGGTTTCATGACTGCTAGGAGAAATAAGTACAGACTCCTAGGTATTAAGCACTGCCACTACCCACACATAGAAAAGTATGCCAACTTGCAAGAATGGCAGCTGGACACTCTAGTGGAGAGTTTAACTGAAGAAGAAAGAATGCTTAAAAACATGAAAGAGCTTGAGAAGACTATTGACCTGGACTATGTGCAGCAGGTACCTTTCAAGCTGCCTCACTCAGCGGGAGAAGGGACCTCAGTGACAAGGACAGCACCACAGGCACCCTCTACATCGGCAGCAGCAATAGATAAAGGCAAAGACATAATGGATGCAGAGGATGAAGCAGGAAAGGAACAAACAGATCAGCAAACAGAGCATCAACAAGCACAAACTGGGCTGCCAGGGACCCCCATAATGCAAACTCCTCCCCACAAACTGAACCTCCAATAGCACCTATTCTGCAGACCCCAGCCCCTGAGGAGAGGGGTACTAAAAGAGAAAGAGAAGAGTCCACTCCTATTAGTGGACCTTCCCATCAGCCAGAGGCCAAAAGACAAAGGGTAGATTCCCCTGAGGTAGAAGACATTACTGAAGATGTCTTAAATAGCACAGGAAAAGACAGGGAGGGAAGCCAACATACAGGGACAAGCTCCTTTCAGCAGGAGCAAACTTTACAGCTTGGTTTGGAGGTGTCATCCTCTTCTCAGCAAAGCGAGAAGCCTAAAGGCACTAAGGCTTCTTTTAAGCAAATCAAGGCAGCAAATGAGCTATTAAGGGCTGAGGTCTACAAGCAGTTCATAGATGCTACACCGGCCCAGCAGGAGAGATTAATGTCTGTTTATGACTTTAAGGAAGAAAAGATGATATTCAGTCATTTCAAGCCCAAGGGGCCACAGCCAATGACAACTGCAGATTTCATCAAAACAAGGGTGGAGGTCCTAGCTAAAGACATACATCCTATGGACCAGATTGAACTCCACAAGCAGACTGGGGAGATGGTCTATGCCACCTTGGTGGAGAAAGCCACATTGGCCCATGAGCTGAAGGAATCCCTAAAGAACACCAATACTCAGCTGGATTTTGAGAGGATGTCCTCTAAGGCTAAGGACAATAGAATAAAGTCTCTTGAGGAGATTATTATTGATCTAGGGCATGATCCTAGTGATCCAACAGGTGTAAAGGCCCTCATAAAGAAGAAAGATGATGATCTGAATGCAATGAAGAAGAGGTTGGGGCTGTTACCTACAGAACACCCTCAGACAGCAGAACTACAAAAAGAAAAACAGCTTGATGAACAGCTTGACCTCCTGCTACAGCAAGATCAGAGGATCAAAGAATTGGAGAAAGAGCTGGAAGGAACGCTACAAAACAAACAGGGAGAAACTACACTCCAGGCTCCTCCAACAGCTTCAACAACAGCAACAACTTCAGGGGCAGCAGTAGCCCCTACAACAGAAGCAGCGGGCACAACAGCAACTCCAGATGCCCACCCAAATGTAGAAGAATTGACCAAGGCTGTCAAGGCAATGGAGCTCCAGGCAGATGAGATAAAGAAAGCAAAAGAAAAATTGGCAGAGATAGATGCCAAATATGATAAATCAAAGGTAACAGTAGCAGAGCAGGGCAGAGAAATTAAGGCCCTGAAGGATAAAATAAAGGCCCTAGAGAAGGAGCTCAATCTGGAAAATACCATGCAGAAATAAAAAAAAATTTGTGGGGTAAGATTACCCAAGCTATCACCAAGCAATGGAAATCCATCAAAACAATCCATGAGTACATGGATTTAATTAACCAAGCACAGACAGAAATCCAGAGGGCCAAAACAGTGCTGGGAAACAGACCTGAGCAGGCAAACCAACTGATAGATTTTTTGAACAGGCAAGACAAAGAGGAGCTGGCAGCCATTGGCATCGTTAACAGAACAGAAGCCATCCTCACAACGAAAAAGGTGCTAACTCTCAGAAATTATGTACAGACTGTAGAAAGAAAATGCTATGAAATACAGGCTGAGGTGGAGGAGTATAAACTCAAAATAGGAATGCTGCAAGCAAGGGGACTGCCTGGCCTGCTGAACAGTACAGGGAAATTGATTACCAGAGATCAATTCACCAACAAGATGGCTACTTACATTGAAAATCAAATCACTGCATCTGGCAGTACTCCTGAGGAAACAGGGCCTCCAACAGGACAGAGCTTGTACACTAAGCTTGAAGGCCTATTCTTCATTGAAAGTGAGGCAAATCATTTGTTTGAAACTCCTCCTAACTTTTGGCGGTATACAGAGGCCGATGAGACTCTAATAAAAATTCGGAGGCATCAAACGCCTAAGGAGGACTGGTGGCAGGCCATGCTTCAAATTTTGCCATGATAGCTTCAAGTCATTCGGCCACTGACAACTCCAGGTCACCAGAAGACAGACAGCAAAAGGGTTAGCGTTTAAAGAGCGGCCAAAGGTGACTCATCACATAGACAATGACAGCTAGCCATGTTTGAACAGCGCGTCTCCAACCGACTCCAATTGCCACCAAGTCAACAGTCTCTGACCATTTTTGACAGCTAAGGGACTAAAAGTTATTACAACATTTACTCTTTCAGCTGCTGCACTCCAGCAGTTGGTAGGACATTTATGGAGCATTTACTCTTCATTCAGATATTTTCCAAATGTAAATTTGTATATATACCCCCCTTAGTAACGCATAAGGGGTTGGTAAATTTTACTCTGAGGCATGTATACTATGTACTTTCAGAAAAGTTTAATACAAAGAGCAATTTCAGCTCAGTGATTTCCTGGAACTCTGGTGTCTTGTTGATAATCTAAGTGCTGTTGCAGAATCCTTGCGTTGTCTGGTGGAATGATATGTCTTCTTTAAACTCTGTTTCGTTTCCCTATGTTATTTCGTGTTCATATTTTCATCATATCTAGCAATAAAGAAAAAGAATAGTTCAGGACATGTTTCTTAACACCCTTTGCTCAACCTTATATTGCTGTAAATGTTTTCTTCAGGATTAAAGCAGACATGAATTCTTAAATGCTCATGTTACATTTAATTCCATGCTGTGAATGTTATCTAGAAATTCTTAAATGCTTCCAGGTAACAGTTGCTTTTTCTTTCATACCAGTTTATAGAAAGATCCTTAATTGCCTTTCTTATCCTGACCATATCACACCCAAACTCAATTCCAAAGCATTGTTTCCCAGACAATTACCCTGCTCTGTAGCCTTCATTACTGTATCACCATAGCACACCAAACCAAAGGACCACTGACTCCATTGCCCAATGTTATATAATATGCTGGTAAGAGCATACACGTTTGATTGAACATTTTCCAACCAAACAATTGAAACAAAATTAAACTTCACACCTAGCCTAAAACACCATCATAACAGAAACATATCATAAAGAGAGAGCCCTCTCTGATTTCAGCTTGGCTAGAAGCTGTAATCCAAAGATTGGTTAGTGGTTACCCCGGCCGTATTCCCTTGGGAGTCATAGGGAACAACCTTGGTGTTAATAGGATTTTTCCAAAAGAAAAAAAAAAAAAAAAAATGTCTGAGATCTTCCGAAGCGCTTATTTGTGATCTAGCCCATTAGCATTAGGACGACGAGCTGAGCACGGTGGTACCATTCAATTTATTAGAAAAAAAAATTTGGCGGTCCCAATTTTTCATCAAGTTGGTGTATGGTAGAAACTAGAGCTCAAGCAATGGCCAATGAAAGGCTAGACAAACTTGAAACAGATATGAACGAGCTCAAAACTACGCTTAACGAACTAACTAGCCTGGTACGGCAATTACTTGATAAGGGCAAGGAGCCAGCTCTCGAGGAACCGTATAATGACCATGAACACCATGAGGGTGAGTCTAGCCACTCTCCTCACCTCTGGCACACCCATTCACCACCCAGTCAGCGACCTCCCAAGTTGGATATGTGGAAATTTGACGGTTCTCACCCGTCCGCATGGCTAGCACAAATGGACCAGTATTTCAAATAGAATCATCTCCAAGATGATTGGACTAAGCTTGGAGTGGGGACCATGTACTTGGACAATGAACGATGGCAATGGGCGGAATGGCATCAACGTCGCCATGGACCTTTTCCGAGTTGGGCCCAATTTGCCAAAGCTCTTCGAGATCGCTTTGAACAGGGAGACTCCTTTTTGGGCCGTCTCACTAAGCTCCGACAAACGGGTACAGTGGATGAATATATAACTGCTTTTGAAGCCTTAGCCTTCCGCACTCAGCATCTCTCAGATGAGTTCTACACGGAATGTTTTATCAGTGGTCTTAAAGAAGCCATCAAAGCTCAAGTTCTACTCCACCACCCTCCCACATGGATGGAGGCTTGCCAGGTAGCCTGTAAGGTGGAACGTGCCATAACAACCCAATACAGCCGCCCCAATTTCCCCACTAAAGGTCGTCCCCCACAAGCTCACAACACAACTCAGACACTTAAGGTCCAAAAGGTGTCACCTCAGGAAATGGCCGAAAGAAGGAAGCAAGGAGTATGTTACTACTGTGATGAAAAATATTCCCCTGGTCATAAATGCAAGGAGCCCAAGTTTTTTCAAATAGATGCCACTGACTACAGCTCCACCGAGGAAGATCCACCTCTTGAGGAACTGGAGGCGATCGAAGAAGACAACCAAAAGGAGATTGTATCTGACGAACTAGTTATTTCTCTCAATGTGTTGGCAGGAATCTCTTCCCCTCAAACTCTCAAAATCAGGGGTTTTCTTAAACATCGCCCAGTAATAGTCTTGATTGATAGTGGCAGTACCCATAATTTCATCCATCAAAAAATCGCCGAAGCAGCGCATTGTTTTGTACGGGCAGTTTCTAACTTCCAAGTCCAAATTGCAGATGGGGGCACAATGAAATGTGAAGGCCGCTGTGAAAATGTCAAACTTCAAATGGGGGATTATCAGTTGAAAACCCACATGTTTGCCATACACATGGGGGGATGCGACATTGTCCTAGGCGTTGAATGGCTCCGCACCCTTGGGCCAATCACAATGGATTTCCAGGAGTTATATATGAGTTTTAAGCAGAACAACTCCACACATACCCTCCGTGGCCTCCAGGAGGGAGCCCCCTCTGTCATCAGCTCGCATCGGATGGAAAAATTGTTAAAAAAGGGCCATCATGGAGTGGTAGCTCAATTTAATGCCATCCAGGTAGTCGAAACCAGGTCTTTGCCAATTCATCCTGAGATGCAGCAGATTTTAAATAACCATCTGACAGTCTTTGACAAGCCTCATGAGCTTCCACCCTCACGAGAGGAACATGATCATAGCATCACCTTGGTTCCAGGGGCCCAACCCCCAAATGTGCGGCCATACAGATATCTGTTCACTCAAAAGAATGAAATAGAAAAAATCATCAAGGAATTGTTGGAAGCAGGTGTCATTCGTCCCAGCATTAGTCCTTATTCATCCCCAGTGGTCATGGACCTCAAGAAAGATGGGGAGTGGCGGATGTGTCCCGACTTCAGGGCCCTCAACAAGTTGACCATCAAAGATAAATTTCCCATTCCGGTGGTTGACGATTTGCTGGACGAACTCAATGGGGCTCAATTCTTCACTAAGTTGGATCTTCGCTCGGGCTACCACCAAATTCGCATGAAGGAAGTCGACATTCCCAAGACGGCTTTCAGAACTCATGAAGGCCATTATGAGTTCCTGGTCATGCCATTTGGTCTCTGTAATGCCCCTTCTACTTTTCAGAGTCTTATGAATCACATCCTCAAACCATATCTCAGAAAATTTGTCCTTGTCTTCTTCGATGACATTCTCATCTATAGTGGCACTTGGGTGGCACATCTTCAGCATGTAGATCTACTCTTGCAACTGCTCTGCAAGCACAAATTATTTGTCAAGATGTCTAAGTGTTCGTTTGGCATGGAAGAAGTTGAGTATTTGGGCCACATTGTGGGGCGGGAAGGTGTCAAGGTGGACCCCAAAAAGATCCAGGCAATGCAAGAATGGCCTCAACCTAAGACTTTGAAGAGCTTGAGAGGATTTTTAGGTCTCACAGGCTATTATCGTAAATTTGTCCGCAACTATGGCCGCATAGCGAAGCCCCTCACTCAAATCCTAAAGAAAAATTCCTTCTTCTGGACCGAGGAAGCACAACAGGCATTTACCGCTCTCAAAAACGCCATGTGTACCACTCCAGTCTTAGCACTACCTGACTTCACCAAATCCTTTGTCATTGAATGTGATGCTTCGGGTACAGGTATTGGGGCGGTCTTAATGCAGGAAGGGAGACCATTGGCCTTCACAAGCCAACAACTCAGTGAGAGGAATCTGGGCCAATCTACCTACGAAAAGGAGATGATGGCCATCTTACATGCAGTCGAGACCTGGCGACCTTACTTATTGGGGCGACGTTTCCAAATCCGCACAGATCATCACAGTATTAAATATTTTTTGGAGCAACGCCTATCCTCCCCACAACAAAATAAATGGTTAGCCAAAATGCTGGGATATGATTATGAGATCATTTACAAGAAAGGGAAAGACAAGAGTGTAGCAGATGCATTATCGCGCCAATTTGAGGAGGAAAGTACTCTACTCGCAATTTCCCTTCCCATTCCAGACTGGATTGAAGAGGCTCGCAGGGAATGGTTTTCACACACAGGGCTCTCCCAACTCATTTCTCAATTGCAGGTAGATCCTAATTCCAACAAGGGCTACTCGTGGCAGAATGATATTCTTCGCTACAAGGACAGAGTCGTAATATCACCAACATCTACCCTCAAAAGTCGCCTTTTGGCAGAATTGCACTCATCTCCCATTGGAGGACGTTCGGGCTTTCAGAAGACGTATGCTCGCACCAGAAGATCATTCTTTTGGACAGGCATGAAAAGGGATGTCCTTACATTCGTAGCCGAATGTGATGTCTGTCAACGCCACAAAGGGGAAACTGTCAACACACCAGGCACCTTACAACCATTGCCCATTCCGGCCTCAATTTGGACGGAGGTTTCTATGGATTTCATTACAGGTCTTCCAAAGTCAGGGAACAAGTCAGTCATTATGGTGGTTGTGGACCGACTGTCGAAGTATGCTCATTTCTGCGCCCTACCCCTCCCGTTTACACCAACCTTGGTTGCTCAAACTTTCATGGATCAGATCTTCAAATTACATGGTATGCCCACTTCTATAGTGTCCGACCGCGACCCGATCTTCACCAGCAATTTTTGGCAGGAACTCTTCAGAATACAAGGCACTCAACTCAAACTCAGTACTTCATATCATCCGCAAACAGATGGTCAAACTGAAGCCGTCAACAAATGTCTAGAAACCTACCTTAGGTGTTTCACTTCCGAAAAGCAACACCTTTGGGCACAGTGGTTACCTCTGGCTGAATGGTGGTATAACACCAACTATCATGCCACCACCAAAATGACTCCCTATGAAGCAGTCTATGGTCAACTTCCGCCTTCCTGTTGTGGTCACCAACAACCCCCCTCTTTGATTAGTATTAGCAATAATATCAAGCAAAGGGGGACCCTTAACAAAAAATCTCAAAAATATTTTTATCAAAATTTTTGTATTTAACTCCCTAAAAGCTATATCGCATCGCAAAGAGAGAGTGAAGAGTTTTCCTATGCGCGTAAACAAGCTGCAAAGAAGCGATGCGAAATTCATCGCATCACATATTTTGAAAGCGCCCTTAAAAGAAAATAAAAAGGAATCGCCGACGGCCGATATGCGACGTCGCATATCGCAAACGTCGCAAAAGCAGCACACAACGAGCAAATGAAAATTGCGATATTGTGATTTGCGATCTGCGATCCTACAAACGGTGATTTTGCGATTTGCGATCTGTGACAAATGAGACTATTAATTGCTGTGATACGAATCGCAGAAACCACTCATCGCAAAGTTTCTTCGGCATGATCTGTAAACCCAAAATCGAGCGCGCACCTTAAGGGAAATTAATGATTACACGCCTGAGTATCCAAAGATGATCGTGTTGCGTTTTTTGAAGAGTCGAGTCATTATGAGTGTCATGATTATGCATTCATTAGAGTTTAAAGCTTTCATGTCAATCTTTTCATCATGTCTCTTTTCCTTTGCGTAAACTGTAAGGCAGCAACTAATATAAATCTATATGCAGGAAACATCCAAGGAAAAGGGGAAAGCGCCAATACTTGAAGAACAGAGAGGAGATGCCTTCGCAAATGAATACCGCATGCAGCAGAGCCGCGGATTCCAGAGTATCACTCCACAGATAATGATGAAAATAGACTATCCAAGACTCAGAGTCAAAGGCGCACAAAAGCAGCATGTTTGCAAAAGATCCTGAAGCTCAGATTGGATAAAGCAAAAAGAAAAACACTGAAAAGGGATGATGCTTCAGAAAAGCCTGGAACAAAGAATGGAAGCAATTTTCAATACGTAAGATTGTTCAGGCAACGAAATCCCTAACTCATTGAGTCATTCACACGGCCGGAAACCGAAATAGCAACAGCACAATCAGTTTGAAAGAAATATGGGTTATACTAAGTATACACACAGCAAAAAAACACCCAGCCAGAGGAAGATTTTCAAAAATATCTTCTAGTTTGTCAGAAAGAGGTGCCAGCTTTTGTTATTTCTACTTTTATCGCCCGAGCAAAAGGAAAATACAACCAGCCAACTCTTTCCAGGCGAACCTCACATTGCTTACAACACTAAGGAGAAGATACAGAAATGGTTAGAAATTAGATTCAATTTTTAGAAATAAATTTGCTTTAGTAAAAGGGTGGTCATTTGAAGCCGTTCCCTAAATTTGTGTAATTAAGATTAGTTAGTTAGTAGTATTTAACCCTTCTCATGGCATTTGGAGAAGGGTCCAGAAATTTGTCAAAAAACTTGTCCTCAGAACATGCACTTTTGCACCCTCGGAGGGGGTTTTTGATGAATGGATGGATCGAGATTTATTTATGTTTACATTTTAATGTCTGCTACTAATGTTGCACTTCTGTACTCTTAGAAGATGTTAGAAGTAAGTAGATATAAATCGTTATTGCTTGAAGTTTGTGAGTGAAATCAGTCATAAATGGTACTTTTATCTCTTGATTAATTTCTGCTCATATTCTTAGAGTGATATACAGCTGATTTGTTTATATGTTAATGTATGAATGTCTCGATTACCATTTGGCATTTTTGTACGGTGGAATCATTTGTTTGTGCTTGACATATGAATAACCGATTATGCGATATGCTGTTCACAACTGTTTTGCCTAACTTCTTATGCAGAATGGTTCATCTTAATTGATTTATATTCTTACGATAGCTGAATGATCTTTATTACCAGTTGTTGTATGAAATCTTTTTAGATCGCATAATGAAAGAATTTTACCCCGGGTTAGTATAGATTAGATGTGTTGTTTTTGTTAGATTACAGTAGCATAGAGTCAGTTTAGAGTCTAGAATTAAATTAGTTTAAAATTACCTTTAGATTAGCATCTTCAAAATCTACACACACACACACATCTTTTAGATTGGGAAGCTGGTCCCATCATCCCCAGTCGGACCCGCTACACCAAACGGGCAAGGAGCCGCCAACCAGGTTCCCGACCGGGTGGGTATCCCCCTTGTTGTTGACCTGATTTCGGGGCCCTCAACACTTCCCCTACTTCTTATCTCAAGGGATGCTCCAAAGTACAAGCAGTGGATCAACTCCTACAACACCGCGCAACCATGCTCGCCCATCTTCGCGAGAATCTTCATCAAGCTTAGAACCGCATGAAGCAACAGGCCGACCAACATCGCTCAGAGCGCCAATTTCAAGAAGGGGATCAGGTCTTTTTGAGGCTGCAACCATATAAGCAAACATCACTCAAAGATAAGGGTTGTCAAAAGCTCGCTCCAAAATTCTATGGACCATACCAAGTACTTCAGCGCATTGGAGAAGTGGCTTACAAGTTGGCTTTGCCCCTACGGCAAAAATCCATCCAGTTTTCCATGTATCGTGCCTCAAGAAAGTGATTGGAAACAATTTCCGAGTTCAAACCAGTCTACCTGAATTAGACGAAGAAGGGTCAATCTGGCTTCAACCCGAACAGGTTCTAGACACACGAGACAAGCACCTGCGCGGCCGCATGATGAAGGAGGTCCTCGTCAAATGGAAAGACACCTCTCCGGAAGATGCAACTTGGGAACCAGCCACTATTCTTCAGCAGTTTCCGCAGCTTCAACCTTGAGGACAAGGCTAGTCTTAAGGGGGAGGGCATGTTAGGGTCCCACCCTAACCCCCTTATTTATGTCATGGGATCACATCATAGTCAAGAGTCAATAAAGCCCATATTAATATTTGTAAGTGGTTAACCCGCAATTAATGACGGGACCACAGTTAGTTGCAAATGGGCGGTAGTATTAGATAGATGGTATTAATAAAACCCACGGTATTGGCCCGTGGTATTGCATGTATGAGTCATATATAAAGGATAGAGACTCCCTGCGAGGAGTATCGTGTCTTATTTTTGTAATCGAGCTCTGCTCTATTGGAGGTTGCCCCCTCGAAGAGGCCTGTGAACATTTCTCTCTGAATAATAAAATCATTGCCATTCTGTGTTCTGGTATCTTTTCTTCGCATATTCTGTGTTCTGGGTATATTTTCTTCGCATATTCTGTGTTTTGGTATTACTTTGTAGGTTAAGAGCATAACAAATTGGAGAAAAGGAATTCATCCACTACCAGAAGAAACCAATGATTGAATTAAATAGCACTTGTTGGGCATGGAATCCCCCCACGACATGTTTTGGGGCTCAAAGCCCAAGTTTTGAGTTGATATTGTTGTAAAGCTCCACGAATTGTGGGTATGAAATGTATGTTAGAGTCATAGGGCTGTCTTCCCTAAGTTTTGAATGTAATTTCGGCCTACAATAGAGTAAGGCTCTAAGTTGTAAAGACATCATCATCTAATATAGGATGGAAGTGGAGGGTCTTAGAGATTAAGTCATAGTGTGAAGTGTGTCTTGGGTCATAGAGTAGGAAAGGGCTCTGCAGCATAGTGCATAGAGGCCTAGTAGAGTCCGCAGCTAAGTGCGCAGACGCTTGCAGCTAAGTGTACAGGGTAGAGTTGAGTCTGTAAATGGGGAAGTGATTAATAAAGAAAGGTTTTGTTTCCAATTCTGTGTATATGTTCTGAGTTATTACATGTTTGATATCATTTGTGAATATATTGTTTCTTCACTGGCGCACTTGCATGAATTGTGAATATTGTTAAGTATAACTTAAAGCATACAGATAAGCTAAGTTAATCAACTAATATTAGATTACTAGTAAGGACTTGGGTAATAACACTGTTCAGCCCTCGATTAGGGCTATGCGAAGGCAACATCTCAGACTATGAGGCTTGGGTAAGTGCGTGTAGTGACGTGCGTGCAGGGTCGAACTGCGAACCACTTACACTCATCAAACATCTCTAGGGTGCGGAAACCTGGTTCTAGCACCTTCCCATACTACTTCGGGTTAGACCTCAGTCCGCACTCTGCGGATTTTTTCCAAAAGGGCCAATAGTACCAGGATTTGTTTGGCTAAAGCACATCTAAACCTGGGTCAAGCCCCAACAAGCCAACAAATGGTTCTGTTGCTGGGACCGGGATCTACATAAGGGATGTCTGATGTCATGTCATTGGAATCCGATAAAGAAAGAAATTGAAAAGTGGTTGGACATAAAGATTCACAAGTTCGCAGCGCAAGAAAATAGGAATTTGCGAGTATCAGAGGAACGATAGTTAGAGCACTTCATGTATACGGAAATCCACGAAATTTTCTTTGCATCCTTCCCCTATAAGTTGTACGAGAGGATCGCAAAGCTAACAGATAGTCAGGGAAGGTGTAGGCTCAACAAACCAATCGTGTGGATTCCAGAGTTGGTGCGCAAACTAGAAGCATCAAAATATAAGATCGTGCGCACTGTGGACCATTGGCTCAATCAAATCATAGGAGGGTTTATCACTGAGTTCGTGGTAGATACATCAATCAACTACAACGAGGCAGAAAAACACTTCCTCAAAGGGCCGCGCGGTAAGTATATTAAATCTTTAAACACTTGGATTAAAATTCTACTGTGTGAAAAGCATGTTATGCAAATAAATTGATGTTTGGGGCTACGCGAAGTGGGAGAATCTATAGAAATAAAGGTAGTGAAGAGATAGAATATAGCCCCTTGATTTTGCCTTGGTGGAAAAGCAAGGAAGAGCTCGCGAAAGTTTCTTTGGGAAGCGCAATCATCCTGATAAGGCAGTGAATTCCGCGCATACCACCCCCACCTACACCGCCACCTGTTTCACTATTGTCACCTCCATGTCTGCCCACACCACCTTCGCCACCACCACAGTTTAGCATGGCAAGCGCAATAAAGTTGTCGGTATTCAAAGGAGTAGGGAACTAAGATCCAGACCAATTTTGGTTCGTGGTAAAGGCTGTATGGGAAGCGCAATGAGTCACGGATGACAACATAAAGATGAAAACATTGGTAAGCGCATTGCAGGATTACACACTAACGTGGTACATTAAGCACTCTAATGACAATCCGAACACAGGGATCACAGATATCCAAGCTGTGCTGAACAGGGAATTTAGTAGGCCAAAATCAGAGACACAGTCAATTATTGGGTTTAAGGAAATCACGATGCTTCCAGGCGAGACCCCCTGGGAGCTGGATTAGAGACTAAAGGGAATGATTTGTGAAGCCAACGTGACCTTGACAGATGGGTAGCACCGCGCATGGTTTTTAGCATCACTAATGCCGCATCTAATAACGACATTGTCGTAGCAGAAGTTATCCACCCAGGCCGAAGTGTTGGCAATTGCAATAAGACTAGACGACACCCCAATACAAGATCCTGGCCTGGGAGTCCAACAAATCCACACGCAATTGAAAAATTTGTGTCTGGAAATGCATAGTTTAAAATAGGACATGACAACTCGCCCAGATGTGCACGAGGAGGTATGGTGCATAAAATGTAAGGGACATGGACATGACAATGACCACTGTCCAGTCTTCGTAAATTACTTGGTGGGAGAAGGACCAATGCCATTGGGACCAGATGCACAAGCAGGATTGAGCGCAGTGCCTGCATTATGGTGCATGATTTGTTAGTAGGAAAACATATGACGAATAATTGTCATCTATTACAGAAGTATACGCAGACGTCTAAGCAATTATTTTGTAATTTTTGCAGGTCGGTGGGCCATGATGAGCGCACCTACAGAAGCTATGAACTAATGATGGATCAGACCTCTAACTATAGGGTGCATACCAAAATACGAGCCCTCGATCAAAATGCAAGGATGGCGTGCACTGGATTTCAGGGGCGTGGACGAGGTCAAGGTGGAATGGGACTAGGAAGGGGTCGCAGACAGTTGATTTGCTACAATTGCAGAGGGCCAGGGCATTATGCCTGTGATTGTACAAATCCGACGAGAGAATCATGTTTATATTGTACCCAATTTGATCATGAGATGGAGGACTACCCTACACTGATAGCGAGGTTGTGCGATAAAGGAATACTCTAGCCTCCCTCGACTCAGAACCTACAAATGATGAGATCTAAGCCTTGCGAAGAGGACCTGAATGTAAAAATAGTGCTTCAAAGCGGTATCATGACAAGAGATGACAAAGGTAAGAAACCTGAAGAAAGTGAGTGGATTTGCAAGGCTCCTACAAAGGAACCTGAATTTGATTTGGAGCGCATGAAGGAGACATTCATGGAAGCTAAGAAGAGCTTCACGGAGGCCTCTACTTCAAGAAGTAAGGATAAAAAAGAACCAGAGATGGATCCTTCAATGCTCACTACCTTTCTGGAGACATGCATGAAGTTGATGCAGCACAACAAAGAGGTGAAGGGACTACAGGAACTTATCACTAAGTGCGCGGGGTCAGGAGAACCGCGCGTAGTCTGGAAGCTCGGGAAACATGCATCGCGAACATGATGGGAGATTAGATTGACTACGCAAATCGGGGAGTATGAAATGGATCAAGTAATTCTGCATCTAGGATCAGATGCAAATGTACTGCTCAAGTAGACATGGGAGCGCATGGGCAGGCCATAATTGCAGTGGTCTCCTATTCAATTGCAAATGTTGAAACAACAAAAGATCCTACCCATGGGAAGATTGTAGGGAGTAACGGTGGATATTGAAGGTGTGAGTGCGCTTGCAGATTTCGAAGTGATAGAGATTGTTGATGACAACAATCCCTATCCTGCACTACTGGGAATAGATTGGGCCACCAATATGAATGAGGTGATAAATCTCAAGAAGCACAAAATGGTTTTCGAGAAAAGGTCACTACGCGTAGTGGTACCTCTAGACCTTGCGGAAGGAGCGCGCTACACAGAACCAGTGCGTGACGATGATAGTGATGATTCTCTCGACTGTATCTACAAGATAACCATGCCATAGCAGGATTGGGTGAATCCAATGGTAGATGGTAGGATTTCGTGGGAGCATGAAAGCTCCTACACGTCGGATTTAGACGAGGAAATAAAACGATGGCAGAACCGGTTACACGAGGTGACCACACTAAACTGCAACATGATGATAAGGTCACTATGATGTGTAGCAACAAAGGCGAGGGATGTACCTATGTATGACGGGTTGACCGAGGTGGATGAATTCCTGAACGAATTTTAAAGAGAAGTGCCAGAATAGCAGTGGTTCGATGCTCTAAAATGGGCACTACGCGCTACACCCGCAAGGTGGTGGGGTATGCACCAGCAGAGTTTTGAGGACTAGTGCGAACGCAAACAGATGATGTGCCTACAATTTTGGAAACCGCAGATGTGGCTAACAAAATAATATGATGGCCGCAATGATCCACATGCACACCTCGCGAAATGGACCAAGGTCTACAGGGAAGATCCACACCCTAAATGGGTGCATTTGTTTTATCATACACTAGATGTCATACCCATAAATTGGTATACTGAGACGGAGCTCTACATGGTATGAGTGAATGGGATATCTTGCGTGAGGGATTTCTGTTAACTTTCATGTTTGAAGATAGATTGGTGGGATACAGTTGATGATGCGCTATAAGAAGTAAAAGCAGCTATGTTCAAAATAACCTAGGAGCCAATGGAAGTGCTTCAGCCGAAATGGGCGACATAGCTGAGCTGCACGCTGGAATGTTACAATGTAAATGTTGAGGAGGATGATGAGGATCCATGGAACATTAACATTCCAGAAATGGAAGGATTTTGCGAGGTTCGAGGACCATTGATTGAGGATCCTGACATCACTGCGACGCTAAAAACAAAGCAGGTAAACATTGGGACAGATGCGGAACCAAAGTATGCCATGCTCAAAGATCATTGGGATGATGCCACGATGGATAAGGTCGCTGAGTGACTCCGTGAATACCAAGACTTATTCCTGACCAAAATTACGGATTTAAAAGGGATCGTTGGCGACTTAGGGATGATGGAGATCACCCTAAAACCCGACATGAAGCTAGTTAAGTAGAGGCCTTATCACTTGAATCTGAAATATAAGGAAAAGGTCCGCGTAGAACTAGACAAAATGCTTGCAGCCATGATTAATGAGCCAGTGGAAGAATCTGACTGGGTGAGTCCTATGGTAGTACAGGAGAAAAAGCAGAAGGGCGAAATAGGAATATATGTGGACCTCAAGAAGTTGAACGATGCCTGTGTACACAACCCATTCCCGACACTGTTCACAGATGAAGTATTGGAAAATGTTGGTGGACAAGAAGCATACTCATTCACGGATGGGTTCTCGGGGTACCACCAGATTAAGATCGCGTTGGAAGACAGGAGCAAAACAACCTTCACAATGGAATGGGGCTGCTTTCAATACACCGTTATGTCATTTGGATTGAAGAATGCACCAGCCATCTTTTCGTGCATCATTGTTGCCGCGTTCAAAGAATACATCCACAAATTCTTGGAGGTCTATCTAGATGATTGGACTGTCTTCGGATTAGTTAAGCACCATGTAGCAAGTTTACGCTTGATGTTGGATACTTGCCGATGACACTAGATTGCGCTGAACCTTAAGAAGTGCACATTCCTCATTCCCTTTGGAAACCTGTTGGGACATGTGGTCTGCAAATAGGGACTAATGGTGGACCTTGCGAAGATTGCTGTTATTCTAAATTTGGAAGCACTGCGAAGTGTTAAACAGTTGCGCGCTACCTTGGGACACACCGGGTACTACAGAAAGTTTATCAAAAGCTATGCCCAAATCACTGCGCCGATGGAAAAATGATTGAAAAAGGATTTTACATTTCGCTAGAATGACGATTGCATGAAAAGTTTGGATGTCCTAAGGGGTTAATTGGCCTTCGCTCCAATCCTGGTCTTCCAAAAATGGGATGTGGAGTTTCATGTCCATGTTGATGCATCGTGTATTGTGTTGGGAGCAGTGCTCACCTAGGAGGGTGGGGAAGGCTTGGATCACCCTATTGCGTTTGCAAGTCGGAGATTGACCAAAGTAGAGAAGAACTATTCCACCACCAAGCATGAGGGGTTGGCGATGGTGTACACACTCCAAAAATACTGACACTATTTTCTTGGAGGACATTTCAAGATGCATACAGAACATTCCGCGCTTAAATACCTGGTCAATAAGCCTGTGTTGGGGCCACGCATATGTAGGTGGCTCTTATTGTTCCCGGAATATGATTTTGAGGTCGTGGTAAATCCGAGACACCTGAACGTAGGACTGGATCACTTGTCGCACATTGAGACGGGTGAGGAACCCACTAATTTGGAGGAGGGACTACCTGACGCTCAACTTTTTGTTGTGCGCATCGTGAATGGATACTTTTAAGATATAATCCACTTTCTAACCACAGGGATCGTGCCGAAGGAATACTTTGTCCAATAGAAGAAGGAATTGGTGGTGAGCGCGACGGTTTTTTCTATCATCGCGGGGCACCTATATAAAATGGGCAATGATAAGATATTGCGAAGATACGTACTTGAATTTGAACGAAGTCAGAACTTCGCAGAAGCACATGGGGGCACTGCAGGAGGACACTATGTAGGCCCAGCAATTGCACAAAATATTCTTCGCTGAGGGTTGTGGTGGCCAACCCTGCACCAAGATTCAAAAGCACATTGTAAGGCCTACGATATATGTTAAAGGACTAGAAAACCATCATGGAGGGATGAGATGCCATTAAATCCACAGATGACACTACAACTGTTCGAGAAATGGGCAATCGACTTTGTGGGACCAATCACACCTCAGGGAAAGACGGGCGCGCACTACATCATCACCGTAATGGAGTACCTAACATGATGGGTGGAGGCGCAACCAATCAAAGATTGCACAACCACTATAGCTGCGAAGTTTTTGTTTGAAAATGTGTTGACCCAATTTGGCTCTCCAAAAATCTTAATGAGTGATCACGAAACACATTTCCTGAGTGAAACCATCAGTGCAGTCACAGAGGAGTTCCAGGTGTATCATCAGAAGAGTACACTGTATTGCCCAAAAGCTAATGGGATAGTAGAGGCATTCAAAAAAATACTAGATATTGCACTAACTAAAGTGTGCAATACGTAGCGAAGTGATTGGGACCTGCGCGTATCGGCAGTGTTATGGGCTTACAGAACAATGTACAAGAAATTGACGGGACAAACACCTTTCCGGTTAGTTTATGGCATGGAAGTTGTCATGCCAATGGAATATATCATACCTTATCTGCGGATATCAGTGCTCATAGGGATGATGGACCATGAAGTTCTGGAAGAAAGACTCACGAAATTAGAAAAAATTGAGGAGGAACAGTTCTTGGTTGGTTTTCATCAATAGGTTCAAAAGCAGTGTGAAAAATCTTGGCACGATCGCCATATTATATGTCGAGGAAATGTAAAAAACACACAGGTTGAACAGAATAATTGAAGAGTTGCAAAGTTAGTCATTCATGGCTCAGATATTGGCCCAAGACAAGGAAATTATATGGGCAGATATCAGTCAGGCCATAACTGAAGTATGGTGCTCCATTTAGAGCATTTTCGATCAGAAGGAACTCATAAACAAGTGTCAAGTAGCCATTGATGAAGTGAAGCAGATTCTTAAAGATAAACCAAGTGAGGCTCCAGATATGATCAAAGTTCTTAACTCAAAAACTAGGGTCGAGTTGGAGCAGATTCAAATTCTGGATAGAACAAAAACCATCTTGGAAATCAAGAAGGTACTTTAGAAAAAGAACTTGATGACTCAGTTAGAGACTAAATGCCAAACCTTGAAGACTTTTGTCCAAAAGTTTCATTTTAAATTTAATCTACTGAATCAGAGAGGATTTCCAGGATTAATGGCCCCGAATGACATGTTGATCAGTCTGGAAGAATACTGCCAGAAGATTTATACCATAGCCACTAATAAATCAAACTTTGCAGGTATAAAGGGTCATACTACAGGGGAGAAAGCATTAGAAGCTTTATATTTTGATTTGACTATTAAGCATGAAATTAAACATATTTTTGTAAATAAGCCCACTTTTGAGAAATACACCGAGGTTGATGACGTTTACAGAAAATTGGTAAATCTTTCCATACCAAGTGAAGACCGATAGGATCAATTGTGTGAAGTTATTGAGTAAACTTCATCAACAACTGAAGGACAGGTAGGCAACACTCTTTGGGGACCACATCATCAAGAGATTCGTAAAGGATAGTGCAAGCATTTAAGAAGTTTTGAAATTCCTACAATTTTGTACTATTTTTGTAATTTGCACACATGGGCCCCTCGCATACGTGTCGCTCCCTCAACACTTCTCACCCCCTCGTTCCAAACCACTTATCGCTACGCCCCCCCCCAAATGAAATCTGCCATGCACACTTCCTGTGCTTCTTGATACCATGCTAATGGTCACTCCTCTGATGCCATCCTCCTCCAATCACTCCATGCCACGTGACCTCACGCAATATCTCCTAACCATTCCCGTGTATCCGTTTCCGCCATTAATTCCATCCTATTGCTTCTCTTCCTTCCCTTTAATGCATTAATTTTGTGATTAGCTAATCAACAACCTCCATTTGCTGTAATGGTAGTGTTGGGTGCAGGAATTGCGCTTAAGCAAACTCCTCAACAATTAAATGTCAACCCAGGGGTTTCGTAAAATTAGAGATGAAGCACAGGAAATGCCAGAAGTGGTATGAAATTTTCCTATTCATAATCCTACTTCTTAAAGGAAATGTTTGCAGAATCAGACAAAAAACAATCTTAAAAGTAATTGACACCAAAGCAACTCTAGTGCTGGAATGTAAAAGAACAATTTGCAAGTAAATCAAGTAAAGGAGTTTTCACACAACTGGAAGCAATATTAAATGTTGGAATGAAATTCTATGTTTATCTTCAGATAGATGGCTAATAGTCTAACAAGTGGGCCCTTACAGAGATCTGTTTTCCTCTTGATCTTCCTTCTACACAAACAACCTGTTCTTGTACTATTGCAATCTGCTTGCACTAGTGTAGGTACAATGCCTCTGTGTAAAAGTATATTTTACCTCCCTTACTGAATATTTATGTCTTTGTGGAGGTGCTCTAAGCCTTAGCGCTTAGAGCACTCTGTTTCTGTGACAACAGAATAGCTCTTGCACCAAGGTAGAGTTTCCTTCACCAAAGTTTCCAATTTACTTTCAAAAAGATTGAAAGACGTGCTGAAAAGAATTGAAATTGCAAACGAAATTCTAAGATAAATTATATATGGAAAATAAATGCTTTAATTAATTAAATCTTGCAATGGAATTAAACTTCATGAAATGAATGCAACTTGAAGTAATCAAAGCAGTAGTCTAAGTGATTTGCATGTATTAGCTAGCTTCGGAAATCCACTTAAAACGTTTTTGTTCTTTGTTCATAAGTCATAAAATGAAAGTATAAAGTGTCTATGATAAATTCATGTAATCGTTCTCAAATCCTTCAGAAATGCACTCTTAATGTTAAGGATAATTACTGAAACTACCAATATATTTGCTTGCAGAAAAAACTTAAAATGGTAAGCAGTAACAGAAATGCAATATTTACTGTGAAAGGAATAACTGAACCAGAGTGCAGGAAACTACAAGCACTAGAATAGGAAGAGGCTTCCTTCACGATCCAAGCGGAAGCAAATCGAGACCAGAATTGCGAGTAAAGAAATGCAAGAAAGGAATTACAAGAAAGAAATAAACTCAATCAACTTCCAAGCCATGGATCCGCTCACACTTTACTACAAAATAGATTTAAATCAGAACTTTAGAAGTAAATATAAAAACTGTTCACACCACGCAATTGCAAAGGGAAATATTCACACAGTCTTTCCAAATGACAAAAGCACAAGGGTAAACGAGCTGGGTTGGTTGGGCCCTAGCCAACCAACTCATTTCCCGTTTAAGAAATGAGACGATTCAACACTCAAGTACGCATGAAAGATATATTAAACACAATGTATGAATAACATGGCGAGTTCCTTGTATTACTTGATCAGCAAATGTACATAGTAGTGCAAGTCCAACCCAGAGCCGAGGGTGATACCAAATTACATAGAAAATGAAATTATAGCCTAAGGATCGCTAGCTAGTTCTACCTACAATCTACATTTTATACATTCTTTCAGCCTTAGCTGTATTCCACTAATTACAATCATTTTATTATTCAGGCCTTTTGGCTGAACCGACTAACAACCAAACATTACAAAATCGACTATCAGTTATAATAGAATGTGTACTTCACTGGTCATAAACCATCCTTGGAAAATATCCATGACTGTGCACCACCGATATCCATCCTTAATTAATCAGCAACATGGAAAGATTCAACTCACAGTAATCTCGGAACAATCATTGTTGGCGGTGCAAGAATCTACCTGCACTAATCATGCTAACTCATAATTAACAATTAGTTTCTCAATTACTTCTAGGAAATTAACATAGGTTACAAGAGGTACTTAATAGGCATGAAATCTATGTAAAAATGATTAATAAATCATTTTAATAAATCTTAATGTAAGATACGAAGCATATGCAGGAATAGGTAGTTATCTTGGACTAGTACAAGAAAGAGAGGTTTAAGTCTAGATAAAACAGAGGTTAATGTTTATAGAAATGGGGTAAAAATAGAGCAATTTGGGACACCAACATCCTTCCATCCCTAAGCTGTTGTGTGTCCTCACACAAAATTTTACCTTCTGCAAAACAACCTCAAAAGATCATTGACCAGCTCTCAATCTTGAACTTCAATGCTTATTCCTGCTTTCACTATCTTCGAGTTTTTACCTCAAGCTCTTCTCAACTGATTAGTCACCTTATTGAGTTGTTTGTAGCATTTGGAAGCTCGATACTACCATACTTTTACTTGTTGCTTCTACCCTTTTACCTCTGCAAGTGGCTCTACCTCACTTTGCTTCTGCCAATTTTGCTTCTTCATGACCTCGTTCAAAGCCTCTAGGTCATGAACTTGCTGCTACAAATCTACCATTCGGCTATTGAGGTAGAGAGTGGAGGGTTCCATGCTCAGGTCTTCAGGTGTGAATGTCTTCTCTGCAACGGACTCAAAATGGGTCCCATCATTGTCAAGGTCAAGGTCGTCCAATGTCTACATTATGACGTCACTGAAGGTTTTTGCACTCAGGGTTTCCTTGTCACCGAGGGTTTTGATGCCCTCCAAAACCTTCATGCAAAGGGTTTTAATTCCTCAGGGTTTTCAATGCCCTGTTCTTCCAGTTCCTCAGGGGATTCAGTACCCTGTCCATTTGACCTGGTAGGGGTTTTAGTACCCTGTCTTTCTAAAACAGTGGGGGCTTCAGTACCCCATTCTTCTAAAATAGTAGGGGCTTCGCTACCCTGTTCCTCAAAATCATTGATGGTTTCAATGTCCAGTTCAATGAAATTATCAAGGGTCTCTACATGTTGTTCCTCTTCATCCTCATGACCCTCTGCTTGGACTTCACTTGTACTTGGTGTCATTTTCCTCTTCCTTAATCTGCTGACCAAAGTTGACAGCAATACATCATCTTCAGTGTTCTCTTCATCTTCCATGGTGTGTGCTGTCGCATCTGCAAGCACTGAAAGGTTATGAACTTTAGGCGAAACTTGGGGTGATTCATCAATTATAATCAGAGAGCTCGATTGGTTTGTCCCTTGAGAGACCGACTTCTTCCTCACCTAGGTTCTGGTATTTCTCTTATTAACAGAGGGTGGAGTGTTTTCGACAGTCTTCCTCCCTGCTTGCACTGGTGTGCTTTCACATTTCTGCTCGGTAAGAGATGATGTCTCTTCTTTCATTTTCTTACTTGTACTTGTGCTAGCAGACTTCCCTGCACTCCTTTCCTGAAACTCTTTCAGGAATGCTCCCCAGGTTACTTCTTTTTCTTCCAGCTTCTTCTTGACCAAGATCGTGATAAGCCCATGATGGTATAACTTTCTTGCAACTTGGCTTGTGTTCCCACTCTGCACGCCCTTCACCATTTTCTCAACACTTCTGAGCAGGTAGTAAGGAAAATTAATCAATTTTCCTTACTCTAAGTTCAACAACAGTCGAAGGTGATATATGAACACCAAGGTGTAACATCCCTCACCAGCCAAAAATTTCTGTAGTATGAACAAGAGGTCTTGCCACTTCCCGATCATGGCACTCTGCGGAAGTCCCTTCCTCCAGTCAACCTTAAGCTTCTTGTCAACCACGAACTGGTGCCATCATTTCCTACCGAGCCTCTCCTTTTTAAACCAATTCTCCCCTGTAAGTGGAAAGCCTGTTGTTTAGTCAATTTAGTGTGTCCTAAATTGCTACATTAATTATCAATCCAGGAGTCGTAAACTGATGAAGTGTGGCACACTGTATGTGCAAGACAACCTCTTTCTTACTTTATTGTTTTCAGTTTTTATCTTGTTTTTGGGGTTTTGTTCTTGTTGGTCTCCTAAAGTGTCTAATGCAAATGGAAATCCTATTCTAAGGTCTTAAGAATACTTTTAAAGGTCAAGTATGGATGTAGAATTTAAGACAAGGTTTATGCCTCTTATGGTAATTTCCAAACTTAGCACTTCAAAGATCTCAAAACATGCTATTGATAAAATCAGAACTTGAACAAAAGTGTAAATATGTAGCTACTTAAATCAAGCAAAAGATGAAGTACTAAACATGAGGTTACTGTCTCTGCTGTCCATCTAATTACAGAAATAAAATCTAAACTACTGCACTCAAAACCAAAAATAAAGAAGCTGGAAACTAGTCACTGATTTCACCCATAATTCCAATATTTCGTCAATTAACTTCTAAAACGGGGTTAAGCTAAAGACACCGGAAATACCGTCATATGGCATGAAAGAATGACATTTAAATTATCTACTTGCAGACTAATGAAAGCAAAATCAATTACTTCACCTACAATCCGATAGCTGTCCAATTAACTTCTAAAACGGGGTTAAGCTAAAGGCACAGGAGATAACATCATGTAGCATAAAGAACTGATATCTAAACTTTCTACTTGCAAACTAATGAAATAAAAATCAAATTACTTCACCTACAATCCGATAGCTCACCAATTAACTTCTAAAACGGGGTTAAGCTAAAGGCAACAGAGATAACGTCATATAGCATGAAGAAATTGATATCTAAACTATCTACTTGCAGGCTAATGAAAGCAAAATCAAATTACTTCACTTATAATCTGATAGCTTGCCAATTAACTTCTAAAACGAGGTTAAGCTAAAGGCACCAGAGGTAACGTCATATAACATGAAGAACTTGATATCTAAACTAGATAAAAGCAGTAAATAAATCTCACTGAAATGAAAGCATAACAACTGGAATTTAAAATCTAAAGTTCAGCAGAGGAAGCAAATCTCATATCACCACTTGATGAAAAAACTATATTAAAAAGCTCGAGCATAACCTATCCTAAAATGCACTGATCAGTGTTAGTGAAAAATACAACAATGCAGCAAAATCATGTACAGGAATAAAAACGATTAATACCATAAACGAATTATGAATTGTATAGTGGAAATAAGAGAAAACACACATGAAAACTATACAAAAATGAAAAGCAAAACCTCAGCCAGTAGGGGTCCTCTACACAGCCTTGGGTAATACGCTGTCACCTCAAAACCACGCTTTAAACATTCATACAAAAACAGAGTTTTTGTATTGCAAAACAGAGGATGTGTCTCTTGGTTACAACAAAAAACTAAAGCTAAAACGACAACATCAAGACTAACTACTTGCGTTGCAAATGATTTATTTATAGAGGAAAATAGATAACTGTCTTTTGGAGAAAAATCTTCAGCAGAGGACACGTAAACAGGAAAGAATCCATAAGTTCAGCTTCTTGGTTTCCATAAACATTAAATCTACGAAAGGTGGGTGTTAGATTGCATCATGGAGACGACCTGCAGCTGGAAAAAGTGGATCCATGAACTCAGGAATGGTCTCGGACTTTTTCACGTGCTGGAACAGAGTCCTAATTGACGTAGGACTCTTTGTTGACCATCCTTTGACCGATGCCTTTCTTCACGAATTCAGCTAAACAGATAGGACCTTGTCCATGTGTAGATCATTTCTGAGCTGCCCACATGCCTTGTTTCTCGTACCGACACCTGTAACCTACAGAACAATGAAAAGAGCTACGAAATTGCAAGTCAGCTGCGGAAAGTGGCTACATTCTGTAGCTAATGAACAAAATCTAAATCAAATAGCACACACAAGGATATAGTTTGAAAACCACTTAAATGCACTCCTCGAATCAATATGTAAGAATCTCTGATAGATTATGAGGAACTGATGTGGGAAAATGGAAGAGAAAAGGTTTAGAAAAATATGTAGAAGAGAGGTAGTTCTGGGGCTCAACATACCCCCACTGTGAAGATGTTGCATGTCCTCATGCAACCAAAACTGTGACTATCCTTCCTTCAATTCATCTACTCTGAGACTTCTACTAATACATATAACCTTTTCTTCTTCTTCCTTGGTGTCACTATCATCCTGGGCTTCATCATAAGGCACCTGTATTTGAGGTTGTTAAGGGCTTTGCTCAACCTCCTATTCTTCTTCTTCAATTTCCTATTTTTCTTGTGCCACAATCCTAGATGCAGCATGGTGTTGTCATGGATAATTTTGTCCAATTTATTTTGCTCTCCCAATGTCTCATTTTCCCTTTTGATATGTCTGTTCAAGACTTCTAGTTCATAAAATTCTTGTTTTAATGATTGGATCAAAATTTCCTGAGTTGTACCAGGCTGATTAGATGAAGTGCCCTGTTCTGTTCTAGTATTTTCCAATGATTCAATAAAGTCATACATCTGTTGCTGAGTTTGATCAATTTCTGGTGTGGTCTTTCTTGGACTGATTTCAAAATCTAGTTGAGGAGAAGGAGAATGCTATGGGCTACGGTCAGGAGAAGTGATTTCTGGTGACTGTTCTGGTGTTTCCCCTCCTAGGTCGATGAAGCGGGCTTCTTTGATTTGCATTTTCTTCAATTTTCCTTTAAGTCTTGACCTCCTTCTTAAACTCTATGAGCTGGTATCTCCCTTTTCTATACTCTGCTTCTCCTTTCCTTTTTTCTTTTTCCTTAGTTGACTGCTCCTTAAGATGAACTAGTCTCTCAGAAAGTACCTGTTCTTCTTCTGAAGAAGGCTTTTGGGTCTGATAAATATCTTCAACATTTCTTTTCCCTTTCTATTTTACTTGTTTTCTAATCTCAGTTAGAGTTTCAGACAACATTTCTTCTTTACTGGTTTCCTTGGTTATACTAGTAGGAGTATCTTGAATGTTTACATTTGTTCTTCTTCTCCTAATTTTTCTTGTTGAGCTACCCTCAGGAATTTCAGGTGGGTCCTGAAAGAAATTCCTAATTAAGAATTGTTCCCATGTATTCCCTTTCTCTTTCAATTGATTTTCAACCAGAATTTTAACAAGGCCATGATGATAAAGATGAGGCTCTACATCATCCAGATTCTTCTATATAGTGGTAAACATCTTTTTCAAGCTACTCAACAAGAAATAAAGAAGATTGATGATTTTACTGTCCAGAAAATTCATTAATAACCTTATATGGTACATGTACATAGACCCATACCTTCCTTCACATGTGATGAATTTTTGAATTATCAACAGCAGACTGGTCCATTTTTCCTTTAGGGCTAAAATAGGAATTCCACGTTTAAAAATGGATATATCCATACCTAGGTTACACAAAATGATCCTCCAGGCCTTTTCATCGAAGTCCTTATTTTTCACCTTTGTTCTCCTTCTTGTGGGAGCTATGTTGCTATTGCAATGGATGCCTCTGTTACTGGGAATTTGATATCCCTAATCTCAACTTCCATACTGTTGAAGGACCTTGCAAATGTCTTTGTGACTTCTTTATTATGGCCCCTGAACTTCTAAATTAACTGTAGCCATCTTGCTTTCCTTAACATGCTCTTTAGTTTTGGACAACCCTCCATAAATTTGGCCCCATCCGGCTCTGTTCTGACCAGAAAACCCATTCCTCCTCCTTGCTTTGAAGATACCTCTATAAGTGATGGTTTCACAGAGGCAGAACAATGATATGAGTGGAGAATGGAAAAAGGTTGTGGAGAAACCAGTGGTTACAAAGCAGGAGGAATACGAAGCATGCAATGAGAGTGTGTTCACTGAGCTGAGGCCTGTGTAAACAAACCATGAACTGGAAATCGTAAACTTGGTGTGAGAGTATGGAGACAGAGTGAGATTGGGAGAATTTTGAAATAAAAGGTTGCAGAGTGGACGTTGGCGAATTCATAAAATGACTGCGGAGTGGTGCTTTAGAGGAGGAGAGCCATGGTCAATTGGCTTACGTCTTCATGATTAGTCGGTTCAACAGGTGTAATGCGGACGCACAACTGCGTATGAGTTAAATTCAAAAGAGGATTATGAGGCCATTGGAATTTGATGCGGCAGTCATGGTGGAGTTATGCAGAGGTCATGGAAGAGTTAAGGCGGCTATCAAATCAATCATTACACATTATGGAGTTTGTGATTTAATGAACTAAATATATTATGTGTTTAAAATTCTATTTGAAATTGATTTTGCTCATACCTTAGAATCTTACCACTTCCATTCACTAACTTTTGATTGGTTGCCTCTTGTAGGTGCTTTTAGGTGCTTTACATCTTCAAAAGATTTTCCTCTTCCATACCTGCATATGACTTTCATCATTCTTTGGCTAACACTTGACCATCACTACGGAGTAATAGAGGATTAGCTGCGGAATGAACAATCGGCTGCAGAATCAGTATTCAGCTGCGGAATCAAAATTCAATTGTGGAAACTGACATAGTGGATAACACATGACTTGGCAAAGTGAATGGATATGGATGGAAATGACTAATGACTGAGTGAATGATATATGGAAAGATGAACATGAAGATGAACTGAAAGAAATTTTATTGGTGGAATGTGGTGGCGAGATGGAATGAAATGAAATGACATGAAATGACACAACTATGAGTGAAATGAGAGAGACTTTTTTTTGGAAATATAGGGTGTCAGAAGCATCTGATTTTCACCCTGTATTTTCTGTATAAGACTTCCAATTAGTGATTGGTTTTCAGGCTTATACATTTTTTTTTAGATGATGATGAAAAGAACAAAGACTAGGCTTGTGGAGAAGAATGATTCGTCTTCACCAGCCTCATTACAAAATTATCTTGAAAGATTTTGATAAACTCCTCCTTTGAGAGTGGCTTATGATAGATCTTCAATCTATGACCATTCACAATGAGAGGAGTTTGATACTCATCAATTGTTTTGATTCTTACTGCTCCATTGCTAAAAACTTTTTCAATCTCATATGGCCCAAGCCAATGAGTCTGAAATTTACCTTGAAAATCTTTGAACTTGGAATCAAATAGCAATGCCCAATCTCCTTCTTGAAACTTTTTCTCCTTGATGTATTTGTCATGCCACTTAGCTCTTTGATGTTGAACTAGATCAGTTCTTAGAATTGCTTCTTGTCTGATCTGATCTATTTCATTCAATTTCTCCATTCTATGCTTTTGGGCTTCTGATAGATCCATTCCTAATTGAACTGCCATATTGAAGGTCTTAACTTGGAATTCAATGGGTAGTAGAACTTCCTTCTCATAAACAAGTTCATAGGAAGAATGTCTTGTTGTGTTCCTCCAGGTAGTTCTATAGGCCCATAAGGCTTCAGGAAGCCTTTCTGCCCAATCCATTTTTTGTAGATGAAAAATCTTGGTAATGATGCCTTCAATTACTTTGTTTGTGGACTCCACTTGACCATTTGCTTGCGGATGGTAAGGAGTGGATTTTCTGTGCTTGACCTTGTACTCTTCCATCAACTTCTCCATTAGTTTGGATGTGAATTAACCTCCCTGATCTCTCACAATCTCTCTTGGAACACCAAAGTGAGTAAAAATATCCTCATAAAGAAAATAACAACTGAATTTTCAGTAGTAGAAAATAATGCTTTGGCTTCTACCCATTTAGTGACATAATCAGTACATACCAATATATACTTTTTCTGTTTAGATGGAGGATTAATAGGTCCAATAAAGTCTAAAGCCCATTTTTCAAAGGGTTTCATGAGTACCTGAGGTTGTAATGGCATCTCATTTGAGGGGGTAGGTTTCCCTACCCTTTGGCAGCTGTCACACCTTTCGAAATATTGTTTTGCATCTTTGAAGAGGGATGACCAATAATATCCTAAAAAAAGGATTTTATAGGATGTCCTCTTGTTAGCAAAGTGTCCACCACACGGTTCATCATGGCATGCTTTGATAATATCAGGCATTTCCTCTTCTCTGACACATCTTCTGATCACAAAGTCTGGCCCTGTTTTAAACAGTTCGTTAGAAATCCATGAATATCTTAAACTCTCCTGAATAATCTTTCTTCTTTCACTAGGAAATAAATGTGGAGGTAGTTTCCCTGTAACCAAATAATTAGCCATATCTGCAAACCAAGGAGTTTTAGTAGTGACTGCAAATAAGTATTCATCAGGAAAATTATCCTCTACAGGTGAATCTTCTTTGATATTCTGAATCCTAGACAAGAAATCAGCCACTGTGTTTTGTTTCACTAGTCTATCTAACACAATAATATTGAAGTCCTGCAAAAGTAGGAGCCACCTTGTAACTCTGCCATTAGTAATAGGTTTTTTCATTAGATATCTAATTGCAGAATGATTAGTATGAATAAAAGTTTCATAGCTTGTTATATAATGTCTGAACTTATTAATTGCATGAACAACAGCTAAGAACTCCTTTTCAGTCACAATATAATTCAACTTAGTGGGAGTCAAATTTTTACTAGTATAGTAAATGGCATAAGGAACCAAGTCTTTTTGTCCCAACACAGCTCCTAGAACTGTATCTGAAGCATCTATAGAAATATGGAAAGGAAGTTTCCAATTTGGTCCTCTCAAGATAGGTGCTTTAGATATTCTTGTTTTCAAAGCTTCAAATGCTGATTGGCAATCAGGACTCCATTTGAATTCACAATCTTTTGTAAGTAGTTTGAAGAGTGGAGATGCTATTTTGGTAAAGTTTTCTATAAATATTCTATAAGAACCAGTAAATCCTAGAAAAATTCTCACATCTTTTTGACAATTTGGAATAGGTAACTTGGAGATGACTTCAATTTTTGATTTATCAACTTTAATCCCATCCCCTGAAAAATGATGTCCCAAAACAATATCTTCAGTAAACATAATAAAGAATTTTTCATGGCTTAATGAAAGGTTTGTTTCTTTACATCTTATAGGGAATTTTTCAAAATTTTCTAAGGCTTCTTCAAGTGTATTACCATAAACTGTAAAATCATCCATATACACCTCTACACAATCATGGATTAGATCAGAAAAAATTCCTAGTATTACTCTTTGGAATGTTGTGGGTGCATTGCATAATCCAAAACAAAGCACTCGGTAGGCAAAAGTTCCCCATGGACAAGTAAATGTGGTTTTATCCTGATCTTCAGGTGCTACCTGAATTTGATTATAACCACTAAAACCATCCAGAAATGAAAAGTACTTTTTGCCTGCTAATGTATCTAATACTTGATCAATAAAGGGCAAAGGAAAGTGATCCTTCAAAGTTGCTTTATTCAATTCCCTGTAATCAATGCACACCCTCCATTTACCATTCTTTTTAGGTACTATAACCAAGGGAGAAACCCATCGGCTATCTGAAATTGGGTAAATGAAGTTCACATTGAGTAGTATTTGGAGCTCTTCTTTCACAATCTCCTTAAGATTTGGACTCATCCTTCTTTGAAGTTCTCTAATTGGTCTACTATTTTCCTCAATATAGATATGATGGATGCAAGACTTAGGGTCAATACCTTTCATATCAGTATACTCCCATGCAAATGCAGCAGAATGATTTTGCAAGATTTTGGTTAGCTCTTCGTGTTGTAACTTTTCCAAATTTTTGTTAATATTCAATGTTTTGCCTAGAAAAATTTCAACTGTAGAATTGCCAAACTCTTCCATAGAGTAGAAAGACATTTTCCTTGACGACAAATATTCAATATCAGAATCTAACTGAAATTGTGTGTGGTTGTTATAGACATATTTGGGCACTGCAACCCCAATCAAATATGTCCCTAAAAGTGTTGCTTCATACCCTAAAGGAACAAGGTCAGTTGATTGCATCATCTCCCAAAAGTTCTCCATGAAAAACTACTCAGAACTGGTCAAAACTGGACCATACATATTGCTCAGTGCTAAGGGTGCGATGCATCTCACCTGCCACATGCAAAAAGTGCGATGCATACTGTAAATCCCTTTTGTAGGGTGCGATGGGCAAGAGTAGACAAATGGAAGAGACAGTTTGCAAGGTCGATGATCATGGAATCTTCCAGAAACTTCTTCTGTGACACTTGCCTCTCTGAATTCGCCCAGGGATGAGTAAGAAATAATGAAATATCCAAGTGGAATTGAGAACTATCATAGAAATGACACTAATCAAAATCCCAGAAGCTAAGTCACCCACCTGCAAAAATCTATATATGGATCCCTCATCCCAGAGATCCAGAGGCTGGAATCTTGTATTTTGTATGGAAGTGCTATTGGTTTCTTTGTGGAACATCATAGTGTTGGGTGACCTAAGCTTTTCATGAGGTGAAGAAGGGCTTTCATGTTGGAAGGACGACACTGGTTCAGATCAATGGGTTGTAATCCTCTCTTCTACTCTTTCTATCAATAAAGCTATTTGAGTTTTCCTCCACATTCTTGTATGTCTGAGTCGATATACGCATTTGTGTGGTCAATATATATCTGATCCTATATTGCTTATGATTGTAGATTTCTATGCTTTGATGGTATTATGCCGCTTTGACTCTACAGGTGTTCTTGAAGAGGGACAAGCGAGGGAGGAGCAACAAAGATTTGTCAAAGGGGAGAGGAAACAAGCAAGGAGCCAAGCGAAAGACTGAGGTTGGTACTCTCTGCTTCTCTCTCATCTACTTCTCATAAAGGAAAACATAAGTAACTTTAGTTAGTTTGTTTCTAAGATAACTACCCGTCTTAGTGGGACTAGCAGCTCTGAATGGACACTAGATTTCCCGATAACAAAGTGGTGACTCCACTAGGGAGTGAAAAGGTTGTTTGCTTGTTTATATTTGTTTTCTTTATAAACTACAAACAGAGCCTGAAGTTAAGCCAGCTAGCCTTCGAACTGCATTTGCTATGCAAGTGCAAAGTAGATCAATGTTGCTTCAGTCCATCTCCGGGTTTTGTTTATAAACTGAACAACTGATTTGCAAACATCCTAATTTCCCTTGTGGTGGCTCAAGTAACCTCATTAGATCAGCCCCTATGATTTTTATTTACTGACTATCATTAGCTCATCCTAAATCCCCGAATGAAGCTACAAACTGTGACCAAAAACCAACTTAAAGTCTCATCCCTAGACCATCATGTTGGCATTATGATTCTGGTATGGCTCTATGTTACAGATGTTGTACTTGATGGCAACACCCCCAAGTGGCAATGCTCTGATCAGGCTCTCAAAATGTTGAAAATTAAGAAGTACGCAGGAGAACAGTTCAGAAGATGCGTACACGCAGGTACACTGTGAAGGGACCGCGGCCAGACACGCAGGTCACCCGTTCAGAAGGTGCGTACCCCCAGTTTCACTTACTTCAAGGCAAAGAAGCGCGTTCACGTGGGGTTTCCTATGTTTGACCCGTGGTATTTAGCCCGCCGCTCTTGATTCTATGGTTTTGGCCCGTGGTATTGTTTTATATTATCATTATTATTGAGCCCCATGTTTTTGGGCCCCTTGTATTGGTTATCTATGGTATTGATCCATGATTTTAGGAGGAGGTTGCCTATATAAAGCAAAGGAGATCACTTGGCTAAGTATCTTTTGCAAATTGAATATCTTAAGATCTGAAATATTGGGTTATTGTTTTTAAAGCTTGATCTATATGGAAGTGAAGTTGAAAGTGAATCTGTGAAGGGTGATCTCTCGAGCGCATGATCAGATCTGGGCATCTGACTAACTGTGGCACACTGGTGAACTGCCAATTTGGCCCTAATCAGAAGTACACAGGTGATTATTGGTGCAAGTGCGTGGGTACGCAGAGCAGAAGAAGGGCCACTGTGTGGGTACGCAGATCAGAAGAAGGAGAACTGCATGGGTACGCAGCGCGACAGAGGTTCAGGTGCGTACGCACAGTAAAAGTACGCGGCGCGATAGTATCTATGAGTGCGTGGTTTCAGTTGCAGTACGCGGCGCGATAGTGTCTCTTGGTGCGTACCTACAGTAACAGTACGCAGCGTGATTGAAGAAGCAGTGCGTGGGTACGCGGTGAAGCAGAAGGCTCTCTGCGGGTATACGCAGGGGAGCAGAAGGTGGAGTGCGTAGCGACGCAGGCCAGTGAAAGAAAAACTGCGTATTTGTCTTAAGATCTTCTGTTGACTAAATTTTTCTGTTGATAAGGTGTTCTGGGTTTAGTTATGTTATTGTTGATTTGGTTACTGCAGTTGACTGTGTAATTTACATGTACTTGATGATCATTTGATGTTTATGGATCCAGTTTGAAAATTTATGAAAAGTGGTCCTTGAAAGAAAAGAAGTAGGGGGTTGTAGCTCCCTTCCAGGAGAGATTGGAAAAACGAGAGAGAGTTGTAGCTCTCTGTAGGTTGCAGCCTGCGTACTGGTAAAGGACTGCACCAGTAAAAAATCATTGTAAAAGGAGTTTCTAATTTGAAAGAAGATAGAGACATATTGCAGCAGGTGGTTTTCACCCACATTGGGTTTCCACCTTATATCCGGTGTTCTTTGGTGTGACTATCTGTTTTTCTTGTTCATGCTCATTATTTTATGGTACTGATATGCAAAAATAATTCAAAGTATAAATAAGGAAGATTTGTTAAAAGAACTTGATAATACTAATTCACCCCCCCTCTAAGTATTATTTCCAACAATTGGTATCAGAGCAGGTCCTTCGGAGAAGCTTGATCGCTTGAAGGAAGATCATTCATCATGAGCAACTACGAGAGGGAAGCATCAATCAGGCCACCAATTTTTGATGGGACAAACTTCAATTATTGGAAGGTAAGAGTTACTGCCTATCTTCAATCTCTTGGTACAGAAGTTTTGGATATCATAGATACAGGCTACACTTTTCCTTCAGCTAGTCCTACAGATATGGCCGAAAAGAAGAAATATGGAACAAATGCTAAACCAGTCAATACTTTGCTGGGATGCTTATCTCAAACAGAATTCGTAAAGGTTATGCAATATAAATCCGCAAAAGAAATATGGGACAAGATTGTCTTGAGATATGAAGGAGATGAACAGGTAAAGCGTGCTAAACTTCAAACTCTCAAGATTCAGTATGAGAATCTCAGGATGTATAATGATGAAAGTGTGGCTAACTATTTTCTTCGGGTAGATGAGATTGTTAATTGCATGAAAAACTTGGGTGAAGAAATAAAAGGGGCTATTGTGGTTGAAAAAGTTCTAAGATCATTGTCCCCCAAGTTTGAATCTAAAGTGTCTGCAATAGAAGAAAAGGAAAATCTACGAATTCTTACTATGTCTCAGCTACACGGAATTCTAACTGCTTATGAAATGAGAAAGGGAGGTCCATCAGACAGAAGAGAAGCTGCTTTCAAGGCTTCAGGCAAAGGAGATTATTATGAAGCAAGTCACGTGCCAGAAGAAGAAGAAGAAGAATCAAATTTTGTCAGAAATCTTCAAAGGGGTTCTGGAAGGTTCAGAGGTAAGTTACCTTTTAAATGCTTTGCTTGTGGAAGAGTAGGTCATTATGCTGCAAAATGTCCTTATAAGGATAAAGGAAAGGAACCTGCTAGATGGAACAAGAAACAGAGTGCAAAAAGCTACTACACTCATGAAGATAGTGATGGTCTATCAAATAGTGATGAAGATGAACGAGGTAATGACTATAAACTGTTAATGGCATTTGAAGATGATGATTATATGGATGCTATAGATGTGGATAGCCTTTATGAAGAAATTACTAGACTCAAGAGATGTATAGAAGGAAAGGATATGATCATTGATACTCTACAATTTCAAATTGATGAAAAGGAAAGACATCTTGAAAAATTAGAAGGTGAAATTGTTGGTCTTAGAAAATAAATTGAGAAAACAAAAGCTATTAATCTTAAGTTTGTCAAAGGATCTGAAACTTTGGATGCGATTATCAATGTACAACGTTCTCCACTAAACAAGGCAGGTCTGGGCTATAATGGAGGAATTTCTCAAGCATCCACCTCAAAAAGTTATCTTGATGCAGCAAGAAGGAATGAGAAAAAGCAAAATGGAGACCATCAGGTAAAGCAGGGACGAATTGCAAACAGAGACTATCAGGGGCAATCCATCTTAAGGGTGAAAAAAAGCTACAACCAGCCACAGGTAAAATCTTCTCAATTTGGTTCAAGAATGGATGACAATAGAAATTACAATCATTTGGCCAGAAAATTTGATAACCGCAGAAGTTTCTTCAATGGACAATGCTTTTCTTGCCATAACTTTGGTCACAAGGCAGCTCAATGTGTTGCATATAAAACGATCATGACTAGAGAAGCTCAAAAACAAAGAAGTATGACCGGGATTACAAAAAGGACCTATAACAACTTTTCGGTTCTTGAAAATGAAGTTGAATGTTCTATTTGCAATAATTTTGGTCATGAAGATTCTGAATGCAGGAGCAGGTTTCAGCAGACAAAGGAACAAGCATCAAGCACCAAAACATGGAGAATAAAGGAACCACAAACAGAAAGATGTGGGATAGCATTTTATGCAGAGGGACAGGAAAATCTATGGTACATTGACAGTGGATGTTCGAAGCATATGACAGGTGATAAAGAAAAACTTGAATCATATTCTGCTCTAGAAAAAGGAAAGAAAGTTTCTTTTGGAAATGATACTCCTGCAACTATAAAAGGAAAAGGCATTGCTCAGTTAAAAGAAAAGGTCAAAGCTGGAAATGTTTTGTATGTTGATGGATTGAAACATAATCTTCTAAGTGTCAGCCAGATGTGTGATCAAGGAACTGAGGTGATATTTAGGACAAATGGATGTCTTGTTCGTGATCTTGATACAGGTAAAGCGGTGATCAAAGGTAAAAGAACTCCAAATAATCTATACATATTTACAGAAGGACAAAAACAATGCTATCTAAGCAAGGATGATGAACACTGGTTATGGCATCGGAGGTTGGGGCATCTAAGCTTTTCACAAATAAGGAAAGCATGCAAATATCAGGCAGTTCGTGATCTTCCAGATATCAAAATTCCAGATAACACCATATGCAAATCATGTCAGTTTGGAAAGAAAACCAGAACTAACTTTCGAGAGAAGGAAGGATCAGCTAGCATGCCTCTTGAGCTAGTACATACAGATACATGTGGACCAATCAGGAAAAGGACACCTCGAGGAGAAGAATACTTGATATTATTCATTGACGATTTCTCCAGGTTTTTCTGGTTAGGACTTATGAAGCACAAAGATGAAGCATTCGAAAAATTCAAATCCTTCAAAGCATTGGTTGAAAATGAATCAGGATACAAAATTAAGTGCCTCAGATCCGACAGAGGTGGGGAGTTTACCTCAAATGAATTTTTCGATTTCTGTGAAGAACATGGGATAAGAAGAGAATTCTCTACAGCTAGAACTCCTCAGCAAAATGGAGTTGTGGAAAGAATGAACAGAACAGTCCAACAAATGGCTCGTGCTATGCTTGATGAGTCGGGAACTCCCACAATTTTCTGGGGTGAAGCTGCACATGCTGCGGTTGTTATTCTCAACAAAACAAATGTCCGGGTGAACAGCACTCAAACCCCTCATGAGCTCTGGTGTGGTGAGCCTCCTTCGGTAAAGCACTTCAAAATCTTTGGGAGCAAATGTTATATTAAGAATACTGATGAGCAACTTGGCAAACTTGAACCTAGAGCAGATGAAGGCATTCTTCTTGGTTACTCTCCACATAGCAAAGCATACAAGTGCTACAATAAAAGACTTGGCAGAATTGTTGACAGCATTGATGTAGTGGTTGATGAGAAGGGATACATTCCTAGGCAAGTACATCATGAAGACATCGAAGAAGATGAAGGCTACCCTCAAAGACAGAATGATGAAGAAGAAGAACCTCAAGAAGAACCAGAGGAGCAGACAAGAATAGAAGAGAAGACTCCATCCAGATACGTTCAGAAGAATCATCCAGAATCTAAGATTGTGGGGCAGAAAGAAGCAGGTGTAAAAACAAGAAGAACAATTGCAGAAGCTTCAAGCTATTTGGCATTACTCTCTTCCACTGAACCACAAAATGTGAAAGAGGCATGCAAAGATGAATGTTGGGTCAAAGCAATGGATGAAGAACTTGAGCAGATCGAAAAGAACAACACTTGGGAGTTGGTTCCTAGACCAAAAGATAAGAATGTTATAAGGACAAAATGGGTCTTCAAAAATAAATTGAATGAAAATGGAGAAGTAATTAGAAACAAGGCCAGACTTGTTTGTAAAGGGTATGTGCAGCAAGAAGGAATAGATTTTGAAGAAACCTTTGCTCCTGTTGCAAGACTTGAGGCCATCCGAATGTTCCTTGCTCTCTCAAGCTTTCAAAACTTCAAAGTATTTCAAATGGACGTGAAATCAGCCTTTCTGAATGGAGACTTAGAAGAAGAAGTATACATTGAGCAGCCAGATGGTTTCATTCTTGGGAACGATCCAAATCTTGTATGCAGATTGAAAAAGGCTCTCTATGGTCTCAAACAAGCTCCAAGGGCTTGGTACTATCGTTTGGACAAATATCTTCATCAATAAGGTTTTTCAAAAGGATCAGCAGATAGCAATCTTTATATAAAAGTTGAAAATGACAAATTTCTAATACTTGTTGTGTATGTAGATGACATTATCTTTGGCAGCAATGAAGAAGCTATGAGTCAAAGCTTTGCCTTGGTGATGCAGAAAGAATTCGAAATTTCCTTGCTGGGAGAATTGACATATTTTCTTGGTTTACAAATCCAACAAAAAGAAGGAGGGATCTTTTTGTCTCAAACCAAGTATCTCAAACATATTTTGAAGAAATATGGCATGGAAGATGCAAAACCAGTATGTACACCCATGGTCACAGGATGTAGCCTCAGTGCAAATGATGAATCTGCAGCAGTGCATCAACCAACTTACAGATCTATGATTGGAAGTTTACTTTATTTGACAGGTACCAGACCGGACAACATGCATGCAATTGGAATAGTTGGAAGATTTCAGGCAAATCCGAAGGAGACTCATCTTCAGGCAGTGAAGAGAATTTTCAAATATCTTCAAGGGACTTAAAATTATGGCTTATGGTATCCTAGAGATATAGATCTCACACTTCAAGCTTATACAGATGCAGATTGGGCCGGAAGCGTGGATGACAGGAAGAGCACAAGTGGTGGTGCATTCTTTATGGGTTCCAGACTAGTATCTTGGTTCAGCAAGAAACAGAGATCGATTGCCTTGTCTACAACTGAAGCGGAATATGTTGCTGCTGCATCTTGCTGCACTCAAATCCTTTGGATGATGCAGACCTTGCAGGATTTTCAAATCACTTGTACTCCACCTATTCCCATCTTATGTGATAACACAAGTGCAATCAGCATCTCAAAGAACCCAGTCATGCATTCAAAAACCAAGCACATACCAATCAAGTATCATTTTCTCCGGGAACAAGTGCTTGAACAGAAGGTCAAGTTGGAGTATGCTCCTTCTAAGGAACAAGTTGCTGATATACTCACCAAACCATTGCCCAGGGAGACCTTTGAATACCTCAGGCAAAAGCTGGGGGTTGTTGATGCATCATCTTATTGTTGAAACTCTTCTGATTGATGGTTGTACTCATGGTTCATATGGGGTATATGCGTACATGTGCTGGGTTGCAGATTGGCTGAAGATTGAATGGCACAGGTTCAGGGGGAGCATATAATGCATTGTTGGCATTATGGAGGATGTACAGAAGGAGATCATGGATGCTGGTTTGAATATAGCTGCAATATGTCTCTATCTCTTTCATGGTCATTTATGATGTTTGGTAGATTATGGTTCTTCTTTGCAGATCTGGTTTATATTCAGGGGGAGCATGTTCTTAGGGGGAGCATAACCCTTTGCCCTTGATGTCAAAGGGGGAGAATGAAGCTGAAGATTTTGAGGTTTCCATCAAGTCCAAAGGGGGAGATTTTTGGCATTATGATTCTGGTATGGCTCTATGTTACAGATGTTGTACTTGATGGCAACACCCCCAAGTGGCAATGCTCTGATCAGGCTCTCAAAATGTTGAAAATTAAGAAGTATGCAGGAGAACAGTTCAGAAGATGCGTACACGCAGGTACACCGTGAAGGGACCGCGGCCAGACATGCAGGTCACCCGTTCAAAAGGTGCGTACCCCCAGTTTCACTTACTTCAAGGCAGAGAAGCGCGTTCACGTGGGGTTTCCTATGTTTGGCCCGTGGTATTTAGCCCGCCGCTCTTGATTCTATGGTTTTGGCCCGTGGTATTGTTTTATATTATTATTATTATTGAGCCCCATGTTTTTGGGCCCCTTGTATTGGTTATCTATGGTATTGATCCATGATTTTAGGAGGAGGTTGCCTATATAAAGCAAAGGAGATCACTTGGCTAAGTATCTTTTGCAAATTGAATATCTTAAGATCTGAAATATTGGGTTATTGTTTTTAAAGCTTGATCTATATGGAAGTGAAGTTGAAAGCGAATCTGTGAAGGGTGATCTCTCAAGCGCATGATCAGATCTGGGCATCTGACTAACTGTGGCACACTGGTGAACTGCCAATTCGGCCCTAATCAGAAGTACGCAGGTGATTATTGGTGCAAGTGCGTGGGTACGCAGAGCAGAAATAGGAAAACCGCGTGGGTATGCAGAGCAAAAGAAGGGCCACTGCATGGGTATGCAGATCAGAAGAAGGAGAATTGCGTGGGTACGCAGCGCGACAGAGGTTCAGGTGCGTACGCATAGTAAAAGTACGAGGCGCGATAGTATCTATGAGTACGTGGTTTCAGTTGCAGTACGTGGCGCGATAGTGTCTCTGGGTGCGTACCTACAGTAACAGTACGCAGCGCGATTGAAGAAGCAATGCGTGGGTACGCGGTGTAGCTAGAAGGCTCTCTATGGGTATACGCAGGGGAGCAGAAGGTGGAGTGCGTAGTGACGCAGGCTAGTGAAAGAAAAACTACGTATCTGTCTTAAGATCTTCTGTTGATAAGGTGTTCTGGGTTTAGTTCTGTTATTGTTGATCTGGTTACTGCAGTTGACTGTGTAATTTACATGTACTTGATGATCATTTGATGTTTATGGATCCAGTTTGTAAATTTATGAAAAGTGGTCCTTGAAAGAAAAGAAGTAGGGGGTTGTAGCTCCCTTCCAGGAGAGATTGGAAAAACGAGAGAGAGTTGTAGCTCTCTGCAAGTTGCAGCCTGCGTACTGGTAAAGGACTGTACCAGTACAAAATCATTGTAAAAGGAGTTTCTAATTTGAAAGAAGATAGAGACATATTGTAGTAGGTGGTTTTCACCCACATTAGGTTTCCACCTTATATCTGGTGTTCTTTGGTGTGACTATCTGTTTTTCTTGTTCATGCTCATTATTTTATGGTACTGATATGCAAAAATAATTCAAAGTATAAATAAGGAAGATTTGTTAAAAGAACTTGATAATACTGATTCACCCCCCCTCTCAGTATTATTTCCAACACATCGCACTGTCTCCTTTTGACAGTCTGGATGCATCGCACCTGTTGTGTGATGTAGGTGAGATGCACCCCTGTTTCCCTGTGTTACAGGTGCGATGATCAGATAAGACTATTTCTGCCTCCAGGTTTTGGTTTTTCTTCATTCTCTTCAGCTTTGTTAAGGAGTTTTGCTGTCTGTGATTAGTATACCACTATTGAAACTCCCTTCCTTTGCATTATTCAACCTCCATTGTACAAAGAATCGTCAATGTTTTTATGTATTTTTCGCCATTTACAGTTTTCATTTACAAAAAAGTTGCTTAATCGAATTGTCATCTTTTGATTTGGAAGTGTCTCAAGTGTCGTTTTCAGTCAAAGAAAAGAATCCTACTCTTCTTGATGGTTGATTACACTGTTACTCTTGTATTTGATTTGAATTAATAGTATTTCAAGTGTCGAAAGTAGTTTTCAATTCAAAATCACAAAGTGTCGTCCTTTTCTTCCTTTCGTATTTTGAAGAGAAAATTGTTAGTACATTCGCATTGAAGGAAAAGATAATTCAAATTTGTACTTAACATTCTTTTTGTCATTCACACATTAAGAAAGCGGAAAACAAATACATGCATGTGCATTTTCATTTAGACTGCTTGTTGATTTTGATTTAGGACAGTGCATCTAGTGTGTGCTCTCTGCTCTATGCTGAAAGAATCTCGTTTCTCTTTCCTTAAGTAGCTAGGATTTTCATTGCAAAAAGAAGAGTAAATCATTGTTTATCATCTTAGATTGATATTTATGAATTGTATCTCTACATCACTCGGTGAAGCTTAAAGGCAAACTTCTTGAGAAATATCATCTGTAAAATAAATTCAATGAACATAAAAATGCTTTGGAACCTAACGCACAACATTTAGAAGTCTAGGCTAGAGACGTATTCCGGCATCATAAAGCCTGGTAACTATTGCTTTCATCGTAGGTTGGGTGATTCCTCCTCTTTGAGACGACAAGTTCCAGTACGGACTTCTGCTCCCACGTACCATCGAGTATATATTGGGAGACCACAATAGGCTATATCCTTTATCCTTAGGAAGCCATGTCTGTTGCCTTATCAATCGCAATGCACTGAAAACAACATTAAGGAAGATTGACTGTTGTACCATAAAAAGTATTCTGCAGTTTTGCGATTGGTTAGGTAATTCGTCTGCCAATATTTCCAGAGTAGTCACTTTCGTTCCTTTCAGACTCCTTAAAAGAAAAGTTCCATCTGAGCACTTGTCACTTCAGGCTCATTAAAAATAGAAGGTGACTAGAGTCATCTTTAGCTTTTTCTCGACTCTTAAAAATTGAAAAAACAAGTTGTGTCAAAGCTTCATAAAATTTATTTTAATCGGAATGACATCACTATTCCCTTGTTGATCTTAGGTTGAGAAAATGGAGCCCACCAACCAATAATTTCCCCTTGGGGGAAATCCTAGTCCTTTCTCCTCTTGGGGGGATGTTGGTGTACCTCATATGGCCACATTGTCCCTTCTAGGACTGATAATTAGCCTACCAATATGGATCTTCTTGACCTTTGTTGTTCAAAGCATCGTGATTCCTGAGCAATCAAATCAGCAACCGGATGATACTGAAGTTACCCCCCAACCTTCTACTTCGTTTATTTCTCCCTCTCCTTCTTCATCTTCTCTTGGTAAAGTTGGTAAAACTAAAACCAAGTAACCGAGAAGAAGAAGAAAGAGAAGGAGAAGACTAAGAAGAAGCCGACAGCAAAAGGGGGCAACCTTGCATCTTCTGGCGAAAATCCACACACTGCACCATCAAAACCTAAATCTCCATGTGTCATCAGAAAAGGGGACCACTATCATTGAGATTGTCCTTGCATCCCACGGATCTTAAGGGACTGGTCTCCTCGTTTGCACAATCCGGTGTCATCAACCTCAGACGATCATGTTGAGAGTACACTGTAAACAAGTGAAAAAGAAGTCAATGGACAAAAAGGAAGATATAAATTTCCTTGTAGACTGTGTGAAGGCGATCATGCCATCCACCGTTGTTCCTTCCTAGATGAAGCTAAAAAAGTCTTGGATAACCATCCTGCTTCACCGCTATGGCTTCCTCCTGGATACAGGAAACTCTTGCCGAGTCCATTGCTATTTGAAAATTAGACCGACACACCTTTGTGGTCGGTCGAAGCATCTATGATTGAAGATAAACCCTCTGAGTCCACACCAGACCAAAGTCAATAGGTCGAGATGGCAGCCGACCCAGTCTTGTCTTCAGAAGGCCCACCTTCAGATGATACAGCCACCGAGGAGAATGAGAATGACACAATTCAAATTCTCTTTGTAAACACAGACTCTGATGAACATGGGGGAAATCTACCCATACCTTTACCACAGGAAGGAAGTTCGTCAGAGATGTATTTGCCCGTTTATTCGGTCCCACCTCCAAGCAACTTAGTCGTTTCCTTCAACTGGAATCTACTAGGCAGACCCTGTCTATCGTCTAATATACCATTCCGAATCATTGTACAAGCTTACAGAATGGTCATGGTCGGTACCATCATAGATGAAGGGGCTTCTGTGAGTACCCTTTCCTCAACTGCTTAGAAAGCGCTTGGTTCACCATCGCTTCTGCCTGAGATGCGAAATCTAACAGGCTTCGACAAAGAAACCAGTCGACCGTTAGGGATCCTTCCAAATTTGCCTATAACTTTGATAAGGAAAACCGTTTATCTGAACGTAATGGTAGTCCAAGGACCTTTAGGTTACAATCTACTCCTTGGGTGTGACTACATTTATAGCATGGGAGCCATTGTCTCCTCACTCTTTCGAGTGATGTGATTTCCACATGAAGGCAGAGTGGTCTAGCTCGTAGAACGGCTTTCATTCCCTGGCTCACACATAGCTAATAGTCAAATTCCATCCCTAACTGGTCTTTTTGCACAAGGAATGTCTCATCAATCTCCAGTCCATCCACCTGATGAGCACGAGTGATTTGGTGATTGTGACTGAAACCCAGGGGGCATGCACCCTGGTCTGCTTTGGCAGGAAAACCCCAGGTATAAGGTGGGTTTCCACGTAGGAATATGACTAGTCTGACACACTCATCTGTTTAGGAAAATGGGATTAGACTGGAATAAGATACCTCTGTCAGAAGGTAGGCCTTTCTCGACAGAGCAAATGTTTTGTCTGCAAATTGAATGGTAACCTGGAAACCCTACTTCGTTATACTTGGGGGCATGCAAACCTTTTTGTGCGCAAGTGAAAAGCGACCAGCGTAATGCTAACCCCATAGTTCTGACTGACTTCAACTGCTTAAGTTAGGTGATTGGTCTGATCGACCATTCACCTTTGCAGGGGCCAAATGGCACCGGCAAAGTAAAGGAAGAGTTTTCCTACCTAACCCCGGTAGTTAATTAACCCCTAGGATAGTAGTTGGTCATTCCTAGCTTGCATGCAAAAGGTTGTGGAGCAAAGTTTCGAATGGGGCAAGCTCCCTAAAAAATGAACCTATCGATGAGACATCCTTATTATATGACTGGCACAAGCAGTTTTATGCGAAGTTCAAGCTCGTTAAAAAATTGACCTAGCAATGAGCATATGTTCTACCAGAGTTTAAGCTGATTAAAAAATGAACCCACCTTCGGTAAGTAACCATTGCGATCGCATTATCATTAGCTCTTGAGCATTGGTCGTGTTCTTACCATCACTTCCACTCTATTTTAGCTGATCATACGCCTCCATTTGAATGTTTACCCATTTTGAGGAACAACTGCGACGAGTGATTCTGTTAGCCATCTTCTTGACACTGTCGTGATTGGGAAGTTCCAAAACTTACTTGGAACCAACTTCTACCGAAAAATATCTCTCGTTCCTCAAAAAATGAGTCTCCTTTAAGCTCTTTTCATTTGACTCGTAAAATATGAAAAGATTGCCGAGAAATTGGCCTCTCCAGCTCGTTAAAGCAATCAGAAGTGCTATCCCTCCTCTAGATTTTAATCTTTTTTGACCTAAGGGATCATTACACAAAAAGATCGAGTGCTTGTCTTGTTCGGCTTGTTAAAACTATAAAAAACTCATCCCTTTTGTATTATTTTATACTTTTTCAGACTTAAGGGATTATATGACGAAAAATAATTACTGGAGTTTCCTTTTCGTCTCTTTTCAAACTCTCTAAAATTGAAAAGGACTAAGTTATCTTTGTCGTTAAACTCGTTAAAACAATAGCGACAAACTTGTCCATGCAGACAAGAGCGAGTTTCACTGTCACTAGGCTCGTTAAAACATAGCGACGGGTTTTCATGAAGGGAAAATTATAGAACAAGCATATGTTATCCTCCTCAAGCTTGACAAAAATAAAGAGATACTGGTCAGCAATGACTGGGGAAAAATTGGGAAGAAAAATTGAAGAAACTTTATTGGTAGTAAGTCGCTCTTGAACATGACACTTTCACTCAATCACCATGATTGAGTCGGGTTGGGTTATTCCGTTCACTGGTCATATTGCCATTGGTCCACCGTACCATCCATTTTTTGGGTTAATGCTACCAATCCATTTCAGTGTCGCCGATATGTTCAAGGGAAGTCGCTCAGAGAATTCACCAACCCAGCTTGTGTCTCATCTGCTGCAATACCTTCGCGCTTCATTCTTTCATGACGCCACCCTGAACCTTGTATCATCAGATTGTTTTCACCTCCACAAAATCATTTTCTCCGTTTCGTGTCATAGATGTGGGATTCATTAATGCACTCCTATGACGGGTCACTTCTTGTCGACATTAGCTCATTATCCAAGAAGTCGACCTAGGAACAACCCTTTCAGTACTTTGAAGCTTGCATGCCTCATTGGCAAGTTTCTCACTTCCGGCAACAGGTTTACATCAATGGCCTTCGACCGAAAGATTTTGCGTGGTGTTCGATACCAAGTCCCATTTTCACACCACGTGAATTGTACTGTTGTACCTTGAGGGTCATCATCATTATCAGTGATTCCTCTCACGCCTGTTAACAGCTTACATCATTGGCTGGTAATCAAGCGATGTCTTTCCATGTTCGACTCCAGAACATCTTTTCACATGGATCGACTTGTACTTCGGGCGAAGATTGAATGAGTTTGAAGATCCCAGATCTAGTTTCATCCATTCAGGTTGTGATATATTCAGGAAAATAAAGACATCAAATGTACATCATTACTGCACAGATAATCATCCAAGCCAAAGGATGATGGCTCTACCAAAATCATCAGTCTGCAACACAGATGGTTGTCTGTCCTATGTACATGAGAATGAATTTATAAAACTAAGCATGGGAATGCCCGCCTCAACTAGATCATGAAAATATTATGAAGATAATGTATTGTATTTTATCTTATTACAGGTCACCTTCCAGTTCGGAAAACCTCGGATCCTCATGATAAAGCATTTCACCCGACATCAAAATGATTTATGACTTCATGCTTTAGGGGGGAATTGTTATAGATATATTTGGGCATTGCAACCCCAATCACATATGTCCATAAACCAAGGGCTTCTAAGTCCCTAAAAGTGTTGCTTCATACCCTAAAGGAACAAGGTCAGCTGATTACATCATCTCCCAGAAGTTCTCCATGAAAAACAGCTCAGAACTGGTCAAAATTGGACCATACAGATTGCTCAGTGCTAAGGGTGTGATGCATCTCACCTGCCACATGCAAAAAGTGTGATGCATACTGGAAATCCCTTCTGTAGGGTGCGATGGGTGAGAGTAGAAAAATGGCAGAGACAGTTTGCAAGGTGGATGATCATGGAATCTTCCAGAAACTTCTCCTGTGACACTTGCCTCTCTGAATTCGCCCAGGGATGAGTAAGAGATCATGATATCTCCAAGTGGAATTGAGAACTATCAAAGAAATGAAACTAATCAAAATCTGAGAAGCTAACTCACCCACTTGCAAAAAACTATATATGGATCCCTCATCCCAGAGATCTAGAGGCTGGAATCTTGTATTTTGTAAGGAAGTGTTGTTGGTTTCTTTGTGGAACATCATAGTGTTGGGTGATATAAGCTTTTTATGAGGTGAAGAAGGGCTTTCATGTTGGGAGGATGACACTGGGTCAGATCAATGGGTTGCAATCCTCTCTTCTACTCTTTCTATCAATAAATCTATTTGAGTTTTCCTCCACATTCTTGTATTTCTGAGTTGATATATGCATTTGTGTGGTCAATATATATCTGATCCTATATTGCTTATGATTGTAGATTCCTATGCTTTGATGGTATTATGTTGCTTTGACTCTACAGGTGTTCTTGAAGCGGGACAATCGAGGAAGGAGCGACAAAGATCTGTCAAAGGGGAGAGGAAACAAGCAAGGAGCCAAGCGAAAGACTGAGGTTGGTACTCTCTGCTTCTCTCTCATATACTTCTCATAAAGGAAAACATAAGTAACTTTAGTTTGATTGTTTCTAAGATAGCTACCCGTCTTAGTGGGACTAGCAGCTTTGAATGGACACTAGATTTCCTGATAACAGTGGTCATATTCTGAAGATGTTTCAAAATTTTCTAATGTATTCAATATTTGAATATCTTCACTAACTTTAGGGGGAGTAAAGACAGGTTGTATAGTATCTTCATCATTGACCCGTTCATTGTCTCCTACTTCTCTAAAGGCTTTTGCTGGAGGATACAAAGTGAATTTCTTTGTTGAACTACCATCAGAAATATACATGTCCCCAGATATACAACTAATAAAAGCATCAGCTGTGGCTAGCCAAGGTCTTCCTAAGATGAGTGGGTGCCCTCGTAGATTACTTTTGGGAGTCAAAATCATGAAATCTACTAGATATTCCCAAGAATCTAAGGATACTGAATTGTCTTCTAGTACACCATCTAGTTTGATTATTGATCTATCTGCAAGTTGCAGTAAGGTAGGTGTAAAAAGAAGATTAGGAAGTTTAAGCTGTTCCATAGTGTTATAGACATTTTTGCGCCTTATAGCATTGAGCATGAAATGTCCATAATCCAAGGGATCCAAAGTCCCTAAAAGAGTTGTTCCTGCCCCTAAAGGAACAAGGTCAACCAATGACAGCTTCTCCCAGAAGTTCTCCACCAAAAACAACTCAAAAACAGTCAATTCAGGATCAATTCAGAGGCTCCACTAGCTGCCTGCATTGAAATGCAGAGGCTACACTGGCTAGGTGCATTGCAACGCAGGTGGAAGCACTACCAGGGTGCGCTGAGCGGGAAATGACAAATGGCAAGCTCATTCAACGAGGTGGAAAGACCCTGGAAGCTTCCAGAATCTTCTCCAATGACACTTGCCTCAATGAATTTGACTAGTGATGAGTAAGAGGCTCTCAACCTCCAAGTGGAAGCAAGAACTGACAGAGAGAAGCCACAAGTCAAAACATAAGCTGACTCATCCTCTCTACTTACATCTATATATGGATCTCTCACCCAGAGGTTCAGGAGGCTGGAATTTTGTACTTTGCAGAGAATTGTTGTTGGTTTGAGATTGAGATTAGTACATTGGGTGATTTATGCTTTGTTTGAGGAGAGGAAGGGATTCCTTTACCGGGAGGTAGATGCTGGATCAGAACTCACTTGGTTGTATCTCCTCTTGGACTTTCTTATTCTGTCAATAAACTATTTGAGTTTCTCCTACATGATGTGTACCAATGATGTTTTGTTATGCTTACATGTTTAGCTTAATCTGATCTTGAGATTTTTATGAATGTATATCTATATCTTCGTGTAGTTTCTCTCTCTTGTGATCTTGCAGGAATTCGGTGAAGCTGGGCCGGTGAAGGAGCAAGGAGATGGGAGCTACTGAAGAGAGGAGTGATTTGGATCAACAAACTAGCGGAAGACACAGGTTAGTTACATCCTTGCTCCTCATTTACATTTCATAATGAAGAATACTCAATTAGTTTACCTTGTTTGTTGCTAAGGCACTATCGCACCTTAGAGTGGGATAGGGGCATTCCGAATTGGATACTTTTCCCAACAAGAAATTGGCGACTCCGCTGGGGAACGTATCTTGTTAGTTTATTTGTGTTTCTATTGTTGTTCTTCTCATAAACTCAGGAGTGCCGAATCGAAATGCATTTGCTATTTTCAAATGCAAAGTAGAGATCTGTTACTCTAGTCCATTCACTGGGCCTGTTTTTATGATCTGAACAATCTGATCCACAAGTGCTCTAACAGCCCTTTGTGATATATCTTAGTCCTCCTTTAAATCATCCTCCTAATTGTACCTAATTGATAGCTTTTATCCGGCCAAAAACTGTAGATTAAACTGCAAACTGTGACCCAGAACCCAGAGACAATTCTCGTTTCTGCTTCAGCGCAGACTCTGTGAAGAGGTTTTGCATTTCAACGCAGGTCCCATGAAGGATACCTGTGCTGAAGTTCAGTTTCTCTGTGCTGAGGGTGCGTTGATCAGCCCTTTCCTTGTGCAGCTGTGGTTCCCTGCTTCCTTTTGCTCAGTTTTGTCTCTGTTTTTGCAGCCTGTTATCAGTTAGTGTACCTATCTGAAACCCCTTTTCTTTGCCTCAATTCCGCCTCAGTTGTATAAAGAAACTGTATTTGTTCTTTGTGTATTTGTTACATCATTTGCAGTTTCCCATTACAAAAGTAAACTGGTCATACTGTCGCCCTTAGATCTAGACCTATCGTAAGTGTCGTTTTGATCTTAGGAGTGAGTTTGTTTGCTGTTCACAGTTGATTATGCTTTTACTTTTGTCTTTTGGTTTGAATTTATGCATTTCTAGTGTCGAAACAAGTGTTTACTTCAAAATCATAAAGTGTCGTAATCGTCTTTTTGTTTTCAGAAAGAAACTTGTTTATGTTTTCACTTGAAATCGAATTCAAATTTGTACAACAGCTTTCTTTTTAGGCATCAATATTAAGAAAGCGAAAACAAATACATGCATATGTGCATTTGCATTTTGATAGTTTGCATGCTTTGATTTAGGAAAAGTGCATTTACAGTGTGCTCTATGCTCTTTGAGAAAAGATTGTGTCTTTCTTTTCCCCTTGTAGCTAGGATTTTCATTGTTGAAAAGATATAAAAGCTTTCTTATCATCTTTAGACTGCATTTAGGAATTGTATCATACATCTCGTGGTGATCCAAAAAGGCAAACTTCTAAGAAAGATCAACCTAAAATAAATTGAATGAACTTAACAACGCTTTGTAACTTAACGCACAACATAGAGGTCTAGGCTAGAGACGTGTTCCGGCGTCGTAAAACCTGGTGACTGTCGATCTCGCTGATGGTTGGGTGATTCCTCCTGAGAGACGATAAGCGCCAGTACGGATTGTGCTCCCACGTACCGTCGAGTATATATTGGGAGACCCCTATAGGCATAAAACCTTTATCCTTAGGAAGTCGTGTCGGCTGCCCTACTGATCGCAATGCACTGAACACAGCATTCGGGAAGATTGACCGCCCGTACCTTAAAAAGTATTCTGCGGTTTTGCGAAAAGTTTGGCACACCCTCTACCTAGAACTCCAGAGTAGTTCCTTTTGGCCTTTTTCAGACTCTATAACGGAAAAAGTCCATCCGAGCATTTGTCACTTCGGGCTCGTTAAAACATCGAAGGAGACTAGAGTCATCTTTTGCTTTTTCTCGACTCTTTAAAATTGAAAAAGCAAGTTGTGTCTAAGCGTCGTTAAAATTTATTTTAAACGGAATATTCATATCCTTTTTTCCTGCGTTGATCTTTAGGTTGAGAAAATGGAGCCCACCAACCAAGGAATTCCCCTTGGTGGAAATCCTAGTCCCTTCTCCTCTTGGGGAGATGTTGGTGGACCCCATATGGCCACATTGTCGCTTCCAGGACTGACAATTGGCTTGCCGGTCTAGCTCTTCTCAACCAATGTCGTTCAGAACACCACTATTCCTGAACAGTCGAATCAACAGTTAGACCAGTCCAGAGTTACCCACCAGCCTTCTACTTCCTCTAATTCTTCCTCTCCTCCTTCCTCTTCGCTTGATGGAACTGGTAAAACAAAAAACCAAGTTCCTAAGGAGAAGAAGGAAAAGAAGAAGAAAGAGAAGAAGAAGAAGGAGCCAAAAGCGACTGGGGGCAAACAAGTGTCGTCTAAAAAAAATCCACACACAGCACTGACTAGGCCTAAATCGCCATGTGTCATATGCAAGGGAGACCATTTCCACAGAGATTGTCCCTGCATCCCTCGGATACTAAGGGACTGGTCTCCCCGTTTTCACAATCCGGTGGCATCAACCTCTGATAGCCATGTTGAATGCACACCGTCAACTAGCGAAAGTGAAGTCCTTGGACAAAAAGGGAGAGCTAGATCTCCCTGTAGACTGTGCGAAGGCAATCATGCTATCCACCATTGTCCCTTCTTAGACGAAGCCAAAAGAGTTTTGGATGATCGTCCGGTTTCACCGTTACGACTTCCTCCTGGATATAAAAAACTCTTTCCGAGTCCTTTGTTAGTTGAAAATCCAGCCGGCCCGCTCAAGTGGTCAGCTGAAGCGCCGGTCATTGAAGATGAACCAGCTGAATCCATACCCGATGAAAGTCAAAAGGTCGAGGCGACAGTTGACCCGGTCTTGCCTTCAGAGGTTTTGTCTTCAAATGATACAGTCACTGAAGAGGATAAAGATGACACCATCCAAATTCTCTTCATCAACACAGAATCCGACGAGCACGGGGGCAATCCCCCCATTCCTTTATCATAGGAAGGAAGTTCGTCAGAGCGATACCTGGCCGTCTACTTGGTCCCACCACCAAGCAACCTAGTTGTCTCCTTCGACTAGAACCAACTAGGCAGACCCCGTTTGCCAGCAAGCATACCATTCAGAATTATCGTCCAAATATATAGAATGATCATGGCTGGCACCATCATTGATGAGGGGGCATCTGTGAGTATCCTTTCCTCTATTGCTTGGAAAGCGCTTGGTTCGCCAGTGCTTTTGCCTGAAATGAGAAATCTGACAGGCTTTGATAAAGGAACCAGTCGACCTTTAGGGATCCTCACCAATATGCCTATCACATTGAAAGGGAATGCCATTCAAATGAACGTGATGGTCGTTCAAGGACCCTTGGATTATAACCTACTCCTTGGACGAGACTATATATAATGCATGGGAGCCATCGTCTCCTCACTCTTTAGAGTAATGTGTTTTCCGCACGAAGGAAGAGTGGTCAGGCTCGTGGACCAACTTTCATTTCCCGGATCACGCATCGCAAATAGTCATATACCATCCCTAAACGGTCTCTTCACGCAAGAAATGTCTCAACCCACGGTCCATCCCCCCAATGAGCGCGAGTAATTCGGAAGGATATGACTGGAACCCAGGGGGCATGCGTCCTGGTCTGCTTCGACAGGAAAACTTTGGGTATAAGGTAGGTTTCCGCGGGAGAATATGACTAGTCTGTACCCCGCCCATGCTGGAAGAGGATTATTCTAGAATAAGATTCTTTTGTCAAAGTTATGTGTTTGGCGCTCGTTGTCACTCACCTTTGTCTATCTCGGTAGACATCGCCGAAGAAGTGTTTTGTTTGAAATATTAATAGAACAATCTTTGGGTAACCTGAAAGAGGTAGGCCTTTCCTGGTAGAACAAATGTTTTATCTGCAAATTGAAGGGTAACCTTGAAACTCTGTTTTATACCTGGGGGCATGCAAACCTTTCGGAGTGCAAGCAAAGAGCAATTATTTATCTGTTTTTTGGATTAGTCGTTTCCTAACTTGCATAAAGAAAGGATCCGGACGAAAGCTTTGTAAGGCGCAAACTCCATAAAAAATGGAATCTTACATGAGACATTCTTATCATATGACTGGATTAATCGAGCAGTTTTAGCACATAGTTCATGCTCGTTAAAAAATAAACATAAGACCGAGCAGTGTTTTTCCGCGTTTAAGCTCGTTAAAAAATGAACTACCCTCCGATAAATAACCACCGTGAATGTAACATTATCAGCCACTAAAGCCTTGGTCGTGTTTGCACCGTCACCTCCACTTTTCCATTGGCCGATCATTCACCTCCATATTGATTGTTTACCCATTTTGAGGAACAGCTGTGAAGAGTGATTTCACTAGCCATCCTTGTGACACTGCCGTGATTGGAAAATTCCAACCCTTACCTGGAATCAGCTGCTAACCCGTTTTATCACTCGTTCCTCAAAAGACGAGTCTTCTTTAAGCTCTTTTCATCTGACTCGTAAAATATGAAAAGATTGCCGAGTTTTGGCCTTCCAGCTCGTTAAAGCGACCGGAAGTGCTATCCCTCCTTTAGATTTTAATCTTTTTGGACCTGAGGGATTATTGCACAAAAAGATCGAGCGCTTGTTTTGTTTGGCTCGTTAAAACTATCGAAAATTCATCCATTCTGTATTGTTTTATACTTTTTCGGACTTAAGGGATTAGATGACGAAAAAGGACTTTCGGAGTTGACTGTACGTACCTTTTCAGACTCTCTAAAAATGAAAAGGACCGAGTTATCTTTGTCGTTAAACTCGTTAAAAACATTAAATTGCGACAAACTTGTCCTTAGATGAGAACGAGTTTCACTATCGCTAGGCTTGTTAAAAAATAGCGATGGGTTTGCCCGAAGGGAAAATTATAGAACAAGCATATGTTATCCTCCTCAAGCTTGACAAAAATAAAGAGGTACTGGTCAACAATGACTGGGGAAAAATTGGGAAGAAACTCAAAGAACTTTATTGGTAGCAAGTCACTCTTGAACATGACACTTCCACTCTGTGCCTGAGTCGGGTTGGGTTGTTTCATTCACCGGTCACATCGCCATGGTCTCGCCATACCATCCACCTTTGGGGTAAATGCTACCAATCCATCACACAAGTGTCGCCGATATGTTCAAGAGAAGTCATCCAGAGAAGTCAACCGTGTCCCATCCACTACCATACATTATCCTTCATTCTTTCATGACCGCCACCCTGACCCGTATATCATCAGATCGTTTTCACCTCCATCAAAATCATTTGCTCCGTTCCGTGTCACTGATGTGGGATACATCAAGGCCCTCCTTTGACGGATCGCTTCTTGTCGACATCAGCTCATTATCCAAGAAGTTGATCTAGGAACACCCCCTTCAGTACTTTGAAGCTTGCATGCCTCAATGGCAAGTTTCTCACTTCCGGCGACAGGTATACATCAATGACCTTCGACCGAAAGATTTTGCGTGGTGTTCGACGCCAAGTCCTTTATTCAAACCACGTGAATTATACTGCAGTACCTTGAGGGTCATTATCATTATCGGTGATTCCTCTCGCGCTTGTTAATGGTTTACATCATTGACTGGTAATCAAGCGATGTCTTTCCATGTTCGACTTCAGAACATTTCTCACATGGATCGACTTGTACTTAGAGTGAAGATCGAACGAGATTGAAGACCCCGGATCTAGTTTCATCCATCCGGGCTGCGATATATATTCAGGAAAAATAAAGACATTGACATGTACAGCATTGCAGCACAGATAATCATCCTACCAAAAGGATGATGATTTCATCAAAATCATTAGTCTACCATCAGACGATTGTCTGTCCTATGTACATAAAAATGAATTTATAAAGCTGAGCATGGGAATGCCCGCCTCAGCTAGATCATGAAAACAGTATGAAAAATAATGTATTGTATTGTATCTTATTACAGGTCTCCTCCCAGCATTGGAAGAACTTCGGATCCTCCTAATAAAGCATTTCACCCGATAAACGGCCTCACACTTTAGGGGGCAGCTGTTATAGACATTTTTGTGCCTTACAACATTGAGCATGAAATGTCCATAATCCAAGGGATCCAAAGTCCCTAAAAGAGTTGTTCCTGCCCCTAAAGGAACAAGGTCAACCAATGATAGCTTCTCCTAGAAGTTCTCCACCAAAAACAACTCAAAAACAATCAATTCAGGATCAATTCAGAGGCTCCACTAGCTGCCTGCGTTGAAATGCAGAGGCTACACTGGCTAGGTGCACTGCAACGCAGGTGGAAGCACTACCAGGGTGCGCTGAGCGGGAAATGACAAATGGCAAGCTCATTCAACGAGGTAGAAAGACCTTGGAAGCTTCCAGAATCTTCTCCAATGACACTTGCCTCAATGAATTTGACTAGTGATGAGTAAGAGGCTCTCAACCTCCAGGTGGAAGCAAGAACTGACAGAGAGAAGCCACAAGTCAAAACATAAGCTCACTCATCCTCTCTGCTTACATCTATATATGGATCTCTCACCCAGAGGTTCAGGAGGCTGGAATTTTGTACTTTGCAGAGAATTGCTGTTGGTTTGAGATTGAGATTAGTACATTGGGTGATTTATGCTTTGTTGGAGGAGAGGAAGGGATTCCTTTGCTGGGAGGTAGATGCTGGATCGGAACTCACTTGGTTGTATCTCCTCTTGGACTTTCTTATTTTGTCAATAAACTATTTGAGTTTCTCCTACATGATGTGTACCAATGATGTTTTGTTATGCTTACATGTTTAGCTTAATCTGATCTTGAGCTTTTTATGAATGTATATCTATATCTTCGTGTAGTTTCTCTCTCTTGTGATCTTGCAGGAATTCGGTGAAGCTGGGCCGGTGAAGGAGCAAGGAGCTGGGAGCTACTGAAGAGAGGAGTGATTTGGATCAACAAACTAGCGGAAGACACAGGTTAGTTACATCCTTGCTCCTCATTTACATTTCATAAAGAAGAATACTCAATTAGTTTACCTTGTTTGTTGCTAAGGCACTATCACACCTTAGAGTGGGATAGGGGCATTCCGAATTGGATACTTTTCCCAACAACACATAGTCTATCTACTCATAATGTTTATAGTAGTTTCTTCAAAACTTTTATTGACTTTAAGAGAATCCTCCTCAGAAACATCTTGCTCTTGAACATCTATAGAAGGTTTTTCCTTTTCTAAAATCCTACCAGATCTAAGTTGAACATCATTAAGATCTAGAGGAACAATCATGTAGGTAGGAAATTGTTGTCCTTCTACTATGTAAGCATTTTGAGGGTTTTTGTTGTTGGGATTTGGTAATGGCTGGGTTGGTAGTTGATTTGGCTTCTATTGAAATGGAAGTAAGAGTTCAGGATTTTGATTTTGTTGAGAAGGTTGTTGTTGTGGAAATGACAATGAAAGTTGTGGGCTTTGATTTGGAAGTTGTGGATTTTGTTGTTGATTTTGTGGGATAGGATAGCCTGAAAAGATGGAGGATATTGATAAAATTGAGCAAATCTCCCATAAGGATTTTGTAACCCTTGTGCCAATGAATGAGATTGATACTGATTTTGAGGTTGGGGCCATGGTTGTTGCCAAGAATTCCAATTTGGTGGGGGCTAAAAATTGATAGGATTGTTAAATCCTTGATTTTGTTGCCCTTGCCAAGGTCTTATTGAAACAAAAAAAAAGAGATTCTACTGAATTTGGGTCCTCTTGAAAGATAGCTTTGAGTCCTGGGATTGAAGGACAATCCTTGGTCTCATGACTTTCTAATCAAATCATACATGTTTCTACAACTTTTGCATCCAAGGGATATTCCCTTAGAGCATGTTTCTTTCTACATTTTGGGCAAAAGATGGCTAAGGCATCCGCTTCTGTTTTCTACTTGTTTTGTATTTTGAGGGTGTTTAGCTGTTCACTAAGGCTCCCTAAAATGTCAGTTTTGAATTCATTAAGCATATTGCCAATAACTACTCTACTTACTGATCTAGTTGTAGATTTATTTGCTCTAATAAGTGAAGGATCTCTAGGCCCTTTTACAGTTTTAGATTTCCCCTTGAGAGATGGACACATAGTTTTTCTATGTCATGTAGTGGAAGTTGAGAAATATCTCCCTTCCCCATCATGTTTAAGATATCTATCCATTCATTTGTAATGGCTTTCAATAGAAGGGCTTTCAAGGTTTCCTCATCTAAATTGTTCATTTTCGCTCTCTTTAAGTTGTATTGAAATCTTTCAATTAAATACTCAAAGTTCTCATCTTCTTTTTGCATCATTTTGAATACCTCATCCTTATGATTAGTGGGCATACAATAATCCAGATATCTATCCAAAAATGTTTGCTTCATATCATTCCAAGTCCTAATAGATTGAGTGACTAATCCCATGAACCATTTCAGAGTAGCCCCTTTCAATGTTGAAGGAAACAATTTGAGTTTTTGAGAGTCTTCTAGATAGTCATAGGTTCAGCATAAGACTTCAAACTCAAATAGAAATGTCTCAGGATCCTCACTTCACAATCCATAAAAGTTTGGGAGGACGGATGGTGAAATATTTTTCATTCTTGTATGGGTTTCCTCATCGACTATAGGGAATCCAAATGAGTTATCTCCTCCCCTATTTTCCCCATTATTACCTCTACCTCCTCCATTGTTACCTCTACCACCACCTCCATTGTTTCCTCTACCTCTACCTCTACCCCCTCCTCCAAATAGTGAAAATTCTCCATCTGTCACTTCTTCTGCCATGATAGTTTCCTCAGGGTCTTCTGGTTCTTCTATTAATGGCTAATGAGAGAGAGACTCTACCTCTTCTCCTTCTCTAGGAGATTCTACTTCTTTTACTACAATATGTTCCCCTATAGAGGTAAAGAAGGGTTGTTCTCCTAGGTCAGATTTAGTAGATAGTGTGGGAGAATCTTTTAATTCAATTGTTGCCCCTTGAATTCCAAGAATCCTAAGACTGGGAGTATGAGCCTGGGATGGAGGTGTATCTTGTCTATGCCTTGAAGATTTGGAGTTGTAAAAATCGAACTTTTGCCCCTAGCTAGAAACCTTCCCCTAGAATCTCTTGCTCTATGCATGTCATTTTTTATTTTTGATGATTTTTTATTTTTTTTTTAAATCAGGCTAATAATCCTTTTTCTGATCTTCTAGATCTGACACTAGGTGTAAGAAGAGAGCATACTCAAGAACTAATAATTCTCTTTTCCTGATCCTCTAGATCACACTAGGTGCAAGAGGAGAGGATACTTCAAGAAGTTATCAATTTTTCCATATTTTTTTTTGAATGTAAGAGATAGGCTACCTAGTTACACTTCCCTGGAAATGGTGAAAAAATGTTTAGTCAATTTAGTGTGTCCTAAATTGCTACATTAATTATCAATCCGAGAGTCATAAACTGATGAAGTGTGGCGCACTGTATGTGCAAGACAACCTCTTTCTTACTTTATTGTTTTTAGTTTTTATCTTGTTTTTGGGGTTTTGTTCTTGTTGGTCTCCTAAAGTGTCTAATGCAAATGGAAATCCTATTCTAAGGTCTTAAGAATAATTTTAAAGGTCAAGTATGGATGTAGAATTTAAGACAAGGTTTATGCCTCTTATGGTAATTTCCAAACTTAGCACTTCAAAGATCTCAAAACATGCTATTGATAAAATCAGAACTTGAACAAAAGTGTAAATATGCAGCTACTTAAATCAAGAAAAAGATGAAGTACTGAACATGAGGTTACTGTCTCTGCTATCCATCTAATTACATAAATAAAATCTAAACTACTGCACTCAAAACCAAAAATAAAGAAGCTGGAAACTAGTCACTGATTTCACCCATAATTCCAATATTTTGTCAATTAACTTCTAAAATGGGGTTAAGCTAAATACACCAGAAATACCGTCAGATGGCATGAAAGAATGACATTTAAATTATCTACTTGCAGACTAATGAAAGAAAAATCAATTACTTCACCTATAATACGATAGCTCGCCAATTAACTTCTAAAACAGGGTTAAGCTACGTCATGTAGCATAAAGAACTAATATCTAAACTATCTACTTGCAAACTAATGAAAGCAAAATCAAATTACTTCACCTACAATCCGATAGCTTGCCAATTAACTTCTAAAATGGAGTTAAGCTAAAGACAACGGGGATAACGTCATATAGCATGAAGAAATTGATATCTAAACTATCTACTTGCAGGCTAATGAAAGCAAAATCAAATTTCTTACTTATAATCCAATAGCTCGCCAATTAACTTCTAAAACGGGGTTAAGCTAAAGGCACTGGAGGTAATGTAATATAACATGAAGAACTTGATATCTAAACTAGCTAAAAGCAATAAATAAATCTCACTGAAATCAAAGCATAACAACTGGAATTTAAAAGCTAAAGTTCAGCAGAGGAAGAAAATCTCAGATCACCACTTGATGCAAAAAGTATATTAAAAAGCTCGAGCATAACCTATCCTGAAATTCACTGATCAATGTTAGTGAAAGATATAACAATGCTACAAAATCATGTACAGGAATAAAAACGATTAATACCATAAACGAATTATGAGAAATATACAATGGAAATAAGAGAAAACATGAATGAAAACTATACAAAATGAAAAGTAAAACCTCAGCCAGCAGGGGCCCTCTGCACAGCCTTGGGTTAATACACTATCACCTCAAAACCACACTTTAAACAGTCATAAGAAAACAGATTTTTTGTATTGCAAAATAGAGGATATGTCTCTTGGTTACAACAAAAAACTAACACTAAAACAACATCATCAAGACTAACATCAAGACTAACTACTTGCGTTGCAAACACTTTATTTATAGAGGAAAATAGATAACTGTCTTTTGGAGAAAAATCTTCAGTAGAGGACACGTAAACAGGACAGAATCCGTAAGTTTAGCTTCTTGGTTGCCATAAACATTAAATCTACGAAAGGTGGGTGTTAGATTGCGTCATGGAGATGGCTTGCAGCTGGAAAAAGTGGATCCATGAACTCAGGAATGGTCTCGGACTTTTTCACGTGTTGGAACAGAGTCCTAATTGACGTAGGACTCTCTGTTGACCGTCCTTTGACCGATGCCTTTCTTCATGAATTCGGCTAAACAGATAGGACCTTGTCCATGTGTAGATCATTTTTGAGCTGCCCACGTGCCTCATTTCTCCTGCCGACACCTGTAACCTACAGAACAATGAAAACAACTGCGGAATTGCAAGTCAGCTGCGGAAAGTGGCTACATTCCATAACTAATGAAAAAAATCTAAATCAAATAGCACACACAAGGATATAGTTTTAAAACCACTTAAATGCACTCCTAGAATCAATATGTAACAATCTTTGATAGCTTATGAGGCACTGATGTGGGAAAATGGAAGAGAAAAGGTTTAGAAAAGTATGTAGAAGAGAGGTAATTCTAGGGTCAACCCCTGTAGCTTGTGAAATAGACTCCTCTGTGACTTCGAACTTCAACGGGCTTACCCTAACTTTGCCTCCTTTGAATGTCTTCATGAACTCCAATACCACAGACATGTCAGACCCATCAAAATTTTGTAAAAATGGTAGGAAGCCAGATTCTTGCAATAGTAAAAGAATGTTATGGTATTCTGTGGTTTTCTCAATCTCTTGCAAAGACAATGGCTCACTCCTTACGGGTGCCATGTCGAACTGCACTTCACCCTTTCCGGTCACAACCTCGAAAGAATTCCAGTGAGTGACACCAATGCTTGCTGAGAGTTTTATGCTGGAGGTTCATCACCCTCAATCTTTTCAGTCCCACTCACCCGATCATGATGAAAACAAATCTTCGTATTAGGTGCAAATTCATATCAACCCACTACAGTTGAGTCGTAATGATTGTGTGTAGTGGAGGTTTATGCGGCGGGGGCGCAATGGTTACAATGATCGGGTTACAGGGTAAGGTAATAATGAACAAGCAATGTGAACTTATTTCAAGGAAGGTGAATACAGGCTATCAGACAATAGGACTATCCCAAAGTTTGCCTCATAATTTAATCAAGACATACTTCAACAATTATTAAAAAATTTAGATTTCAGAACCCTATACACCTTGCACTTCAAAAAAAAATTCTAAGTCAATAAATGATGAAACAGAGTATTAATTGAAACATGCAATGCTATGATATATCAGTACTCATGTGCAGGAAAATAAAGATCCATAAACATCCTTTATAAGACACTCCTGGACTGTGTGAATTTTATTTTACACTTGCTTTCACAGTCAGCTGCGTTCCTGCACTAAACCTGCTTGCACTGCGTCATGCTTGCACTACGCGTCTTGCACCAGGGAATTTTACCAAAAAATAAATCTGATAGAACACAATTCTGTAGTTGCACTAAATTTTTTTGCCTCAATATACAAGAAAATTTTTATTCACCATCCTTTGGTGTTTCACGAGCATGCCTTCTAGATTGACTGCATCAAATTCTACAATCAATTTATGAGGGAATAAAGAATTGGGAAGGGGGTAAAAAAACTTTTGAATGGGAAGGAACATTACAGCAAGGATTCTAGAAACAATATCACCAAGGGGGATAAACGAAATGGGATGTGGAAAAAAATTCAATGGAAAAGATAGATTTTACGAAATCGGGTAAGGTTAGTTTTCTTAGAAGAAAAAGGAAGGTAATTCATCGGGGATTTTAGAAAAGAAACTAGTGGGAATTTTTTAAATGGGAATTAGAATAAAGGAAAAGTTTTTACCTTGAAATATGCCTGCACTGGTGAAGGAAAAAATAATTGCAGTGGGAAGTAAGCGTTTACTTGAATAAAAATTTCCATGCTAGTTACCCCAAACTTGGGTAAGTGCTCGGTTTCGTGAACCTGCTTCTTCTTGGTGGCAGCCAACATATCTAAAAGATCAAGTAACATTCCCTTTTTATTAAAATTTCAATCTTCCTGCCAGCATGTTGGTTTTTAGGTTGATCCTTCTGCAATCATGTCAGTCAACTGATTTTCATAATTACAGGATTTTTTTTTCTTTTTATACTTTTTATTTTTGTCATTTTTTTCTTTTATTATTTTTTTAATAAGGACAAGAAGGAATCAAATATTTGATAGGTTGGTGTTCCCACCTACCAACTTCTTTTCAAATGGTTGTTGGACTTGTTGCATGAAATCTCCTTTAGTAAGGGGCTGAAAATATATCTTCAATCTATGCCCATTTACGTGGAACACAAAATTCTGTCCATCAATAGTTTTGATTTTTACAGCTCCATTTTCAAACGCTTTGACCACCTCATAGGGTCCCAATTAGCGTGTATGGAATTTTCCTTTAAAATATTTGAATCTAGAATCGTAAAGGAGTACCCAATCACCTGGTTGGAACTGCTTCTTCTGAATGGACTTGTCAGGCCACTTCCTACACTGCTGTTGAACCAAGATGTTCTACTTAACAACATCCCTTCGGAATTCATCTAACTCATCCAATTGTAGAAGACGTTGTTGTTGTGCTTCAGAGAGATCCATCCCCAATTGGACTGCAGCCATGAAAGTCTTGATATGGAATTCTATCGGCAAGAGGACTTGTTTCCCGTACACCAGTTCATATGGTGTGTGTCCTGTGTTGTTTCTCCAAGTGGTTCGATACGCCCACAATGCTTCTGGTAATTTGTCAGCCCAATCCTTTCTATGCATATTTACCATTTTTGTGAGGATGGACTCAATTACCTTATTCGTGGAGTCCACCTGACCATTTTCTTGTGGGTGATACGGTGTAGATTTCCTGTTCTGTATTTTGTACTGCTCCATCACACCCTATACCAGATTATAAATAAACTGTGGTCCATTGTAAGAAACAATTTCTCTAGGCACATAGCAGTATCTAAGGCATCAGAGGAAATATGAAATGGTAGGGACCAGTTTGGTCCTCTCAAAACTGGTGCCTGGACTAATTTTTCCTTCAATGTCTCAAAGGACTGTTGGCAAGCTGTGGACCAAGAAAACTCACTATCCTTAGCCAAAAGTCAGAAAAGGGGGGTAGCTATCCTTGAGAAATTCTCAATGAATCTCCTATAGTAGCCTGCATGTCCTAGAAAACCTCTCACTTCCCTTTGAGTTTTGGGTATAGGGAGACTCAAAATGACTTCTATTTTTGCAGGGTCAACCTGTATACCTTTGTTGAAAATAAGATGTCCAAGAACCACCCCCGCCTTGCACCTTAATCTGCATTTCTTGTCACTCAAGATGAGATGAGCTTCTTGGCAGTGAGAAGCACTTTTTCTAGATTCTTGAGGGCTTCCTAAAATGAATCGCCAACCACAGAGAAGTCATCCATATAGATTTCTACACACTCAAGGTCAACAAAAATAACCAAGACTTCCCTTTGAAATGTAGTCGGGGCATTAAATAGCCCAAAGGGAAGTGTCATGCGGAAAGAGTCAATTTTGCGGAAAAAACCGACCTCCCTAGAAAACAAGGCTTTTCTAGTGACAAACAAAAAAATCAAGCACTATCTTTCCCTAAATATGCATTAAAATAAAAGCAACCATGTGTTTAAGGCTTACCTTTAGTCCAACGCTTGTTTGTAGTAGCCAAGCCTCTTCGATCCAGATGAATTCCTTCTCCTTGAAGCCTACATTCAATAACAAGCAAACGATTACATAGCACCTGAATAACTCATATAATAAAACATATTCATCATAAAGACCAAGGAGTTTATGAAACAAATTATATATAACAACTTATTGAGAAAAATGAACTTAATTGTATTAATTGGAAACAAAAGAAACCATTACAACCAGTGCCTTGGTGTTGTGCAGGTCCCTCCCAGGGTCCAGCAAGAGTTCTCCTTTACTTTGATCAGCTCACCCACTTCCAAATGAAGCTAAGAAAGGATTGGAATCTCTCCTTTCAAGCTCTAAAAGGGAGTCCTAATTTCAGCAGCATCTACCCTTAGGAATGTTCAGCTTTTCAACCTCTCCTCCCTCTGGCCCAATGCCTGTATTTATAGTGCTTTGGAGGAAGTTAATCAGGTCCACCATCAATGGGATAAGCCCCTCTTTCAAAGGGATAGCTCCCCTCTTGATGGGATAAGTTCCTCTTTCATTGGGATGCATGAACCATCTGGAGGCACTCAATCCACGTCAAACCATCTTCTAGAATGCTCTAGAATTGACCACAAGTAGGTTTTTTGAAGTAAAACTTGCACCTTTTGACCTTTACAGGAGTACGCACCCACCCCTTTACAGACAGAGCGTACAAGTACGCAGGTATTATGTACTTGAGGTGCGTACACGCAGGTAAGGGTAGGAGAAACTGCGTAACCAGAGTTATATTGACTTTTAAAGACTTTCTCTCTTTTTTGGAGTTTGACATGAGGAGCAGAGGTATAAGACTTGCCAAGGAGGAAAGTATGACTATTGATGGAGCCATACTGACTGCGAATAGTCATGGTGACAAATTTTAGTGTAACAGATTTCCCCCTAAAGTGCGAAGCCTGTAGTAGATTAGGGTTTCATATCATCTAGGAAGGGTGAAGCACTTTATCATTTCAAGGATTATCTTGTGGAGAGCCCAGTCAAAACCTGCAAATATTCAACACAAAATACATATATGATATCATATCATCGCTGAGGTAGGAATTCCCATACTCAGATCAAAAACTTTAACTAACAAACTAACTACTGCTCTGATATAGGAACGATTTCGCAGTACATCATAGTCATAGACACATGTAGACACAGTATGGACGCAGCCATCTGTTTATAATTAGTCTACTGTATAATGAATACAAAACTCCTCGCAGCCTAGATGGCAGAAACTAGATCCAGGGTCTTCATTTCTACTTCCCGAAATAGTACGATTATATCCATGCGAATAAATGAGTTGATGTCGAACATGGTAGAAACCACTTGATTACCAGTCAATGATGTAAACTGTTAACAAGTGTGAGAGAGACCACCAGTGACGTCAATGGTTCTCAAAGTATCCAGTACAATCCATGAGATGTGAGTAGATGTGTTGATGTCGAACATGTCACGGAATCCTTCGATCGAAAGTCAATGATGTAAACTGTCGTCAAAGGCGAGAAACCTGCCATTGATGCATGCAGATTTCAAGGTACTGATGATTCCTAGATCATCTTTCTAGATAATGTGTTGATGTCAATAGAAATCATAGATCAAGTTGAAGAAATGTAGCTGTAAGGACTGACTCCGGGATGGTCAAGATGGATGACAGATATTTTTCAGATGAATGGTTTATTTGCAGTGACCTCTTGAACACATAACGACACAACAGATGGCTTGGTGACAATTGACCCAAAGTTAATACCCAGAAAATGGCTGAAGACTTTCAATGTGGTTTGATCAACTGTTAGGCAAAGGATTTCCCAACCCAGGTGAATGAAAAGTGTCGTGTTCAAGAGTGGTGATAAGGTTTTTTCTGAGACAAAGGATAACAAATAGGCTCATTTTTCTCTCTTTTCCCCCACCTTTTTTGGCAAGTACCTCTTTATTTTTTTACAAGCTTGAGGAGGATAACATTTGCTTGATTATAAGCTCATCCTTCGGATGAGTCCAACTTAGTTTAGATTCGAACCCTAAGAAGGAGTGGTCCGTTCCTGTTTGTAATCGAATAGGTCCTTTACTGTGAAATTTTAACGAGTCCAGTATAGGAGAAACTCGGCGTTTTTCAATTTTAGAGAGTCTGAAAAACTTAAGAAGACTCCAGGGTTGACCTTTTTCGTAAATTTGTGTCTCCAAAGCCCGAAAAAAGTATAAAATAATACTTGAGAGAACCGCTTGATCTTTACGACCAAGGAGTACTTTCATGATTAGTGTCTCTGATCTGAAAAGTAAAAAGCGACCAAGGACACGTCGTTTTATTTCCAATATCGAATTTGAAACGACAAAAATCCGGCAATCTTTTCATGTTTTTACGGTCAAAAAAGGGCTATAAGAGGACCATCTTTTAATTCCGTTTTAACGAGTGTAAAAGCAACGCTCGGAAATCTTTTCATATTTTAGGAGTCAGAAAAGGGCTTAAAGATGACTCTGATGTTTTTGTTTGTAAAAAATGACAATTTTCCCTGAAAATCCTTTATCCTGCAGAAAAACCAACACATTACTCATACCTGTTGAAGATAGATAAAAAATACTTTGAACAATACCTTTTCATGGTGAAAAATAAACAAATTTACCATTTATTTACGCAAAAAACCTATAAAAAGGGCTTTTACCAATTCATTTTTACTATTTTACTGTTGAGGAGAGTAAATGGGCTTTTGGCAAGAAACTTCCCATGGACATTGCGGAGAATCCGACCGTCGAAATCGAACACCGTCTCTTCCAGGTATTCTACAACATCCTCCTCTTCAATTTCATCCGTTTAGAATTCTTTTTTAGGCCCTAGATTTAATTTTTTGGAGGTTTTGGGGTTTCAAAGACCGCCTCTCGGGGTACGCAGGCATCACACTAGGGACCCGCGTACCCCGACATTTTCTCAGTTAGAAAAATGTCGGGCGTATGCACCTTGCCTTCAGGGACCCTGCGTACCCATGCTCTGTTCCTAAAGGCGGGATGCGTACTCCGCGCAACAAGTTTTTTAACCCCAAATTCTCCAAAATGGACCAAATTTTTTTGATTTCATGGAATCTAATGGATGTTTTCTGGTGTGTAGATTGTTCACCATGCTTGATTGGCACGAGAGAGAGCATGAAGATGTTGATTTGGCCGCCATTAATCATCAACCGTCAATTAATGCTTTGAAGGCATGCGGGCTTTATAAATACTGGGCCATACCTGGCATGAGGGCCCAAGTGAGCTTTCTAGAGTGGCTGATAGAAATATGGAATGTTCAGGACCAGTGTTTTTATATTGGAGGGCACCAGCTCGAGATGGAGCCCACGGATATTTACTTTCTCACTGGTTTGCCCAAGAGAGGCGAACACTTGACTCTGTTCGGGACTAGGCCGGGTGGCCAGTCCATTGCTAGTCTCCGACTAGAGTGGTGTAACACTCAGATTCAGGAGAAGGGGATAGAGATCAAAACTATATCCCGACCTGAACTTAAGGTGATTGCCTTTACAGTTACCAGACTTTGCGAGGCTGCCGCTTTACACATTGCTACTGGATCCCAGATGCGGATGGCTATTGATTGCTATCGAGGTACCATTTTCAACTGGTGTGATGCTGTGTTGGCCAATATAAAAGGCCAACTGACTAGAGCCAAAAACAGACAGTTAAAGACTTTTTGTTATGGGCCTTTAGTTGTGAGTTTTGGCTTAGAGAGGGTTCCGATGCTGATCCCACAGCAACTCACTATTGGTGTTGGGCTACCTCGAGAGCCCAAATTGATGCGATGGGTTGCGGTTATGGCCCGTCATCCTGATGAGGGAACGAAGGTTGTCCGATTTACTCCGGAGTACTTTCACTGGTTAGAAGACCAGGTCTTTTCTATACAGGATTTTCCTTATGCCAGAGTTGATTTTCGTGGAGATCCGGACATGGTTCTTCCACCGGGAGAACAATGGGATGATACAGGTAACTTCATTTTCCACAAGTTTTTTAAACTATCTATTTTTTTTGTTTGTTTTATATCGTCTTAAAACTGATAGTAATAATTTTCAAAATGCAGATGTAGGCCCACGTCATCCAGCCAATCTCTGGCCTTTCGAGATTAGACTACTAGTTGCAGCGGCACCGGCCCCACAGGACGAGGCCACAGAGACTTTAGCTGAGTTGGAACATGACCTAGAGCGTCTTACAGCAGATATACCAGAGACTACCATAGATGATATTCCTATCAGGCTTCAGCGCTATGTAGTCAGGGTCCCAGGACCTTTTAGGAGGTTCTTGTGTAGGGTGGCCCGTGCAGTGGTGTCATATAGAGATCATCACCAGTGATTGGATGGTCGTTTTGTAGACACATGTGACATTTTGGTTTTTTATATTTATCATTTTTGCCGATCATAAGGTGTTTTTCAACCTATGATCGAAGACGATGTTTTTTTTTTTTTGACACACTCCTATATATATATCATTATTACCGGCTTATCTTGTAAATCATATTATGGAATGATTTTAAATTTACATGTATGATTATTGCAAATGTCTATTTAACATTCGAGAAGCAATTGCATCTGCTAATGTATTTAAAGACCTTGGAATATGTTGATATTCAATGTAATCAAACTCACGTTCCAAGAGACGCACTCTCAAAAATAACCTTAATAACACTGGATTTCTAATGGCATACACTCTATTAAGCTGTAACACAACGAGTTCAGAATCTAACCTCACTATCAAACTCCGAATCCCAAATGAAATAGATTCAGATAATAACTCAATCACTGCACTGTATTCGGCAATGTTGTTTGTCGTTTGACCGAGGCTTACCCCATGCATAGAAACTAACTCGTCAGAGGGTGAATAGATAACCCAAGTTGCGGAAGAGATATTCCGTGTACTACGACAAGCACCATCAGCGAAACCAATGTATGTTTGGAGAGGCATCGACATCTGCATCATCAAGGGTAAAACCAAGATAAGCTAGAATAACAACGAAAAAACACACTCTCTAGGCTAAGCACATTGTCTAAACTAACAAAGACACCAGCTAGAAAGAAAAACTAACCTAACTAAAAATCTCCATACCCATCTTTTAAGCATAATACCTCTTTAGGTAAAGTCCATTTCTGGGTTTACCCAAAGAGTCCCCGTCAAAGTCTACTAGCTCATAGGCCCCTTTTGCTAGCTTTCGCTTGACAATATAGGGCCCATGCCACATAGGAACTAATTTTCCAGCACCTAATTTATCATTAGCTTGATCATATAATAACACTAGGTCTCCTTCCGAAAAATTTCGAGGGGTCACATTTCGATCATACTGAGCTTTCATACGTTTTGCGTGAGTCTCAATCGCCAATGTAGCATCACGTCGATTCTAATCTAATTGAGCTAAGTATAATAAACACTTCTCCTCTTCAAAAGTAGCTGGAAGTAACTCGATGGCCATTTGTAGTGACGGGATTTCGCATTCAATGGGTAGCGCAGCTTCCAAACCATAAACTAGTTGGAAAGGAGTGAACCCTGTTGATGTTTTCACTGAGGTTCAGTATGCCCAAAGCACTAAAAATAACATGTTGTGCCAATTCTACCGATGAATACCAATGATTCGTCAGATCATAATAACTAAAACTTTGTTGATGGACTCAACCAGACCATTCGCTTGTGGATAATAAGGAGTTGAACTATCTTGACGCAAACCAAGCTGGCCTGTAAGTTCTGTCATCATAACGTTTCGAAAATGGCGCCCATGGTCAGTGATTATCGCTTGTGGGACACCAAACCTAGCAATTATATGATTGAATATGAAAATTGCAGCTGTCTTGCCGTTTGCCTCGAATGTAGGCATCCCCTCGGCCCACTTAGTAAAATAATCTACCGCAAGGATGATATATGCATGCCCCCCGACCGAGTGAGGGTTACATGTAATAAAATTGATACCCCATTTGGCAAAAGGACCAACGGCAATTATAGGGTGGAGAGGAGCAGGTGGAGCGCGCATCTTTCGATCAAACACTTGACAGTTGTGGCATTTTCGGACCGCAGTGATACAATCTTTAAACAATGACGGCCAGAAGTAGCCAGCGCGCAATATCTTTTGGGCTGTGGCATACCCAGACATATGACCGCCACACGCTCCAGAGTGACAGTCATTTAGAACCCTTTCAGCCTCTTCGTGAGTTAAACAACGTCGAAAGATAGAGTCCGCCCCACGGCGATAAAGAGTATCCCCAATAATTTTGTATTGTTGGGACTGGAATCGAATTTTCCGATGTTTCGACTTTGAAGCTTCGGGCCGAAAGGATTGGGTCTGGAGATAGACGATGATATCCCCATACCATAGATCTAAAGTGCTGATTAGAAACAAAGATTCGTCCACAATGGGCTTCTTTGCCACAGTTTCCGTTTCAGCACGCGGGAAGTCACACATTAACTTTGCAAAAACTAAAGATTTCTTAGACTTAGATTTCTCAAACTCTAAGTCGAACTCCTGCAGGATAACAATCCATTTGGAGTACTTGCCCCCTAGCAATTGTTTGGTCAAAATGTAGATCATAGGGTTGCAATCCGAAATGACTGTAGTTTTACGAAGTAAAATGTAGTGACGAAAACGTTGGACAGCTTGAACGACTGCCAATGCCAATTTCTCCACATGTGAGTATTTTAGCTCAGTTGGATTTAGCATCCGACTAAGGTAATATATCACATGTTCCGTTCTGAATTCATCTTCCTGAACTAAGACCATTCCAATGGTGGAATGGGAGGCGGCGAGATACAAAAAGTAATCCTAGTTGTAGTTGGGAGGATGCAACAACGGTGCATGGGTCAACGCATGTTTGAGTGCGTCAAAAGATTTTTGAGCTATCTCACCCAAAGAGAATTGAGTGTTCTGTTTTAACAACCTTGTAAAACCCTTTGTAATCTCGGCGTAGTTAGGAATGAATCGTCGTAAAAAGTTTGCTTTCCCCTGCAAACTTTGGAGTTGGCGAAGACTCGAAGGAGGAGGCAATTTGATGATAGCTTCTACCTTCGAGGGATCGACGCGAATGCCGGCTTTCGAAACTACAAATCCCAGTAATCGACCTACTTCTATACAGAAGACACATTTGTGTGGGTTCAACCGAATACGATAATCCCTACACCTCATGAAGATTGCTCGTAAATGGACAAGGTGATCAGCTCGATGTAACGAATGAGCAGGAAAATCATCGAGATACGGTTGCACAATGTGTTTGATTTCATGAAAGGCATAAGACATCGCCCTTTGAAAAGTTGCTCGGACATTCTTTAGCCCAAAAGGCAATTTGCAATAAGAAAATGTCCCCCATGGACAAATGAAAGCCGTTTTTGGTTGATCGGCAGGTAGAATATTGATTTGATTGTAACCGGAAAAACCGTCCGTAAAGGAAAATATTTCGCTGCCGGCACAATCATCAATTATTTGATCGATATAGGGTGTTGGGTAGTTGTCCTTTGGACAAGCTCGATTAATGTCCCTATAATCGATGCATATTCTTATTGTTCCCTGTTTTTTGTTAACCAGAACAATATTTGATACCCAATCCGTTAACGGGATCGGATAAATGAAACCTGCTTTCAACAGTTTTTCAACTTCTGCTTTAATTGCAGCAGCTTTTCGTGGGTGAATCTGACGCAAACGTTGCCGGACGGGTTTAGCATCTGGGTAAGTCTTGATCTCATGAACAACAATCGCGGGATCAATTCCTGGCATTTCCTCATAGGACCAGGCAAACACGTCACGGAATTCTTGAAATAGGGCCTTGTATGTTTGAATTTCGTCATCTGTACACGAGGCACCTATATGAATGTTCTCAACAATTCCAGGCTTAACTGAAATGTCAATGGGAATAGATCGAGAGATATTTCCCAAATTCAGCTCTGAATCAGGATGTTTCATGGGATTCTGAGCTTCTTTGACATATTCAGCTATAAAAATTGATGAGAAATCATTTTGAAAACGACTATCCTCGGGTAAAAACGAAGATCTATGATGGAGATCCTCCCATGGTAAATCATCTATACGCAGGACTTCACGAAGTTGCTCGTCAGATGACACAACTTCGGGAAACGTTATTATCTCCGAGGTTGATGTGAAAAGTGATTCCTCACGGACCACATTCATTAGGTCGATTTTGGTTGAACGCGGGTCGGTAAAAGACTGCACGGCTTCATAGGAAATTTCATATGGACTCAAAGGCATAAAATTACCAAATGAGTCTATTTCAGATTCAGAAGGAATGATCCAAGGATCGTCGTAATAAATAGTATCTGACGTAATCATATGAATGGTTGCAAATGAAGATGATGCGTTGAGTGGAGGAAAAGGAAAAGTTCCCAGTAAACCGGCATCTTTAACTAATCCTACTCCAACATCCTTATATGGAATAGTCGTTTTACCGACATGCTGAATACTCTCTGAAGAGGCCGGGTCGAATGAAAAGTGAGCCAGCTGGTCTATTGTTACGATCTTTCCATTATGTGGGAACTTTATTAGGTGGAAGACCGATGAAACGACCGCTGTCATAGCATAAGTCCAACTTCGACCCAAGAGAAGGTTGTAGTCTAGAGGGGCATCAACCACCTCCACATCTAGACTAACGGTTTTTCCTTCAACCCCAATAGGCAAATCTTCTAGAATGCCAAAAGGATGAAGCCCACGGCCATCAAAGGCCTTAAGAATTGTCGGGGATTGATTTAGTGAAGCAGAACCAAGCGATCTCCAACACTGTATCGACATAATACACGTTGAAGCTCCCTCATCAATTACAGTCCGATGAATAGGCCTGTTTTTGACTATCACTGGGATCTGGAAAGCCATTTGATGAGGCAAACGCGGTGTACTATTTTCTAGATCAAAGATTATTAGGTTCGGGTCCTGAACATCAACAGCTCCTATAGCCGACAAAAATAATTTGCGTTGTGCTGGGCACGATTGCAGCACTTCCAAAGCCGACATTGCTGAGGGTGAAACAGCTAAGTCCTCAACAATGTTGTAATTCTAGGCCGCTCTCGCATGTGGATTGAAAGTAGACCTTCGAAGTACACCCTTGGTGGGCGGCTTTATTACTAAGTCTGGGTTAGGTTTCTCGATCTGTAGTGGATCGGAACCGGGAGCCGAGGTTGATGGATTAGAACGAGAAGATTCTGCTTCTTTGCCATCAACAAGACTTTTACTACCATAATCTTGCGATCGAGTCGCAATCCTTACATGAGACATCATCAATATGGGTTCTTCATTGGCACTCGAGTAAGAACCTATCATTTTTCTATCTTTTGGAAATGGATCCTTCAAGACAGCAGGAATTTGGGAACCTTTGACGATCTTTGCAACCTCTGCTCGATGAGGGCAGTCTCTTGTAAAGTCTTCCTCTTCACAAATAAGACATGGATAACGAGGCTTGCGCTTTTCATCATTGGATTCCGCCTTTTCAGTTTTCTCCTTTGGAGTTTTGTCTGCTTTATTCTTCTTCTTGCCTTTCTTCTTCCCACCGGATTTTGATTTAGTGGTAGACGACTCTACAGCGTGAATATCGGTGGATAGGTCAACAGAAGAATCTCCTGTCAGGTAGTCTGGTAAGGTTATAATAGGAGAAAAATTCTTTGAGGATTTCTTCTTGCTTTTAGTGTTCACCGTACCAATCATGCCATCAGCGGCATGAGATCCCGAAGGAGCTGCAGCGATTTGATTTGACTTTGGAAGATCTGGGATCTTTTCGTGTAACGTACCTGACTGAGTATAAACTAAGTCAAGGTACTGTGCTTGAGCAATCACTTGCTCCTCAGTAACTACTCCGGCCTTAGCTACATCTTCAGTAATCTTCGGTAACAATGATTTAACAAACCATTCAGCTAAGATCTGGTCCGGGATAAAAACTTTCACTAACCGCCTTCGACGTCTCCATTCATGAATATGATCGGAAATATAAGTGGACGTCGATTGCTTTAATGAAGTTAGTAACTCCGTGCCATTATCATATCTGACCGGCAACTGAAAATGAGTTAAAAACGAGGTAGCTAACTGGCTAAAATTATAAAAAGAGGCCCGTGGTAACTCAATGTACCACTTCGCCACAAGACCAATGAGAGTGCGCTAGAAAAGACGTAAGCGGATCAAATCATTCGAGATGGAATTAGAGGCACACCAGAGGTGGTAAGTCATCACATGATTCGACGGGTACTCTCCAGACTTACCCTCGAACTTAGGAATGTCACTGGGCAACTTATTCGGCATTGGCGGCCAAAACGGAAGATAATTAATTGGATCGTTCGTTAGGCGCGACAAGTCTGGTAAATCCAAAGTTGTGATAAACGGTAGCTACCGATTAGGATCCCTAAAAATCTGGGTCACTATACCAGCCCCAGGAGGAGGATATCCAGGATAACTTGGAATAGGAATCGCGTTCGGGATATTGTATCCTCCTGGAAAACCAGGATTAACCGGACTGTACTGGGGTTGTTGTGGTTGTTGATAAGTGTACCCAGGATACGGTTGATACTGGTAAATTGGCTGCTGGACAGCAGGACCAAATTGGTACTGTCCCTGGTACGGCTGATAAGTGAATTGTGGTTGACTTGTGACAACCGTACTTAAACCAGGTTGTCCTACAGGCATCTGAACCGTAGTTTGAATCGTAGATCCAGACGATGGTAAAGATGTCTGAGGAGTAGATACAGGAACAGTAGAAACCGGAGCTGTCGATACTCCAGAAGTAAGTGGGGTAGATGGAACAGATGTTGCGGCAGTTGCAACAGTCATTTGAGATGGAGTACGAGGTGAAATAGGCCCAGACTGAGAAACTACCGAAGGTACAGAAGTTTGAATATTAGACTGGACTGGTTGCTAAGGTGAACCAGAAACTAAGGGTTGTCCAGTTTGAGATGACAATTGTACATTTGGTTGCAACACCTGTTGAACTTGCGATGGATCCCACACTATGTTCATTCCGGGGTATTGACCCATAACAGGTTGAGGATATTGAGATCCATAACCGGGTTGAGGGTAGGATTGATAAGTGAAAGGTACATTTCCCGTACCTTGAACATAAGATTGACCTTGGGGTGGTTGGAAACCTTGACTCGAGTACTGACCTTGGGGTAGATACCCTTGAGGCATGTACTGATACTGGGGTTGACCTTGAGGTATAAATTGATACTGGGGTTGACCTTGGGGTACATATTGAGTCTGGGGTTGACCTTGAGGAATGCAATGTACCGTAGGCACGTACTGTCCATGAGGTTGCCCCCCAGATGCAAATTGTGTACCTTGAGGTTGCCCCCCAGGCGTTAATTGAGGCTGCCCCCCAGGTGGTAACTGGCCACCTGGAGGTTGAGAAGCGGGAATAGAACCTGACATCATAAGAATGTCTTCTACGCTCAACGGCTTTGCACCATTACTTCCAGTGAATATCCTTTGTTCAAAGGGTTGAGGAGATGCTCCCGAAAAAGTACCAGAAAGTGACTGATACCCAACGGGAACAGAAGGACCGCTGTACAAAAAGGATTCAGGTGATTGAGTAAACATGGACAACTGACCTGACATATTTACGGGAGTATAAATACCCCTAGGTGGATAAGAAGCACGAGGTGGTGAAAAACTTAACCCTGAGTTGTCTAAATAATTAGTTAAAGAAAGGTACCAAGTAGTACTTCTAGGTGGACTGTAAAAAATCGATTCACGCTCCCTTATATCAACAGTAGGTTGATTTTCAGGGATAGGGATGCCTATTTCTTCTTCCGGAGCAAGCTCTTCAATAGCTATCAAACCAGGAGGAAGATTTTCGGTGATTACTCTTTCTACCCTAGGTGAATTAGGAGCACTAGAAGTTGGAGAGACTAACCCCGATGTTGGAGTAACAGGTTTAGATATCTCAGGTTCTTCGCCTATATCACTAGTAGATGAAAAACTACCAGCAAGTTCGGAAACCGAAACAACTTCAGGATTATAACCTGTTTCTAGAGTTTGGTAATCAGGATGAACAACCAACGAAGACTCCCCTTCTTCAGGTGACCCTACTTTACTGCCACTAGGAGTTACGAGGACTTTCAAAACCTTCGTAATGGCCCGGGACTTCTTCAGGAGGTTGGCCCCGAAGTCTACGGGACTTCCTCAACAAATCAGCCACAGTTACAACCTCAGGAGACTGGCCCCAAAGTCTACGGGATTGCCTTGGTAGTTCAGCCACAACTAAAAACTTTTAACTACTGCACACGCAAACAAAGTAAAATCTCAAAGCAAACTGCCTAAAGTCTCTAAAGAACCAAAAAAATTTGAATCACACGCCTAAAGAATCTAGGGCGTCAAACCACACACAAACAGTAACCTTCTGGACCGAAAACACTAGTTGGTGATGAAATCCAACATCGCAAAATTCAGTACAGAAGTGGCGGGTGGAACAGTTACCCCGGCAGCCTGCTTAATGAATAGACTGGACCAAGTTCCTCCACTTTAACCGTCTCGAGTGAAGTGAACCCCCCAGAAAATGCAAGTGAGTCTAGCCGACGTCTGCTCCAGGTACAGTGGGATCTTCCCTCCACCATCACCTTAGGAAGAATCCTAAAGATAATAGTCACTAAGGTCACCAACAGCAACAAATATACCTGGGGGAATAGTCTACGATCCGATAGCACGCAAGGGCAGAGTAACAAGCTCAATCCCCTTGCCGGCTCCTTGACAATAATCCAAGGTTTACCGACAAGTGACCCCAGGCTCCTTGACAATGGTTAATCCGAGGTTTACCGTTTGTAGTACGTGCATATCTGGCATCGTTCCCAATGAAGGAGGATTGATTCCCTCATTGGTTCGGACACGATCTCGTGCTTCTCCTTTAAGAGGAGCTTTCCCAGAGCATAAATGTAACAGTTGGATTTATCGTACCGCAAGATAAGCTACTTGTTTGTTTTTACTGTCTTGGAGAGTTAATTACTCTCCTACTCCAAGACACAAGCCTGATCTATATTGGTGTATCAGAGCCCTAGTAAATAAAAAGTTACTAAGTGAATTTTACTTTAAGCGTTAATTTTTATGGCTTTTCTTTAGGACAAAAGGTAGCGGAGATGAAACTGATGGTGTGTAGACTCGACTCAAATCCACTAAAACGATGCACCTAGGATGAAACAAAAAAATCTTTCCTTTTCAATGAATTCCCTAGCTGGGAGAGTTGGAGAATGAAAAATTTATAAATACAACTTTCTTGGCAATGAAAATCAAAGAAACAATCTCTTTATCTTTTCCAAAGCACACAACACATGACCACTAATTATTTCACGAAAATTTCCTTTCTCTTTTCAAAGACTTGAAATGCTACTAAAACAAACTTCCTTCAAAAGAGATTTTGTATTTTCCTATTTTAACAAAGCATGTAAACCTATTTAACAAAAATCAATTTTAAGATCTATGAAAATCTAAAAGAAATTTATCTCAAAGCAAATCTAATGAGGTAAAAGCCTATAAAATATAATTCTAGGTTGTTTTACTCAGTTACAATTCAACCAAGGACTAATTCATGCAGAATCATAAATCAGTCAAAAACAAAAACAAAAAAGCTCTTGTTATTTTTCTTAAGAATGAAATTCACAGCTTAAAAAACAAGCCTTCTCGAATTCCGCAAAGAGACAACACAACGGTAGGTTTCTCACAAAGGTGGATTTTACGAATGGTCCGACTCCTAAGAAGACTGAAAAGACCAGGGATATCCAAAGTTTTTACAACTTCTAAAGCCCGAGTCACTACAAGACCAATACAAAAAATCAAACCTAGGGCTAGAATTTCTATGAACTTCACTAACTCCCTTGATGCTAATGAAACAAGCTTAGATGAAAACTTTTGACAGGTAACCAGTGGATCTGGGCAGCAATAAACAAGCTATAAACAAAATCTAATGGGTAAAAAGGAAAAAATGGAAATTTTCTAAACTTTTGACAGGGTACGCAGGCAGCCTGTTTGCACAGGTGCATCCACGCTCTGTGTACAAAGCAGAAGTGCATACAGGTACACACTGTGCTTAACGCAGAGGGTGCGTACTGCTCTCAAAATCAAGAAAAATAAAAACTAACTCAACCCTAAGCTATTCCACCCAAATTCACAGTCAATCAGTCAAAAACTAGAAAGAAATCAGATTTTCTCAAATCAAAGTATCAATCAAAAGAGAAATCAATCAAATCCATGGAGTCCCCAGCGGAGTCGCCATTTTGTCATGCGGAAAGAGTCAATTTTGCGGACAAAACCAACCTCCCTAGAAAACAAGGCTTTTCTAGTGACAAACAAAACAATCAAGCACTATCTTTCCCTAATATGCATTAAAATAAAAGCAACCAGGTGTTTAAGGCTTACCTTTAGTCCAACGCTTGTTTGTAGCAGCCAAGCCTCTTCGATTCAGATGAATTCCTTCTCCTTGAAGCCTGCATTCACTAACAAGCAAATGATTACATAGCACCTGAATAAGTCATATAATAAAACATATTCATCATAAAGACCAAGGAGTTTATGAAACAAATTATATATAACAACTTGTTGAGAAAAATGAACTTAATTGTATTAATTGGAAACAAAAGAAACCATTACAACCAGTGCCTTGGTGTTGTGCAGGTCCCCCCCAGGGTCCAGCAAGAGTTCTCCTTTACTTTGATCAGCTCACCCACTTCCAAATGAAGCTAAGAAAGGATTGGAATCTCTCCTCTCAAGCTCTAAAAGGGAGTCCTAATTTCAGCAGCATCTACCCTTAGGAATGTTCAGCTTTTCAACCTCTCCTCCCTCTGGCCCAATGCCTGTATTTATAGTGCTTTGGAGGAAGTTAATCAAGTCCACCATCAATGGGATAAGCCCCTCTTTCAAAGGGATAGCTCCCCTCTTGATGGGATAAGTTCCTCTTTCATTGGGATGCATGAACCATCTGGAGGCGCTCAATCCACGTCAAACCATCTTCTAGAATGCTCTAGAATTGACCACAAGTAAGTTTTTTGAAGTAAAACTTGTGCCTTTTGACCTTTATAGGAGTACGCACCCACCCCTTTATAGACAGAGCGTACAAGTACGCAGGTATTATGTGCTTGAGGTGCGTACACGCAGGTAAGGGTAGGAGAAAACCAGAGTTATATTGACTTTTAAAGACTTTCTCTCTTTTTTGGAGTTTGACATGAGGAGCAGAGGTATAAGACTTGCCAAGGAGGAAAATATGATTATTGATGGAGCCATACTGACTGTGAATAGTCATGGTGACAAATTTTAGTGTAACAGGAAGCACTCGGTAAGCAAATGTACCCCATGGATATGTAAAAGTGGTTTTATCTTGATCCGCAGGTGATATCTATATCTCTTTATATCCGCTAAATCTATCTAGAAAAGGAAAGTACTTCTTACTAGCAAGGGCATTGAGTACCTGATCGATGAAAGGAAGGGGGAAGTAATCTTTGAGAGTGGCCTTGTTCAATTCTCTGTAGTCAATAAAAATATGTCATATCCCATCTTGTTTTGGGACTAATAGTAATGGAGAGATCCACTGGCTGTTAGAAATGGGATAGATAAAATCAACATCTAAGAGTTTTTGTAATTATTCCTTTGTAATGTCTCTTAGAGCTAGGTTCATTCGCCTTTGGGGTTGTCAAACAGGTTGGGCTTCATCCTGAATATAAATATGGTGTGTACAAGTTTTAGGAGGGATGCCTTTCATATCTTCATAACCCCATGCAAAAGCATCAAGAAGGTTTCACAACAAATTCAAACGCTGCTCTTGCTGGGAAGGATCCAAGTCTAAACTGATATACAGGGATTACTTGGACTTATCTCAACAAGAGTGGTATCAGCCTCAAGAGTACACAAAGGAGTCACTAGAGATGGTGGTGATGGTGGTAGAGAGTCATATCTTTCCTGAAAATCTAGACTAAAGAATCAATGACTCAAAATTAGGAATGGTGTCTAGATTTTTCAGGAAGTCTTGAATCTCACCCTCCTGTGAAGACTCAGCGTTTTGATGTATCAAGGAAATAGGCTGAGTCTCCTCATCACTAATGTAGTCTAACCATAAAGTGTCTCAGAGCTCCCGAATGGATCTAGCGGGTGGATACAAGGTGACCTTCTTCCTGGAATCTCCATGGGAAATATGCATATCACAAGAACGACATCCAATATAAGCATCAGCCATAGCAAGCCATGGTCGTCCCAAGATCAAGGGATGTCCTCCCACAGGATTTTTTGGCTGAAGCATAATGAAATCTATAGGATATTCCCAAGAGTTTAGGGAAATGACCACATCATCCAGCACCCCTTCCGACTTGATTTTAGATCTATCTGCTAGTTCAAGCACAGTGGGAGTAGGATAAATATGGACCAATCCAAGTTGATCCATGGTTTGCTTGGTCATAACATTAATGGCTGCCCCTAGGTCTATAAGTACATTGGGGACAAGGATCTCACCTATCTGAATAGAGACAACAGGGTTTCCGAGGTTGGTATATTTTTCCATGTGCATACACCCCATCATTAACTCTGCTGCCCTACCAACAAATTGAATAGGTTGAGGTTCCAATCTTCTCCTTCCTGGCTTCTTGAGATAAAGTTCCCTAATAATTTTTGTACAAATGGGGATCTCTTTAATAGCTTGGAGCAAAGGTACCCTTATGAAAATTTTCTTAAGCTCAAAAGCCAAGCTAGACTCAGGAATGGGGTCTTTCTTCTCCACAACTAACCTCTCTGGATAGGGAGGTTGGTTGGAAGAAGATGGCAAGGGATCATAAGTTACAAGGATAGGATGAATGGTGTCATATTCTTCAGAATTGTTAGGAGCTTCCTCCTCTCCTTTCTCATTGATAATCACCATAGGTTGCTTTTTATTTTCTGAGGTTACTACCTTCCTTGATCTCAATTGGAGATCATTGATTCCAACTGGCATAAAATGATACTTGTATGAAGAAAGCGGGTTCATAGAATGGAGCATTTGTACCGCTTTATTATTGGGGTTGGGTAAAGGTTGAGCAGGAAGCTGACAAGGTCGAAATGGTGGAGGTAAAAGTAATGGTGGCATAGGTTGACTTAGCTGAGGTAATGATGGTTGTGGCATTGGGTAAGGTGCATATGTAGGAGGGTATGATTGCATAGGTGTAGGATAGGAATGATGTGAATGGTTTGGCCCTCTCCATCCTTATTTCCAAGATTGGTAGGGTTGTCCATACTGATATTGGTTCCCATGCTGCCAATGTTGAGGATGGCCAGTGTTAGGATAGGAATATAAGTGTGCATTATAACCAAAAAAATGTGGTGAAGGTTCAGGAACCATACCTGCACTTACCTGAGGCCAATTTCTTCGTGCTCCCATACCATGCAGTGATTCGGCTTCAGGTTGTCCTCCCTCAAGTACAGCTGTAAGCCTAGGTATGGAGGGACATTTTTCTATAGCATGGTTCTATGCAAAAATTGCACACTTATTAGTTTCTTTAATATCGAGAGGACATTCTCTTAAAGGATGCTTTCTTCTACATCTTGGACAAAACATAGATAATGACTCTTTCTCTTCTACAATTTTTTGCTGAAACTTCAAAGAGTCTATTTGTTTACTAAAAATATTCATTATTTCAATTTTCATATTGTCCAGTTTATTTTCTAATCCAATAATCATAGCATTAGTAGATTCAGTTTTCCTGTTTCTATTTTGAATTCCTTTACCAGATCTATATTGGGTCCTCGATAATTCCCTGCACAAGTCACATATCTCATCAAAAGGGTTTTGAGAAATATCTGCTTGTCCTAACAGATTTAGATTATTCCTAGCATCATCAGTAAGCCCACGTAAGAACAAGGTTCTAATGGTACTTAGATCAAATTTGTGCTTTGACCTTTGGAGGATGTACAGGAATCTCTCCAAGTAGTCCTCTAGCATCTCATCATCATTTTGCACAATAGTAAAGATTTCATCTTGAATATCTTTATTTTTACAATATTCCTGATATTTCGGTAAGAACACTCTCTTCATTTTCTCCCAAGAAGTTATAGTGTTTCCTCCTAGTGCCATGAACCAGCGAAGTGCTACGTCCTTGAGAGTTGTAGGAAACAACTTTAACTCCTGGGAATCATATGAATAATTAGAACTTCTACACAAAATATCAAACTCAAATAAGAAAGAATTTGGGTCTTCATGTACCTTACCATAGAAATGAGGAAGAGCTGATGGTGAAATATTTTTCATTTGTACTTGTGTATTAGGATTCATAATCAGGAATCTGAAAGTGGATTGTTCCTCATTTACCTAATTTTCACCACTTCCTTCTACATGGTCTTCCTCATCTGCAATTGTTTTTCTTCCACATGAACCTCTCTAAACAGGCTGAGAATGCTAACTATGGATTCCAATAGTCCCCTTCTTCCCCTTTATGGGTTGTGTCACACCTGGACCACTGCTACCAAAGCCCAAGTGGATTGTTCCTGTGTGATGAGTCTGAGTTTGTTTGGACTTTTTTCCTACAAAAGAAGGCCCAATATGAGATTTGGTTTCATAATTTTTAGTATTTGTTTGGCCCCTATTGGGCTTCTGACCCATACCTCTTCTAGGCATTCATTTAAAAAAAAATGACAAAACAAAATTCGAATAAAAACTGCAATTTTCAAAAAATTAAATTAGCACATATAAATTCCTTCAAACAATAGAAGCACACTCCAGAAAAAAATAATAATAGACTTACCCCTATTGCAAAAAATGGAAAATTCTTACCAATTCAAAGCACCTTCCCAGCAACGATGCCAAAATGTTGGGTGCGGGAATTGCACTTAAGTAAACTCCTCAACACTTAACTATAAACCCAGGGGTTTCATAAACTTAGAGATGAAGCACAGGCGATTCCAAAAGTGGTATGAAATTTTCCTATTCCTAATCCTACTTCTTTGATCTGAATCGGATCCACAAAAGACTGTCAAGAACCTTGATTGTATCGAGTTAAACAAATCCTTGAAAATTCCAAAACAACGATAAAAAATGCCTTGAACCAGTGGCAATGGCCGCCAACGTAGAATGATGAGGACCTCGGTTAAAGCGCGCTGATCGAGGCCCATGGAGACTGCGTAGGAGGTCAAAGTAGCCCCTGGGAGCCTTGGATCGGGAAAAGGAGGCAATTTTAAAGCGCGCATCGCTGGTAAAATAGGGCCAAAATGGAAGAGTCTTAAGCACTCGGTCACATTGGGAGCTGGAGAACTACATGTGGAGAAACAAAAAGTTCTAAAGGACAAAAGCGGGACGTGCGCTCTAGAAAACCGGCGATATTGATCGGGGCAACCTTGAACGGTAAGATGTTTTGGAGGAGAGCGGAGCGATCCCACTCAGCGATCGACACGTGGCAGCGGAGGTGAGAGAAAAACCGTCATTGATCGCGTGCTATAAGTCGAGCAAGTCAACCGCACTCGACGTGTGTATGACATTGGATCTGGAGGAGCCCAGATCGTACGACTGAGATTGCGCTCGATGGAGGAAGCGGAATCGACAGGGGATCAAGCCGATTTCTAAAGAGATTTGGAGTCTATTTGACTGCCACAGTGGAGAAAGAACCCATACACGACGTAACGAAAGAAACAAACCAACGAAGCATGCTGGCACCAGTTAGATGGAGACACGTGGCCACTTCTTGAGTGATCGTGCTGACGTCGAACAAGGAATTCCAAGCGCAACTACAGAAGGTGAATCGACGCAGGTGGGAGAGGAACTGAACATGAATAGGGATCAAATGACTAAAGCCATGAATAGAGATAGTTGGAAAAAAGAGACAAAGAGGGAGAGAGGAGAAGAGTTAATTGGAAACCTGAATTGAGAGGAGTCCAAGCAACTAAGAGAGATAGTGAACATAGAGAGCAGTAAATCCAAGTAGAGGAGACAAAGGGCCGAGCTGACCACAGGCAGCATTGAGCACTAGAGAGCTTGAAGATTCAAGCCTTCCCATAGAGGAATATGTCCAGATTGAGCATCACATTTTTCTCTTTCCATTGTAGACCAAGGGTCACAGAGCTGGTAGGAAGAAAAAGAGTATGTGAACTCTGAGTGGCTTGGGGAATCCAAGAACCACCCTGCCAAGCAAAATTTGCTTCGGGAGAACTCATATTGAGTGCCTGTATTGTAATTTCTCTGTTGTAAGACACAATAAAACAAGGCCACCATTGAAGCTGGACTGGAGACATATCCCTGGAGAATAGGGTGAACTCCTTATTAAAAATTGTTTGTGTCTTTGTCTTGCTTACTGTATTTCTCTGTTGTCTTTCCACTTATTTTCTGTGTACTGGCAATCTGATCGATCTGTTGTTTCAATAACACAGAACACACACACCAGCACATGGGTCTGTAATACCTTTTTGTTTAATAAATCTTCAACTTAGGTTACTCATAGGGTGATTATCAGATCAAGTGGTGTCAGAGCTCTAGGTTGTAAGGTTAGACAAGCTTGTGTTGGTTTAGCTGTGAATGCTCACTAGATCAAAGCTCAAATTAGGAGAAGGATAGTTGGTGGAAACTAATCCTGAAATTGGGAGAGTCTATTGTCGGAAGACAATGTCAGAAGAAGGTTCTATAGGGCCAGACCCTCAATTCATAGAAAGTTTCCTAGCTATAAATTCTGTGGTAGAATAAATGTATAGGGACTTTAGAAAGCATAAGGATGAAGATTCATCAGGCTCTAAGCAAGATAAAGAAGAAGATGAATCTCATTCCCATGACCACTCGAAAGGAAAGGGAAAAGAAGAAAGCTTCCCTACACCTCCTAATAGCCCTATGCATAATAAGAAAGCATCTTTGATTAAGTTAGATGTTAAATTTGATTTGCCTATATATGATGGAGAGCTAAATGTTGAAAAGTTGGACAATTGGATTAGACAAATTGATGTGTATTGCAGAGTACAAAATATAGACTCAGACAAGAGTAAGATTCAGCTGGCAAGCCTACGCCTAGGAGGCACTACCTTAGTTTGGTGGGAAGGTAGAACCCAAGCTGATGTGAAGAAGCATGGTAAGACCATCTCTGTCTGGAGTGAATTTGTTGCTGCAATCAAAAAGTAGTTCTATCCATTGGCCTACATGCAACAAGCCATGATGAGTTGGCAAACTCTTCGGTAGTTGAAAGGGCAAAGTGTGCAAGGGTATACTCAAGAGTTCAGAAAGAGAGCATTGATGTTGGGTATCTCATTAGACTCACCAGAAACTCTTTTGAAGTACATTGGTGGTCTACACAACTACATGAGGCATACCATCCTCATGTTTAATCCCACTAGTATAGATGAGGTATCTGTACAAGCTACTCATCTAGAAGCTAGAGGAAAGAATGGAAATCCAGAAGTTGGGGGACCGTCCCAACCCACTGTAAGCAAGAACAAGGAGAAAAGAAAGCAGAAGTGGAAAGCAAGGAAGACTAACACTGCACAAAAAGGCAAAGCTTCATGCACTCACTACAAAAAGGAGGGGCATGATGATGAGCACTGTTGGATTCTGCATCCAGAGCTGAGACTTAAGAAGTCCGAGGGCAAGAAGAAGAAGACTACTGCAACTATTCAGAAAGATTTGGGGTTAGACTCGGGAGATGAAACAATCATTGCAGCCACAGGTATAAAAGGTAAGAATTTTGAAGCATCTACTAGTAATTCTGCTCAATCTGTTATTTATGAAGAACATGAGAGAAAAATACATGAGCTTTTCCATATTCGAGTTGTTTCCAAAAATCAAAATATTGATACTTTGTTTGATAGTGGCTCATAAGTAAATATGATTTCTGATGCAATTGTAAAGATATTGGGATTAGCAACTACACCTCATAAGAAGCCATACCCATTACAACTACAAGTGACTAGACAGTGCAAACTCAAGTTTTCTTTTGGGTTAGCATTTGTAGATGAGGTTGAGTTAGATGTAATTCCTTTGGATATATGTGGAATTGTTTTAGGAAGTCCTTACTTGTATGATAGAAAGGCTATTTTCTATAGAGCTGAGAACAAGTGTCTGCTTGTTAAAGATGGAATCGAATACTTTATAAGAGCTCATAAGCTCAAGAATAATTATACTCTCATAAACTCAGGACAGATGAAAAGAATGATAAATTCATGCAAACAGTTCTTATTGATGGTTGTAAAGGAAAAGACACCTGAAAAAACCAATGTATTTGAGGGCTGTAATGCTGATCAGCAAGATGATATAGAAAAGATTGTTTCAGAGTATGATGTCTTATTTCAAGAACCTAAAGGTCTGCCACCCAAAAATGGAATACTACATGATATTGTTTTGCAACAAGATGTTCCTTTGCCTAATGTTGGGATGTACAGGTTATTTGCTTTAGAGAATGCTGAAATCCAGAAGCAGGTGCAGGAGTTGCTCGAGAAAGGGTTCATCAGGCCTAGCACATCACCATGTGGGTCACCAATCATTTTGGTGAGAAAGAAAGATGGCTCATGGAGAATGTGCATTGACTTCTGAGCACTGAATAAGATAAAAATCAAAAATCGTTATCCTCTTCCTCGCATAGATGATCTTTTAGATCAATTGAAGGATGCTATTTATTTCACCAAGCTGGATTTGCACAGTGGATACCATCAGGTCAGAGTTGCAGAGAAAGACACATGGAAGACTGCTTTCAAAACGAAGCAGGGATTGTATGAATGGCTGGTTATGCCTTTTGGCCTAACTAATGCTCCTGCTACTTTCATGAGATTAATGAATGATGTACTCAGACCTTTTCTTGATGATTTTGTTATTGTGTACCTAGATGACATTCTGATTTTTAGTAAAACGTGGGAAGAACATGTAAAGCATGTTAAGCAGACGTTAGATGTTTTGAAAAGAGAAAAAAATTATGTTAAACTCTCCAAATGTGAATTTGGCAAAACCTCTCTAAATTATTTAGGTCACATAGTAGGGGGAGGCGAACTGAAAATAGATCCCTCTAAAGTGGCAGCCATTGTAAACTGGCCTAAACCCAAGTCTGCTACTGAAGTACGAAGCTTCTTAGGAGTAGCAAAATATTGGAGGAAGTTCATTTCAAAATTTTCCTCAATTGCAGCTCCCTTACATGCTTTGACAGGATTGAACAAGGTGTTTCAGTGGGGAGGCAAACAGCAGAAAGCCTTCGATACCTTGAAAGAAAAAATTAGTGCAACACCTGTACTAGCACTGCCAGATCTACAAAGACCATTTGAAATCCAAACTGATGCCAGTGACTATGCCATGGGAGTAGTGTTGAAACAGCATGGTAAACCCATATGTTATCATTCTAAGACTTTTAATCCTGCAGTAGTTAACTATCCTACATTTGATAAAGAATTGTATGCATTAGTTCAGAGTGTGAAAAAGTGGAAACATTACTTAATGGGCAAAGAAACAGTAATACATACTGATCACCAGCCACTTCAATATCTACACTCCCAAACTAAGTTGCAACAATCAAGACATTACAGATGGATGGGTTTTCTACAACAGTTTCATTTAGTCATCAGATATAAAAAGGGCATACATAACAAGGTTGTAGATATGTTATCTTGACCCATTATAAATGCATCTACCATACTTAAGCATAATTCTGTGTTGCATGAAAGCTACATAGAACAGTATGCTTAGGATATGGACTTTAAAGATGTATATGCAACTTTGAGTCAAGGCAAAAGAGTAGAAGAATTGGACTATCATGTGAAGGACCGACTCTTATATCATTGTGGGAAACTCTGCATTCCACAAACTGAGAGAGTAAATATAATTAGGGAAGCAAACACTTCTCTGATATCAGGTCACTTTGGGGTATGTAAAATAGTTGCACAGCTGCAAAGGTTTTGCTATTGGCCAAAAATGGATGAAATAGTTTCTAGATATGTGAAGGGATGTGCTATGTGTGCTAAAAGCAAGCCCATCAATAGAAAACTAGGCTTGTAAACTCCATTGCCAGTGCCTTCTCACCCTTGGGAAAGAATTTCCATGGATTTTGATGGGGGACTACCAAGATCTAGGAAAGGTCATGGTTATCTGTATGTTTTTGTGGATAGGTTCAGCAAAATGTGTATTTTGATACCCTGTAGTAAACATATTACAGCTGAACAAACTGCAAAATTATTCTTTGAACATGTATGGGTTCATTTTGGATTACCCACTTCTATTGTATCTGATCGAGACAACAGATTTGTAGGGAAGTTTTGGTCGAGTCTGTGGGAACTAATGGACACCAAGTTAAAGAAAAGCACAGCTTTTCATCCACAAACTGATGGCCAGACAGAAGTAGTTAACAAGACGGTGATCCAGTTACTGAGAGGATATTGCAACAAACACCCTAAGCTTTGGGATGAACACTTGTGTTATGTGCAGCATGCTTACAATAGAGCCAAACACTCTTCTACCCAGATATCTCCTTTTGAGACCTGCTTTGGTTTCATACCAAGGTCTCCCTTGGATTTTGTCTTTGGTAAAGATACCATGGTTGATAGACACAATGATGTGGATAGGGCAACTAGGTTCATTGAACAGATGCAGGAGATCCACCATGCAATACAAGAATAGCTGGAAAGGAGCCAGGCCAAGTACAAGGCTAGGCATGATAAGCATCAGATGGAGCATAGTTTTCAAGTTGGAGATCAAGTCTGGTTGTATATCAGCGAGGACAGGATGCTAAGTGAAGGTAAAAAGCTAAAACCTTTCAAGTATGGACCCTTCAAGATACTTGAGAAGATTGGTGAAAATTATTTTCACCTTGATCTGCCAGCTTACATGCTCATCTACTTAGTCATGAACGCAGATTGCTTGAGGTTGTTTGAACCTTCAATGATTGAGGACCCTGAAGAGCAGAGTCAATTACCTTCTGTTGATGACTTGCTACCTGAATATCTTAATGAGTTATGGGAAGACACAGTGTTGGATAGGAAGGTAAGGATGACACGCAGTGGATAGGTGGAATACCTCAGGATTGGGCTTAAAGGTTCGAAGCCGAGTAGTGCGAAGTGGAATGAGATTGGGCAGGTGAGACAACAATTTCCTCACTTAGCCGATGCTTTAAGAAAACCAACTTTTGGTGGTCCAAAAGCTTTTTCAGAAGGGAGGCCGTGATCTGAATTAGATCCACAAAATACTGTCAAGAACCTTGACTGTATCGAGTTGAACAAATCCTTGAAAATTCCAAAATAGCGATAAAAAACGCCTTGAATAGTGGCAATGGCCACCAACGTAGAACGACGAGGACCTCGGTCAAAGCGCGCTGACCGAAGCCCATGGAGACTGTGCAGGAGGTCAAAGTAGCCCTTGGGAGCCTCAGATCGGGAAAAGGAGGCGATTTTGATGCGCGATTAGCGCTATTGCTGGGCAAATAGGGCCAAAATGGAAGAGCTTTAAGTACTCAGTTGCGTTGGGAGCTAGAGAACCACAGGGAGAGAAACAAAAAGCACTAAAGGACAAAAGCGGGACCCGCGCTCCAGAAAAGTGGTGGTATTGATTGGGGCACACTTGAACGGTAAGAGGTTTTGGAGGAGAGCGGAGCGATCCCACTCAGCGATCGACACATGGTAGCGGAGGTGAGAGAAAAACCTTCATTGGTCGTGCGCTATTGGTCGAGCAAGTCAACCACACTCAATGTGCGTATGACGTTGGATCTGGAGGATCCCAGATCGGATGGCTGAGATTGCGCCCGATGGAGGAAGCAGAATTGACAGGGGATCAAGTCGAGTTCTAAAGAGATTTGGAGTCTGTTTGACCACCACGGTGGAGAAAGAACGCATACACGATGTAACAAAAGAAACGAACCGACGAAGCATGCTGGCACCAGTTATATGGAGACACATGGCCACTTCCTAAGCAATCGTGCTGACGCCGAACAAGGAATTCCAAGCACAGCTGCAGAAGGTGAATAGACGCAGGCGGGAAGAAACCAAACAGGCATAGGGATCGAATGACTAAAGCCATGAACAAAGACAATCGAAAAAAAGAGACAGAGAGGGACAGAGGAGAAGAGTTAATTGGAAACCTGAATTGAGAGGAGTCCAAGCAACTAAGAGAAACAGTGAACACAGAGAGCAGTAAAGCCAAGCAGCGGAGACAGAGGGTCGAGCTGACCACAAGAAACATCGAGCACTAGAGAGAGGGAAGATTCAAGCCTTCCCATAGAGGAATCTATCCAGACTGAGCATCACATTTGGCTCTTTCCACTATAGACCAAGGGTCACAGAGCTGGTAGGAAGAAAAAGAGTTTGTGAACTCTGAGTGGCTTGGGGAATCCAAGAACCACTCTACCAAGCAAAATCTGCTTCGGGAGAACCCATATTGAGTCCCTGTATTGTAATTTCTCTGTTGTAAGACACAATAAAACAAGGCCACCACTAAAGTTGGACCAGAGACGTAACCCTGGAGAATAGGGTGAACTCCTTATTAAAAATTGTTTGTGTCTTTGTGTTGCTTACTATATTTCTCTGTTTTCTTTCCACTTATTTTCTGTGTATTGGCAATCTGATCGATCCGTTGTTTCAATAACACAGAACACACACACCAACACATGGGTCTGTAATACCTTTTTGTTTAATAAATCTTCAACTGAGGTCACTCATAGGGTGATTATCAGATCATTCTTAAAGGAGATGTTTACAAAATCAGACATAAAACAATCTTAAAGGTAATTGACACCAAAGCAACTCTAGTGCTGGAATGTAAAAGAACAATTTGCAAGTAAATCAAGTAAAGGAGTTTTCACACAACTGGAAGCAATCTTAAATGCTGGAATGAAATGTTATGTTTATCTTTAGATAGATGGCTAACAGTCTAACAAGTGGGCCCTTGCAGAGATCTGTTTTCCTCTTGATCTTCCTTCTACACAAACAACCTGTTCTTGTACTATTGCAATCTACTTGCACTAGTGCAGGTACAGTGCCTCTGTGTAAAAGTATATTTTACCTCCCTTACTGAAGATATATGTTCTGTTTCTGTGACAAGAGGCCAGCTCTTGCACCGAGGAAGAGTTTCCTTCACCAAAGTTTCCAATTTACTTTCGAAAAGATTGAAAGACGTGCTGAAAAGAATTGCAATTGCAAATGAAATTCTGAGATAAATTATCTATGGAAAAGAAATGCTTTAATTAATTAAATCTTGCAATGGAAGTAAACTTCATGAAATGAAAGCAACTTGAAGTAATCAAAGTAGTAGTCTAAGTGATCTGCATGTATCAGTTAGCTTCAGAAATCCACTTAAAATGTTTTCATTCTTTGTTCATAAGTCATAAAATGCAAGTATAAAGTGGCTATGATAAGTTCATGTAATCATTCTCAAATCCTTCAGAAATGTACTCTTAATGTTAAGGATAATTACTGAAATTAATAATATGTTTACTTGCAGAAACAACTTAAAATGGTAAGCAGTAAGAGAAATGCAATATTTTTTGTGAAAGGAATAACTGAACTGGAGTGCAGGAAACTACATGCACTAGTACAGGAAGGGGATTCCTGCACGATCCAAGCGGAAGCAAATCGAGACCAAAATTGCGAGTAAAAAAATGAAAGAAAGGAATTACAAGAAAGAAATAAACTCAATCAACTTCCAAGCCATGGATCTTCTCACACTTTACTATGAAATAGATTTAAATCAGAACTTCAGAAGTAAATATAAAAATTGTTCACCCCACACAATTTCAAAGGGAAATATTCACACAGTCTTTCCAAATGACGAAAGCACAAGGGTAAACAAGTTGGGTTGGCTGGGCCCTAGCCAACCAACTCGTTTTCCGTTTAAGAAAAAAGACAATTCAACACTCAAGTACACATGAAAGATAGATTAAACAAAACATATGAATAACATGGCGAGTTCCTTGTATTACTTGATAAGAAAATGTATATACTAGTGTGAGTCCAACCCAAAGTCAAGGGCGATACCAAATTACATAGAAAATGAAATTATAACGTAAGGATCGCTAGCTAGTTCTACCTACAATCTACATTTTATACATTCTTTTGGCCTTATCCATATTCCACTAATTACAGTAATTTTCCTATTCAGGCCTTTCGGCCAAACAGATTAACAACCAAACATTGCAAAATCGGCTATCAGTTATAATGGAACATGTACTTCACTGGTCATAGACCATCCTATTGGGTTGTGTTATATTCTTTCCACGACTAGCCCACGTAGTTAACCGGTGGGTTAGAGGGGTGCGGAGCCCCCCCTTCGTTGCACCGATTGTGTAGCGGGAGGGTTACAAGGAGTTTGAGGGGTGCAGGTAACCCCCCTCTATGGGGTGCAGAAAATTTTGTTTTTTTGACCCTATATTAGGTTGGGTGGAACTACCTATGGTTTTGTGCATGGTTTTCACACATGGTTTTTTATGCGATGGTTTTCGGTCCATGGTATTGGATGCTTCAACATGTATAAATATGTATTGTAACATTGAAAGGAACATAATGAAAAATCAAGCTGGTAGTTTCGATTTTGGGGTCCAGGGAAAAATCTCTGTGTATATGTGTTTTATGTGCTATTCTCTCGCATTTTTTATTTTCTGTGTTTTAGAATTCGTATGCAGGTAATTTCTGTACAGGGTTAAAACCTACATTTTGTATCAGAGTTGTTTTTGCTTCAAGGGGACGCCTTTGTTGCTGAGGGGTTTCGATCCAGCCTATGGCAGACCCTGTTCAGTGGGAGATCGGCGAGATCGATTCTGGTGGTGAAAGAGGATGGTGAGTAGTGGAAAGATAGAGATCGAGAAATTTAATGGTCAGAGTTTTGAGTAGTGGAAACTCAATATGGAGGATCTGTTGGTGGATAAAGATTAGTGGATCACGGTAGATCTGGGTACTAAACCAATGGGAGTGTCTGATGAAGAATGGAAGAATTTGGATCGAGAGGCAACGAGCACAATACAATTGTGTGTCTCAGATTCAGTATTGTTGAATGTATCAGGGGAAGCTACGGTGAAGGCTTTGTGGGACACGTTAGGGAATTTGTACCAATCTAAGTCTTCGGTGAATAAATTGTTCCTATGGAAAAGCTATATAACCTGAGGATGAAAGATGGAGACTCGGTGACAGAGCATTTGAACGAATTTAATACTGTGGTAAGTGAGTTATTATCTGTTGATTTTAAAATTTCAAATGAAGATAAGTGCATCAGTTTGTTTTGTTCTCTACCAGATTCGTGCGATAGTTTGGTTACTGCAATAGGTAGCAATACAACTACCTTGCAGCTTGATGAAATAGTCTCATCCTTTCTGATGGAGGAGATGAGACTGAAAAATATGGAGAGCCAAAATGGTGATGCCTTGTTTGTACGAGGACAGTCCCAGAACAGAAAGAAAAATAACTCATCGAGTGGGAGATCTGTATCTCAAGGAAAACATGTAAAGGTGGTGTGCTAGAAATGTGGAAAGGAAGGGCACTATAAAAGGGAATGTAAATCTAAATCTCTTGATAAAGGAAATGGATCTGATGATGCTCCTTTTGTAGAGGTGAAAACCACCTTAGATGAAGGTGGGGATGTGTGCTTGGCTTCTTCAAGTACACATGTAGATCATTATGCATGGTTGATTGACTCAGGTGCATCCTTTCACTTCACTCTCGATAGAGAGTGGTTCTGCAAGTATGAGGAATTCGATGGTGGTGATGTCTTCTTAGGGGATGATAGGAAGGTTGGAATCATTTTTCGTGGAAAAGTAAAGATGAAATTGCAAGGTGGAAGGTTAGAACACTTATGGGTGTTCTACATATTCTTTCGTTGGCCAAAAATATGATTTTTCTAAGCAAGCTAGATGATGCATGTGTAAAAACAGTGTTCGAGAAGGATACTTGCAAGACAGTTTGGGGAACATTGGTATTGATGCGGGGATTTCGGATTGGAACTTTGTACAAGCTGCAAGTTAGCATTGTTGTTGATGGGTGCAACAGCTCTGCGGTTCCTGAAAGTGGAGCAAAAAATCTAGTGGTCTCTGGAGAGAAGACCATGGTGTGGCATCAAAGGCTTGGACATATTGGAGAGAAGGGCCTTCGAATACTTCATGGTAAAGGTATGGTAGACAGTATGAGTAATAGCTCTCTGGATTTTGATTTCTGTGAAAATTGTGTATATGGGAAGCATAATTGAGTGAGTTTCCCCTCTGGTGGTAAGAGGGCGAAATAGATATTAGAACTTATGCACAGTGATGTGTTTGGACCTGTGAAGGTTCCATCACTAGGTAAGTCTGTGTACTACATATCATTTATAGATGACTTCTCAAGGCATACATGGATATATTTCCTTAAGAAGAAATCTGAAGTCTTTGACAGGTTTAAAGAATTTAAGGCTTTGGTGGAAAACTAGACAGAGAAGAAGATAAAGGCGTTGAGGACAGATAATGGTGGAGAGTTTTGCAGTAAGGAATTTGAAGAATTCTGTAAGAAGTGTGGTATAGCACGACAAAAGACATGGCAGCCACTCATGGCAAACAAGGAAGCAGTTTGGTTGCAGAGATTGTGTTCAAGTATGGGGTCAGTACAGGGAGCTATAAGGATAGACTGTGACAGCCAAAGTGAAATTTTCTTGGCAAAGAACCCTGCATATCATTCAAAGACAAAGCACATTGATGTTCAATATCACTTTGTGAGGGATATGATAGAAGACAAAAAGGTGTTGCTGGTAAAGGTGGATAGTTTGAAGAATACTGCAGATGCATTGACAAAATCTATGAGTGTTAGGACTCCATATTGTCTACTTTTGACCTTGTATTTTTTTATTATATACCCTCTTTAGCCCATAAGTTGAAAGCCTTGATAACATTTTGACCTGATTATTCCAAAGGTATGAAGTAACTCTCCTCATTACTATAAGTTTAATTATTCAACACATATTCATGTTATCTTTATAATTAATCCTTGGAAGTTGACTAAGTTGTTTAAAGCCTGCAGAATTATAATTCACAGTTGCTGGAACACCAGAAACAACAACTGACTAAACCGGGTAAATCCTCATTTTGCAAATGGCCGAGACATCTGGAACAGCAATTGCCCAGCAGGAGCAGTAACCGTCTGAAGCGGCCAGAACAATACGTTGCAGATGCTGATATAGCATGATCAGCCACTGTCCAAAATTGACAAAACACAGTCGCAGATATTGGAACACCAGGAGCAGCACGAGAACTTCACGTGAACAGTTAAGATCTACCAGATCAGCAACAATGGTGGAACAGCCAAGGATTGTACGAGATCTCAAAGGGACGGTCGAAATCTACCAGCTTTGCAACAGCAAAAGGATCCGATTAACAAAGATGATAAAATTACATACTGTTGTAACAGCATGCTGTAACAAGAACCGATTTCCTATTTTTGTACAAAAGGGTCAACTAAACGGGTGATGACAATCTATTGTAATAGATGTCTCCTCTATAAAGAGGAGACATCTACATTAGGGAAGGGGGGTAACAGGGGTATTATATTACAGAGCAAGTCTAAATCTTTATTGTAACTTGACATTTTGGCAGATGAATAGAGCATTATTCTGAGCATTTTTACTTAGTATCTGTGTCCTGGGGAATCTTGTGAGAGGGACAGGGCCCACCTTCTTCACAAGATTCACCCATTTCTTTTCTGTTGAGTGTGTGTGTGACTTCTTTGTGGCATTGCTTCTGATATTTCCCTTTGCTGATACTCTGTTTTCTTAATCAATAGGCGTTGTAAAAGAGTGTGTCACCGGTGATTAGGAATTGTAGTGTGCATTGGCAAATTGATCACAGGGGCAGGTGCTAAACATCCTTACCCTGAGGATAGGGTCCTGATCCTCCGTTACAAGACAGCCATCATTTCTTTCAGTAGATTTGTTACCTTTAGTTCATTGTTTTCATTTCGTTTCTGCAACAGATCATAACTGTTGTAACACAGAGTAAGGGTTTGATAAAAAGTAGATTTATTTATACTACGACTTTTAATACTTTTAGAATTAAGTGCATACAGTACGAGGTCACCTTTGAGACAAAAGGAATTTTCCGGGTTGACAATTTAATGTGGTACTCGACTGTTTAATAAATAAACAATTCGAGCAGCCAACATTTTGGCGCCGTTGCCGGGGAAGGCGACTGAAAATTTTAAAGGTATTAATATGTTTTTCTTTCTTTTAGAAAGGTAGGATGCATGGGAGGACGCAAGAAGGTTAACCATTCAGGTGGCAAAGGCAAAGGAGGAGGAAGAAAAACTTTTATTGATGATATTATTTCAAAAGCTGAGACATCCCAGAGGCTAAGCTCTCGGAGGCCATAGATCCAACACTCTTCTCAGACAGAGGAAGTAGTGGGGCCAGAGAGGGTTCTAGAACCATCAGAATACACTGAGGAACCAGTGGAAGAAGACGAACGACCAAGAGAAGAACCAATAGAGGAAGTTGAGGTGGAGGAACCAGTACAGGACATTGAAATCCCAACAGAAAACTCTGAGGACTGGGCAAGCGCATCAGGGAAACAACCAATGGAGGATAACAATGAAGGACTTTTCGGTGGAGGACATAGAATAGAGGGAAGGGGAGAAAATTCTCTCTCCACCCTGGAATTCCCCATTGGAGACCTCCCCAGAGGTGCAACTCCTATGAAGAATATCCCTCTTTCAACATTACCCAACTTCCATGGGTTATCCACAGAAGATCCTGATGAATTTCTCTTTGAATTTGATATACTGTGTAGAAGCTATGACTATATTAATTCTGCTAAGAAATTAAAATTGTTTCCAGCTACATTAAAAGGGAATGCATTAAGATGGTTCATGAGCCTGGGAGCCCATGTGATTACAACATGGGATCAGATGAAGGAGAAATTTTTGGCTAAATACCAAGACTATTGTCGAACAAGAGAAAGAAAGGAGGAATTATTCAATATGACTCATAAAGAGGACGAAATTCTAGAAGAATTTGTGGAAAGATTACAATATAACTTACAGTGATCTGATCATCCTGAGATGAGTAAGGATATTCTCAAGTCAATACTGCTAAGAGGGGTACGAGATGACTGTTTAGATATGTTAAACATGCTTGGGAAAGGAGATATATCTAAGGAATCCTATGATGAGATTATTGATCTCTGTAAAATATGTTCAAGAGGAGCAGCAAGCAGACCAAGGAGCAAAGACAGTACGTATTCAAAAGTCCAGAAATCAGCAAGTGGAGGAGCAACACGGGCTGAAATAGGTAACTTACTTGAAGAATTTAAAACTGAAATGTTAAGCTCTTTTGCTTCACAAATTGATACCTTGCAGGTTAAAAAAAAGCAGGCAGAAGCAGAAGCCACTTTGGTTATTTTCTGCTCTAGATGCAAGGGAGAAACACCCACTAAGGGAATGTCCCCTGGACAAGGTACCAATTTGCACTTGTAGGAATTTACAGGGTAAGTTCCTCAGAAAGAACACCAAAAGGACACCGCTCACAACCAGATCACATATCAATACACCAGTATTTTTGACGTGGTTAAAACCCTCAAAGAGGGAAACAGTCCACGGCTTGTCCCAACGTGGGTACTACAGGCAATTTACTAATCAAAGAATGAAAATTTACATAAGCTTCTCTCATGCACGGATTACCCGAACAATGACCCTCCATGCGCTTTAAATAGAACTCATGGACCAATCGGGTGTCAAGCCACGGATCAAGTGTCGGTAATACCGAGGAGAGAATGAACCGTCGGATCACTACATATCGTGACCGTCGGATTGTAAGTTACAAAATGTACAACGGTAAAGAAACACACTTTACCTAACTCTATACCTAACTCTACACTAGACCAAGTTGAACTTAACTATATCCTATGTGTCGGAACATCCTAACATCCCCCCTTAAGAACAACTTGGGATAGGATTGAAGGATTTACAAATATGACACAATAGGAGAAGGAAGGAGGCACTAGAGCCTATCCCCCCTTAGTGACAACTTCCTGAACTCCAAGCATATATCGAAGTTTAGTGAACTTCGCCTCTATGAGAGCCTTTGTGAAGATGTCTGCAACCTGATCATCTGTTGGACAATATTGCACTTCAAGAACATGGTCATGAATGAGCTTTCTGATGAAGTGCATGTGTAGTTCAATGTGTTTGCTGCGCTGATGCTAGACTGGATCTTTGCATAGCTGAATGGCACTTTGATTATCACACCAAAGTGTGGTTGGATGCTGCTGCTCAAAGCCAAACTGTGATAGGATCTGATGAAGCCACAAGGCTTCCTTACTAGCTTCCACGGCACCACGATACTCTGCTTCTACTGACGAAAGAAAAATGGCAGCTTGTTTCTTACAAGCCCATGTAATAGGTCCTGAACCAAGAGTGAAGACATAACCGGCAGTAGACTTCCGATCATCAGGGTCACCAGCCCAATCAGAATCAGTGAAACCAACTAATAGAGGAGCTGCTTTGGCACTGTAATGAATCCCAAACTGTACTGTACCTCGAACATAACGAAGTATTCTTTTAGCTGCTTTCCAATGACTTTCACGGGGGTTTTGCATAAAACGAGCAACAAGGCCAACAACAAAGGAAAGGTCAGGACGAGTATGGGTTAAATACAAGAATTTTCCTACAAGTTGATGGTATAAGGTAGCATCAACTTCAGGAGAAGTACAAGAGACTGAAAGTTTGACTCCAGACTGAAAGGGAGAAGGGGCTGGCTTACAGTCTTCCATGTGAAAATGACGAAGAATATCACAAGCATACTTGGACTGGGAAAGGAAAATACCCTCCTTGGATTGCAAGACTTGAAGACCGAGAAAATAGTGTAAGTGTCCTAAGTCTGTCATTTCAAATTTCTTTTTAAGGCTGGACTTCACATGGTTTATAAGGTTGGGATCACTGCCAGTAAGAATAAGATCATCAACATAAAGAACAAGGATGATAAGAGAGTTTCCCACTTTCTTGGTGTAGACAATATTGTCAGAATGACACCTAGAAAAGCCAGATTCTAAAAGAAAGCTATCCATTTTGGCATACCAAGCCCGAGGAGCTTGCTTGAGACCATAAAGGGATTTCTTAAGTCGACAAACAAGGCTGGAGTCTGTTTGTATGAAGCCAATGGGTTGTTCCATATAGATTTCTTCCTGCAAGTCCCCATGCAAGAAGGCAGATTTAACATCCATCTGATGGACTTCCCATTTTAAAGAGGAAGCAAGGGAAAGAACAAGGTGGATAGAGTTCATTTTGGCAACAGGGGAGAAGGTTTCAGTGTAGTCAATGCCTTCAACCTGTGAAAAACCCTTAGCAACAAGACGAGCTTTATGTTTATCAACTTTCCCATCTGGTCCATACCTGGTTCTGTAAACCCATTTACATCTAACAAGTTTGCGTCCCTTTGGTAGAGGAACAAGATCCCATGTATCATTTGTCAACAATGAATGATATTCTTCATTCATAGCTGCTTCCCAATGTGGATGGCCTGAAGCTTCTGCAAAAGTGTCAGGATCATGATTTACTGGAACTTGAGCCAGTAAAGAAGAGGCTCTTTCAAACTGAGAACGTGTACGTCGCTGATCTGTATGATCACCGGCAAGATCACCTGCTGCATCCTGAGTAGCACGGACCCATCTTGGAAGTTGAGGATCCTGAGAAGGTGGGGGAGGATTGTCATCCTCACTTTCATCATCTGAAGAAGAAATGTTTTCAAAAGTAGAAGAGATAGGAAGAGGTGGCACATCCGCCGGACTAGGCTCGCAGGCCGATTTATTTTCATCAAATTTTACATCTCTTCTAATGATAACATTTTTGGACTTAAATGGAATAAGTCGATAACCTTTTACATCTTCAGAGTATCCAACAAAATTACATTTCTCACTCTTAGGTTCTAAAGCTTTATGCTTTTCATCTGGAATATGGGCCCATGCTTCACTTCCAAAAACACGAAAGTGACTTACATCTGGTTTAATGGAACTCCAAGCTTCTTCTCGAGTGATATTATCTAGAACCTTAGTAGGAGTGCGATTGATTATATAATTTGCACAATTAATTGCTTCAGCCCAAAAAATAAGACTGAGTCCTTTAGATTGCAGCATACAATTAGCCATTTCCTTTAAGGTGCGATTTTTCCTTTCAGCTACACCATTTTGTTGTGGAGTGTATGGAATAGTATGTTGCATTTGAATTCCATTTTCGGTGCAAAAGTTGATGAATGTGTTTTTAACATATTCTCCACCATTATCAGTTCTTAGCTTAAGAATTTGATGTCCAGATTGTTTTTCAACAAAGGCTTTGAAGGCCAAAAATGTGTTAAATACTTCGCTCTTGAGTTTTAAGAAGTATACCCAAGTGCGTCTGGAGAAATCATCAATGAAAGTTAAGAAATACTTGCAGCCAGAGAATGAAGCAACAGGAAGTGGACCACATAAATCACTGTGCACAAGCTGTAAAGGGGCTGAGGCGTGCCAAGAGGCACGTTTGTCAAAACTGTCCCGATGATGTTTTCCGAGTACACATCTGGAACAAACACCATCTCTGCAAGATACCATAGGAAGACCTGTCACCATATTTTCTTTACATAGATGCTGAAGGGAGCGATAGTTTAAGTGACCAAATCGCTCATGCCAAAGTTTGCTCACTTCATCATTATGAGCAACAAACACTGAGGGAAGATTGGATGACCCAAAGTTGTGAAACTTATACAACCTTGTGGAATCATCAGCAATACCAGTAGCTAGAATCTGTTTAGGATCTCTTAGATCCTTGATTACAACATCATGAGGTGAAAATTCAACAATTTTACCTTCACCTGAATGAATTATCTGATATACAAATAGAAGGTTGCAGGATAAGGTTGGAACACATAATACATCATTAAACTGACCATTGTCTAGATGAACAGTTCTAGTCCCTACAACATTAAGAGATCTATCATCACCAACATATATATTTTTGGTGTTACAATCATTTAAAGAAGAAAACATGGCTTGGTTTTTGGCCATGTGATAAGAGGCTCCAGAATCAATGAGCCACTCATGAGAAGGAGAAGAAGAAGATACATTTAATGCATAACCAGACTGAGATGATTGACAACGACATGCAGAAAGTGCCATTCCGGAAGTTGAAGTTGAAGTAGGATCCACATGGATGTTATGTTTCTTCATTGCAGCTTCCAAGGCTTCCATCTTCTTAAAGCATTTAGATTCTAAGTGGTCATCTTGATTACAAAAGTTACAATGTCTATTAGTCTTCTTCCATTTGTTTTTATTGGTCTTATCATTTTGCTGAAATGATATTTCATTTTGAGGCTGAGATGGTTTAGGACCATTCTTTTGAGGATATGACTTCTTAGGATTCTTTGAATTTGGTTGCTGCTGGGCGGCTAACGCTTTCGTGGAAGAGTTTACAAGATTAAGAAGACCAAGGTGTAAGAGTTTTTCTTGTTCACTTATTAAGGAATCACAAAAGGAGTCAAAGGAAGGGGCCTTGTAGTCTTTTCCTTGACAAATGAAAGCTTCCCTTGTAGAATGGAAAGTGGAAACAAATACAGAGTAGGCTGGTCCCAACTTAGTAAGGATGGAATAAATAAGGTTACCATCTTCTTTCTTAACTTTAACACCTTCCAAGAGATATCTAAGGGTCTTGAATTTGGACAAGAAATCTTCAATGCAAGAAAAATTATTAGGATCCAAAGTAAGCAACTCATTTTCAAGTTGATGGGCTCTAATTTCATTTTTAATCCCGAAAACTTTAGCGAGTTTTTCTAATGCTTCATGAGGAGTCTCAAGTTCTGCAATGTGGAATCTAATATCAGGAGAAATAGACATCCCTATCAAACCACATGCTTGATCTTGTCTATTTTCCCATTTTGCAGCCTTGTCTTCATCTTTTGGTTTCTTTGTTATAGACATTTTTGTGCCTTGCATCACTGAGCATGAAATGTCAATAATCAAGGGATCCAAAGTCCCTAAGCATGTTGTTCCTACCCCTAGAGGAACAAGGCCAGCAAACCACAACACTTAACAAAAGTTCTCCACCTGAAAATACTCAAAAACAAGGCAATTCTGGATCATGTCAACTGCTCCACTGAGCATCTGCGCTGAATGTCAACTGCTCCACTATCTACCTGCGTTGAATGTCAACTGCAAAGAAGGCTACCTACGCTGGGCGAGTTTGGACATGTGGCAGAGTCATTCCTCAAGGTGTCAATGCCCAGGAAGCTTCCAAAATGACACTTGGATCAGGGAATTCGACTGGTGATGAGTAAGAGGTTCCAAATCTCCAAGTGGAAGCAAGAACCTCCAAGTGGACTCAAGAACTGAAGTGGGAGAGGACACTAGTCAGCTTCATACCAGCCTCAAGCTGACTCATCCTTTCTCCAAAACTCCTATATATAGATCTCTCTCATGAGGTCTAGGGGGGCTGGAATTTAGTATTTGCAAAGAATTGCTATTGGTTTGTGGCTAGAAATATTGGGTGTGTTATGCTTTGAAAGAAGCTGAAGAAGGAAGTCCATTCTGCTGGGAAGGAGATGCTGGGTTGGAGCCCTATGGGTTGTATCTCTTCCTGAACCCTGTTACTTTCAATAAAGCTATCTTGATTATTTCCTATATGCTGGTGTATATTGTGTAATTGCATTAGTATATTTGATTTACTTCTAATCCTGAATCATTTATGGATATGTATATTGGCCTTTGTATTGTGTTCTTCTCTTGTTGCAAGTAGCTGTTCTCTTGTCACAGGTAGCTGTTCTCTTGTGATCTCGTGGGATTCAAGTAGTTGTTCTCTTGATCGAGCGAGGAGGCAAGTAGCTGTGGACACACAAAGAGAAGAGGATCTAGTTCGAGGGACAACCGGAAGATAACGGTAAGTCTGCCGATCTCCTCTCTTTCATATTTCATAAAGGAAGAAATCATGATAGCTGCATTCGTTTGTTGCTAAGGCGCTGTCACACCTTAGGTGGATAGGATCGTCCTAAATAGGCATTTTTCCCCACAACAAATTGGTGACTCCGCTGGGGAAGAACTTGTTTATTCATTTCATTTGTGTTTTCGTCATTTGTTTACTTCATAGACTTGACAGCAACTCTTGAACTGTATCTTTCCCGGATGCAAAGTAAAAGTTGCTGCTTTGATCCAGTATGTTGGACTTGTCTATGATTTAAACTAGATCCACAAATGATTTGATTGATCCTTGTGATAGTCTTTAGTACCCTATCAAAGCATCCCTCTGTTTATACCTTGCTTGTGTTTCTGATTTGGCTTGAAACAGTTGATTTTTGAGCATTTTGTGACCCAGAAACCAAGGGAAACGAGAGTTTGTCTCTTCAGTGCAGGCACTGTGAAGGCAGTCTGCATTTCATCGCAGGTCCCGAAGGGGCTACCTGCGCTGAATGTCAAATTGACAGTGTTGGACCTGCGCTGAACCAGTGTGGCCTTGTGCAGCTGGGGTTCTTTGTCCTTTTTTTCCCTGTTTTGATCTCTGTTTTTGCAGCCTTTAACCAGCATAGGTACTAGCCTAATAACCCTTTTCTTTGCCTGAATTCCGCCCCAATTTTTGTACAAAAAGATTTTGAATGTTTTTATGTGTTTGTGGCATCATTTACAGTCTTCCTTTGCATGAGTAAAGTAGTCTTTCTGTAGCCTTTGATTCAGATCTGATTGAAAGTGATCTTAGAAGAGAGCTCATTGGCTGTTTGTTCAGATTGATTATAGTTTTACTTTTGCTTATTGGTTTGAATTTGTTCTTTTCAAAGTATCAAAACGAGTCTTTATTTCGAAAATCGCAAAGTGATTGTAATCTCTTCTACCCTTGTTGATTTCGAAGAAAGTGAACTTGTTTATTTTGATCATTGTAAAAGCAAATTCAAAGTTGCGCAAAAAGCTTTCTTTGTAGGTATTTATACTAAGAAAGTGAAAACAAACACCTGCATTGTGCGTTTTGCATTTGATAAGTTTGCATGTTGGATTTAGGGAAAGTGCATTAGAGTGTGCTGATTGCTCTTTGAGAAAATATAGTCGCTCTCTTTTCCCTTAGTAGCTAGGATTTTCAAAGTTGAAAGATTGAAAAGCTTGCTTATCATCTTAGACTGCATTTAGGAAGTTGTATCATACATCTTGTGGTGAACCTTGAAAGGCAAACTTTAAAAAGATCAACCTAAAATAAACTGAATGAACCTAACAACGCTTTGTAACATAACGCACAACATAGAGGTCTAGGCTAGAGACGTGTTCCGGCGTCGTTAAACATAGTGACTGTCGATCTCGAAGAAGGTGGGTGATTCCTCCTGAGAGTCGGTGGCACTAATACGGATTGTGCTCCCACGTACCGTCGCGTATATATTGGGAGACCCCTATAGGCATATATCTTTTATCCTTAGGAAGCCGTGTCGGCCGCCCTACTGATCGCAATGCAGTGAACACAGCATTCACGAAGATCGACCACCCGTACCGTAAAAAGTATTCTGTGGTTTTGCGAAAAGTTTGGCACACCCTCTGCCTAGATCTCCAGAGCAGTTTCTTTTGGCCTTTTTCAGACTCTATAACAGAAAAAGTCCATCCGAGCATTTGTCACTTCGGGCTCGTTAAAACATCGAAGGAGACTAGAGTCATCTTTAGCTTTTTCTCAACTCTTTAAAACTGAAAAAGCAAGTTGTGTCTAAAAGCATCGTTAACAATTTATTTTAAACGGAACAATCACCCTTTAATCCTGCGTTGATCTTTAGGTTGAAAAGATGGAGCACACCAACCAAGGAGTTCCCTTGGGTGGAAATCCTAGTCCCTTCTCCTCTTAGGGAGATGTTGGTGCGCCCCACATGGCCACATTGTCGCTTCCAGGACTGACAATTGGCCTACCAGTTTGGCTCTTTTCGACCAATGTCGTTCAGAATACCACCACTCCTGAACAGTCGAGTCAACAGTTAGATCAAACAAGAGTTGCCTCCCAGCCTTCCACTTCATCTTCCTCCCCTCCTTCCTCTTCACTTGATGGAACTGGTCGATCAAAAAATCGGGTTCCTAAGGAGAAGAAGGAGAAGAAGAAGAAAGAAAAGAAGAAGAAGGAGCCTAAGGCGACTGGGGGCAAACAGATGTCATCTAACAAAAATCCACACACCGCACTTGTAAGGCCTAAATCGCCATGCATCATATGCAGGGGAGACCACTTCCATAGAGATTGTCCCTGTATCCCACGGATACTAAGAGACTGGTCCCCCCGTTTGCACAATTCGGGAGCATCGACCTCTGATAGCCATGTCGACTGCTCACCGTCAACTAGTGGGAGTGAAGCTCCAGGACAGAATGGGAAAGTTAAATTTCTTTGCAGACTGTGTGAAGGCGATCACGCCATCCACCGTTGTCCCTTTTTAGACGAGGCAAAAAGAGTTCTGGAAGATCGCCCGATTTTACGAGCGAATCTTCCTCCTGGATATCAAAAACTCCTGCCAAGTCCCTCACTAGTTGAGAATCCGGCTGAGCCACTTAGATGGTCAGCCGAAGCACCTGTCATTGAAGAAGAACCATCTGGATCCATGCCTGACGAAAGTCAAAAGGTTGATACGGCAGTTGACCCGGTTTTGCCTTCAGAGGCTCCATCTTCGAATGACACCATCACAGAGGAGAATACAGACGACACCGTCCAAGTTCTCTTCATCAGCACTGACTCTGATGATCAAGGGGGCAATGCCACCATTCCTTTGTCGCAGGAAGGAAGTTCATCAGAGCGCTATCCGGCCGTATATTCGGTCCCACCACCAAGCAACCTGGTTGTGTCCTTTGATTGGAACCAACTAGGCAGACCCCGGTTGCCAGCCAGTGTGCCATTCAGAATTATTTGTCAAATATATAGAATGGTAATGGCTGGCACTATCATTGATGAGGGGGCATCTGTGAGTATCCTTTCCTCTATTGCTTGGAGAGTGCTTGGTTTGCCAGCACTCTTACCTGAGATGAGAAATTTATTAGGTTTTGATAAAGGAACCAGTCGACCTTTAGGGATCCTCCCCAATGTGCCTATAACATTGAAAGGGAAGACCGTTCAAATGAACGTGATGGTCGTTCAAGGACCCTTGGATTATAACCTACTCCTTGGACGAGACTATATATATTGCATGGGAGCTGTAGTCTCCTCACTCTTTAGAGTAATGTGTTTTCCGCATGAAGGAAGAATGGTCAAGCTCGTGGACCAACTTTCGTTTCCCGGATCACACATCGCAAATAGTCATGTGCCATCCCTAAATGGTCTATTCATGCAAGAAGTGTCTCAACCCACAGTCCGTCCTCCTGATGAGCGCGAGTAATCCGGGAGGATATGACTGGAACCCAGGGGGCATGCATCCTGGCCTGCTTCGGCAGGGAAACTTTGGGTATAGAGTAGGTTTTCGCGGGAGAATATGACTAGTCCGTACCCCGTCCGTGGTTGGAAGAGGGGTTGTTCTGGAATAAGATTCTCTTGTCAAAGTTATGTGAGAAGGCGGGGGTCGTCACTCACCTTTTTTTATTTCGGTAGACATTGCCGAGGAAGTGTTTTGTTTGAAAGATTAACGAAACAATCTTTGGGTAACCTGAAAGAGGTAAGCCTCTCCCGGTGAAACGAAAGTTTCGATGGAATTGAAGTAGAGGTAACTTTGAAATCGTACTTTATACCTGGGGGCATGCAAACCTTTTGGAGTGCAAGCAAAGAGCGGTTATTTATCTGTTTTTTGGGTTAGTCGTTTCCTAACTTGCATAAAGAAAGGAGAGTGAGCATAGCTTTGGTAAGGCGCAAGCTCGATAAAAAATGGGATCTTTCATGAGACACTCATATCAAAAGACTGGGTAATCGAGCAGTTTTAGCATAAAGTTCATGCTCGTTAAAAAATAAACGCAAGATCCGAGCAGTTTTAACGCGGTCTTCATGCTCGTTAAAAAATAAATATAAGCAGTGAGTAATGTTTCCTCCAGAGTTTAAGCTCATTTTTAACTAAAAAATGAACCTATCCCGGTAAATAATCACTGTGATCGTAAATTTATCAGCCATAAAAACCTTGGTCGTGTTTGCACTTGCCACCTCCACTTTCATTTGGCCGATCGTTCACCTCCATATGATTGTTTACCCATTTTGAGGAACAGCTGCGAAGAGTGATTTCACCTAGCCATCCTTGTGACACTGCCGTGATTGGAAAATTCCAACCTGTACCTGGAATCAGTTGCTATCCCTGTTTATCACTCGTTCCTCAAAAGACGAGTCTTCTTTAAGCTCTTTTCATCTGACTCGTAAAATATGAAAATATTGTCGAGTTTTGGCCTTCCAGCTCGTTAAAGGACAGGAAGAGCTATCCCTCCTCTAGATTTTAATATTTTTGGACCTGAGGGATTATTGCACAAAAAGGTCGACCGCTTGTTTTATTCGGCTTGTTAAAGTTATCGAAAACTCATCCCTTCTGCATTGTTTTATACTTTTTCGGACTTAAGGGATTAGATGACGAAAAAGGAATTTTGGAGTTAACTTTATGTACCTTTTCAGACTCTCTAAAAATGAAAAGGACCGAGTTATCCTTGTCGTTAGACTCGTTAAAATGATTAAATAGCGACAAACATGTCTTGAGACGAGAACAAGTTTCACTATCGCTAGGCTCGTTAAAACATAGCGATGGGCTTGCCCGAAGGGCAGGTTATAGAACAAGCATATGTTATCCTCCTCAAGCTTGACAAAAATAAAGAGGTACTGGTTAGCAATGACTGGGGAAAAATTGGGCAAGATCAAGAAAACTTTGATGGTAGCAGGTCGCTCTTGAACATGACACTTTTCCTCCGTATCACAATTCGGGTTGGGTTGTTTCATTTGGGGTAATGCTACCGATCCATCACATCAGTGTCACCATATGTTCAAGAGAAGTCGTTCAGAAAGAGTCAACCGGGTCCCATCCACTGCCATACATTATCCTTCATCCATTCATGACTGCCACCCTGAATCATATGTCACAGATTGTTTTCACCTCCATTAAAATCATTAGCTCCGTTCCGTGTCACTGATGTGGGATTCATTAAGGCCCTCCTTTGACGGATCGCTCCTTGTCGACATCAGCTCATTATCCAAGGAGTTGATCTACGAACAACCCCTTCAGTACTTTGAAGCTTGCATGCCTCAATGGCAAGTTTCTCACTTCCGACGACAGGTATACATCAATGACCTTCGACCAGAAGATTTTGCGTGGTGTTCGACGCCAAGTCCTTTATTCACACCACGTGAATTGTACTGCAGTACCTTGAGGGTCATTATCATTATCGGTGATTCCTCTCGTGCTTGTTAACGGTTTACATCATTGACCGGTAATCAAGCGATGTCTTTCCATGTTCGACTTCAGCGCAATTCTCACATGGATCGACTTGTACTTAGAGTGAAGATCGAACGAGTTTGAAGACCCCGGATCTAGTTTCATCCATCCGGGCTACGATATATATTCAGGAAAGATAAAGACATTTGACATGTACATCATTGCAGCAGATGATCATCCTACTCAAAGGATGATAATTTTCACCAAAATTATCAGTCTACCATCAGACGATCGTCTGTTCTATGTACAAAAATGAATTTATAAAGCTGAGCATGGGAATGCCCGCCTCAGCTAGATCATGAAAGCAGAATGAATCATAATGTATTGTATTGTATTTCATTACAGGTCTCCTCCCAGCAGATGGATGAACTTCAGACCCTCCTGGATAAAGCATTTCACCCGATAAACGGCCTCATACTTTAGGGGGCAACTGTTATAGACATTTTTGTGCCTTGCATCACTGAGCATGAAATGTCAATAATCAAGGGATCCAAAGTCCCTAAGCATGTTGTTCCTACCCCTAGAGGAACAAGGCCAGCAAACCACAGCACTTAACAAAAGTTCTCCACCTGAAAATACTCAAAAACAAGGCAATTCTGGATCATGTCAACTGCTCCACTGAGCATCTGCGCTGAATGTCAACTGCTCCACTGTCTACCTGCGTTGAATGTCAACTACAAAGAAGGCTACCTGCGCTGGGCGGGTTTGGACATGTGGCAGAGTCATTCCTCAAGGTGTCAATGCCCAGGAAGCTTCCAAAATGACACTTGGATCAGGGAATTCGACTGGTGATGAGTAAGAGGTTCCAAATCTCCAAGTGGAAGCAAGAACCTCCAAGTGGACTCAAGAACTAAAGTGGGAGAGGACACTAGTCAGCTTCATACCAGCCTCAAGCTGACTCATCCTTTCTCCAAAACTCCTATATATAGATCTCTCTCATGAGGTCTAGGGGGGCTGGAATTTAGTATTTGCAAAGAATTGTTGTTGGTTTGTGGCTAGAGATATTGGGTGTGTTATGCTTTGAAAGGAGCTGAAGAAGGAAGTCCATTCTGCTGGGAAGGAGATGCTGGGTTGGAGCCCTATGGGTTGTATCTCTTCCTGAACCCTGTTACTTTCAATAAAGCTATCTTGATTCTTTCCTATATGCTGGTGTATATTGTGTAATTGCATTAGTATATTTGATTTACTTCTAATCCTGAATCATTTATGAATATGTATATTGGCCTTTGTATTGTGTTCTTCTCTTGTTGCAAGTAGCTGTTCTCTTGTCACAGGTAGCTGTTCTCTTGTGATCTCTTGGGATTCAAGTAGCTATTCTCTTGATCGAGTGAGGAGGCAAGTAGCTGTGGACACACAAAGAGAAGAGGATCTAGTTCGAGGGACAACCGGAAGATAACGGTAAGTCTGCCGATCTCCTCTCTTTCATATTTCATAAAGGAAGAAATCATGATAGCTGCATTCATTTGTTGCTAAGGCGCTGTCACACCTTAGGTGGATAGGATCGTCCTAAATAGGCATTTTTCCCCACAACATTCTTCTCTTGGTCTGTGGCTATTCTGAAGAGACCTTTACTTCTAAGTAAATCTTCCATGTAGGCTACCCATTGGAAGTAGTTAGTGCTGTCAAGAATGACTTGGCATGGACTTTCCATTTTTTTTTAAACTGAAGCTGAAGATGCTAAAAGTAAGTGTTCCAATGGATAGATCTCGAAAAAATAGGCGATTTAAAAAAAAACGGCTCTGAAAAAGGCTTCCGGATGAAGAAGTTATGGCTTTTTGAAAAAAATTGTTGACATTGCCGGCAAAGTGCGCGAATGTGCGGGAATGAAAAAATCCGCCCCCACAAAATGGAGACTTGAACCCAAGACCTCTACTCTCTTAAAATAGCTTTGAACCAATTGATCTATACAAAAAATTTGAGAGAGAGAGAGAGAGAGAGGGGGGGGGGTCCTTGGTTTGCGTGCTTGCCTTGAGAAAGCTCTTTTTCCCTACAAAACACAAAACACAAAACCCAACACGAATATGCAAAGAAAAACGAACCTTGCGGCTCGAAGTTAGCTTTAGCCAAAAAACTAGAAATTTTTAAAAAAAATCTCAAAGTTAGCTTTAGCCGAAAAACTAAATATTTTTCTCAATGTTTCTGATTTTCCGAGATCACACTAAGGTGCAGGGAAAAGAGCATACGCATGAGAAAAATCCTTCCTTTCTGTTTCTGATTTGTCCAAATCGCACAGAGTCGCAGGGCAAAGAGCATACGCAGAAATGAAAGGTATAGATCCGGTTAAAAAAAGGGCTAAATAAACCGAAACCGAAATAAGCAGAGAGAAAATAACAGTAAACTGCAAAAAACACTGTATACCTCCCGATCTGAAAAATGACGCAGCTGGGGCTACCGGAAACCTTTTCGCGTGAAACGAAAGGGATTCCTCACTGGAACAGATGCTCCGAACGCAAAAGAGTAGTCCTCTCGGCCCGAAATCAGTCAGAAACAACAGATCTAGGAAACAACAGCCGCATGCAGTTCTACCGGCTTCAGATTTGGATCACCAATGGACGCGGCCCTCAAATAGCTCTGATACCATGTAGGAATTTACAGGGTAAGTTCCTCAGAAAGAACACCAAAAGGACACCGCTCACAACCAGATCACAGATCAATACACCAGTATTTTTGACGTGGTTAAAACCCTCAAAGAGGGAAACAGTCCACGGCCTGTCCCAACGTGGGTACTACAGGCAATTTATTAATCAAAGAATGAAAATTTACATAAGCTTCTCTCATGCACGGATTACCCGAACAATGACCCTCCATGCGCTTTAAATAGAACTCATGGACCAATCGGGTGTCAAGCCACGGATCAAGTGTCGGTAATACCGAAGAGAGAATGAACCGTCGGATCACTACATATCGTGACCGTCGGATTGTAAGTTACAAAATGTACAACGGTAAAGAAACACACTTTACCTAACTCTATACCTAACTCTACACTAGACCAAGTTGAACTTAACTATATCCTATGTGTCGGAATATCCTAACAGCACTATCTGTGAAAAGGACCATGAGACCCAACAATGCGCTTCTCTGCCAGGAATAAAAGCAGCACTGTAGCCAACTGAAGAGGAAGCTGAAGCAGTGTACCTCCTCACACAGAGAAGACAATGGCAACCACGAGGACAAGGTATGAATTCTAACATGTCATTTAATCGTTGGAATAATCATCCTCCTTTTCAAGCAAATTACCCAACCTTCAATCAAATGTAGTACCCACCCTTCAATCAGATGAATTTACCACCCATGCAGCAACCGAATCCTCCTTTTGTTGATCCTACAATGTGGAATCCCTGGGCTTTACAACAACCTTATCAATGGAACCCAAGTTGGACAGTGCCACAGATCCCATTTCCAAACCAATTTCCTCAATATCAGCAATCTCTCTCCTTACCATCAAATGCCCCACCTAATAATCAGACAATAAGACCTCAGCTGCCTGTACAACCTAACCCCAACCCGAATAATAATAAAGCTCTGCAAGTAATTGATGTACAAAACCAACTAGTTTCTCCTCTGCAATGCAATGACATTCATTTACGCTCAGGAAGAATACTTGAACCCATTATTGATGACATCACTTCTGATTCTGATAAAGAAGAAATCGGAAAAGAAAAATCATCTAATGCTGAAACAGTTGAAACATCCTCTAAAAAGACTGTTGAAGTAGCAAAGCCACCATTCCCTGAATGTTTGGCTCTTACCAAAACACTTGAGCCACCTGCTTTTAATTTGTTAGGAGAATTACAGAATTTGTATGTTAAAATTCCACTTTTACAATCATTAAGAGATGTACCGATTTATGCTAGAACTATTAAAGATATTTGTATTAAGAAACCTGGAAGAAAAGCTAAAGACCCCCTCACAGTTCATGTGATGGGTGATCTAGCTGCTCTCATGTCAGAAGAAAAACCCCCTGTAAAATATGGTGACCCTGGTCACCCTACAGTTACAGTCCAGGTTGGTAAAACCTTTGTTTCTAGAGTTCTGGTAGATCTTGGTGCTGCAATAAACATCATGACACTTGAAACAACACAGTTATTGCAGTTAAAAAATTTTATTAGGGAAACCCCAACCATTCTAGAGTTGGCTGACCGCTCCACAATTAAACCAAAAGGAGTCATTGAAGACCTGATGATTTCAGTAGAATCTTGGAACTACCCTGCTGATTTTGTTGTATTACAGACCAAAAATAAGTTGGGGGGTCATCCATTGATTTTAGGAAGGCATTGGCTGACTACAGCAGATGCCTTCATCAGCTGTAGGTCAGGATCAATGACAATATCTAATGGATCTGAAACCAAGCAGCTTACTCTGTACCCTCATGCCACACCTATGATTAACAATGATAATTCAGTATGGTTAGATTATGAGGATGATGAAACTCAACCCATTTTGACTGTCGGACAAGCGATGGCGGCGATGGCGGCCCCTTAATGGTCGAGCAATAAATCGATGGCGGGTTGAAAGAAAAGGCATAGTAGTACAGAAAGACAGTTCAGGAAAGTAGGTGCAGGTGTCCCGCAGAGCTAACAACCCCTGGCACTGAGCGAAGGGAAAAAAGGGATAGGGTGAACCTGAAAGGCAGTAGCGTGACTCGTAAGGCGTGGAGTAGTCGCGGAGGATTCGACCGAAGATGAATTAATTAGTAGTTTTATTTCTGAACCTTCTTCGGTTAACTCTGAATTACATGATCACTTGACTGCAATCTTGGAATCTGAATCACAGCAGAATTTTAAAACTGAAAACCTGTCTCAGACATTAGCTGACACTCCCTCCAAAAGTATAGCAGTCGAAATCGAGCCTGGAAAAACATTAAATATAAACCCTAACCTAACAGATGCTGAAACACAACAGTTAATGAAGTTACTCCATGAAAATAAACAAGCATTTGCATGGGATTACACAGATATGAAGGGAATTTCTTCTGAATTATGTACTCACCAAATTTATATTAAAGAAGGATCCCGCCCAGTCTGCCAACCCCAACGACGAATGAATCCCAATCTAAGGGAAATTGTGAAAGAGGAACTTCAAAAACTGTTGAATGCAGGATTCATATATCCTATATCTGATAGCGAATGGGTTTCACCATTAGCGATCGTACCTAAGAAAAATGGAAAATGGAGAGTATGTGTGGACTATAGAGCTCTAAATGAGGCTACTCAGAAAGATCATTTTCCCTTACCATTTATTGATCAGGTGCTAGATAATTTGGCAGGTAAGAGGTTCTTTTCCTTTTTGGATGGGTTTAGTGGTTATAATCAAATCAAGATTGCACCCCAAGATCAAGAAAAGACCACTTTTACTAGCCCATGGGGAACTTTTGCCTATAAAGTTCTTCCATTTGGACTATGTAATGCCCTAACAACATTTCAAAGGGTAGTGATAGGAATTTTTTCTGATATGCTTAATGATTCCTTAGAGATATTTATGGATGACTTTACTCCTTATGGTGTGACTTTTGAAGATGCCTTACAAAATCTTGAAAAATTACTTAAACGGTGTATAGAAGCACATCTTGCCTTAAGTACTGAAAAATGTCATATGATGATGAATCAAGGTATTGTTTTAGGACACTTCATTTCATTCCTAGGAATTCAAGTTGATCCAGCTAAGGTACAAGTAATTCAGACTTTGCCTATCCAAAAAACACAAACTGATGTAAGAAGTTTTTTAGGACATGCTAGATATTATAGAAGATTTATCAAAGATTTTTCTAAAATAGCTTCTCCTTTGTTTGTGTTACTTATGAAAAATGTTGAATTTAAGTGGACTGATGATTGTCAAAAAGCATTTAATGAACTCAAACATCAATTGTCTACAGCTCCCATTTTAAGAGGACCTGATTGGGCACTCCCCTTTCATATATCCTCTGATGCCTCAGACACTGCAATAGGAGCTGTCTTGGGTCAAGAAGAGAACAATCTTCCCTATGCAATCTATTTTATTAGTAAAAATATGACCCCTGCTGAACTTAATTATACAGTCACCGAGAAAGAATTCTTAGCAGTCATTTATGCTATTAACAAGTTTCGACATTACATTACCAGCTATACTACTTTTGTGCACACTGATCACTCGGCCATTAAATATTTAATGAACAAATCAGTTACAAATGCTCGAGTTACCAGATGGTTATTATTATTACAAGAATTTGATATCACAATTGTAGATCGGCCAGGTAAAGAAAATGTAGTTGCTGATTTTCTTTCTCGATTAAAGACTGATGAAAACATTCCAGTAGATGATTCTTTTCCTGATGAATATTTATTTGCAGTATCTGCTCACTCACCTTGGTATGCAGACATTGCCAATTATTTAGTTGCAGGAAAACTACCATCACATCTATCGCACAGAGAGAAAAGGAAGATCGTTCAGCAAAGTGCTAGGTACAGCTGGATAAGTGGGTGTCTCTTTCATACAAGACTTGGTTAGGAAATTTGAAGATGCATCAGAGAAGATGAAGTTTATGATATACTAAAGGCTTGCCACGATGGCCCTTGTTGAGGGCATTTTGCAGACAAAAGGACAACACATAAAGTTCTCAGAATGGGTTACTATTGGCCCTCACTTTTTAAGGATGCAAGGAAATATGTCAAGGCTTGTGATAGCTGTCAGAGAATGGGCTAGCCTAATCATAGGGATGAAATGCCTCTTAATCCCTAGGTAATACTTGAACCTTTTGAAAGATGGGCGCTAGATTTTATAGGTCCCATCAATCCTCCATCCAATCAAAGAGTTTATATACTGGTTTGCACAGATTATATGACTAAGTGGGTAGAAGCTAAGGCACTTATCAAAGCTAATGAAGAATCTGTGTTAAATTTTTTATTTGAAGAAATCTTTGTTAGGTTTGGTTTGCCTAGAGAGCTAGTCACAGATGGAGGACCTCCTTTTAATTCTCATGGCTTCAAAGATATGCTCCAGAAATATCACATTAAGCATAAGATGACTACACCTTATCACCCCCAAGCAAATGGGCAAGTAGAAAGTACAAACAAAGTCATAGAAGCCATTTTAACAAAGACAGTCAAGGAGAATAGGAGGGATTGGTTTCAAAGGTTGCCTGAGGCATTATGGGCTTACAGAACCACTTGGAGAAATACTACCAGTTTTTCACCCTATGAATTGGTCTATGGTAAAAATGTTGTTTTCCCTGTGGAATTTGAGATTAAAACCTTAAGGACTGCTTTAGCTGTTAACCTTGATTTGACAGATGCACAAACAACCAGGTTGCAGCAGCTTCAGGAATTGGATGAAAAATGATTGGATGCCATCCATCAGACAACCATGATACAACAGCAAAGAACTAGGTGGCATGACAAAATTATTAAGCACAAGCAGTTCCAAAAAGGTAACTGGGCCTTACTGTACGACTCCCGTTTTGAAAACTTTCAAGGGAAATTAAGAACAAGGTGGCTAGGACCTTATGAAGTAGATGTTGTTTTTCCAAATGGAACAGTTAGACTCCTAATGATTGATGATAGCAGAACACCATTATTAGTGAATGGGTATTGACTCCGTTTGTATCAACGGCCTATTTCTAAGGAGGATTTCAAAGCCACTTGCATGACAGAGATACACTATACCTTTTTGGGGGAATCTGCTATCCCTCAATGCACTTAATTTCCTGTTTATGTATTTATTTTTAGATTAGATTCTTGTTTGAACTAATAATCCCTGTCAAGTGTTGCCATGTTACAATTAATTCTTTTGCAGATTTTAGTTTCGGAGGATGGCTGAAGACAAAAATTCCGAAAGAATCACTTTGCAGCCTGGGAACATCTTTCAGATCATAAATCGTTTCTCTCCCATTTTCCCGTTGCTGCAACACCACTTCCCGTTGCTGCAACACCATTTTCCCGTTGCTGCAACACCACTTCTCGTTGCTGCAACACCACTTCCTGTTGCTGCAACACCACTTCCCGTTGCTGCAACACCACTTCCCGTTGCAACACCATTTTCCCGTTGCTGCAACACCACTTTCCGTTGCAACACCATTTTCCCGTTGCTGCAACACCACTTTCCGTTGCAACACCATTCCCCGTTGCCGAAACACTATATTCTAATGCTTAACACCAATCTTTTTCATTCTTTTACCAACCTCCTCATTTGTGTTCCCGAAAAATGAACCATTATTCTAATGGAACATATCATTCATCATCAAAGGAACCAGCCATGCACCCCGATAATTACATTTCTCCATTACTACTTCCTGCCAATAATAAAAACCGCCCGTATTTTTTATAAGTTTAGACCCTTTTTAATTATTATTGATCCAGCAAAAGACAAGATAAGACTTTATGGTGCAAGCAACTAAAGGTAAATATAAAGGTACGCATGTTTAGGTGTGTGTATTAAATTTTAGTTAATGTGGAGACGTTGATACGACTACGGGAATCATTGTACTACCAATCAGATCATTCGATCGTAGATTTGGGGGGATTACCAAAATATTGTTATGATGACATAACACGTCAATCACCACCGCCCCTAATTCTCCCGGCAATATCTAAAGTAACCTCGACTGTACTGTACCGTGTCATAACCTCATTTGCAACGGTTTACTCTGTCTCGACCTCGGCTACTTGGCTCTACACTGTGTTTGTTGTCTGAACCAGCAACTATGGGAGGAAATTTAATTACGTATGAACCTGGTTCAACAGCATTGCTGGAACTCTGCCAGGAAGCCTATCAGGTTTTTCTTCAAGCAGGATGGGTAGAATATTTCAGAAGACTGCCGGATTTTAACTCACAGCAAGTTCTAGAGTTCGCATGCAACTTAAGAGAAGGATTTTCCATCTTCCAGGGAGTGCAAATTCCGGTGATAGAAGAAGCTATAGCCCAAGTCTCCGGGTTACCAACCAATGGTACGTGCTGGTTTAGTAGAAAACATCTTATTCTGAATGCGCAACAAGACTTTCTCCTACCAGGCGAACATGTTGAAGCCAAAGGCAGAAGGGTCGCACTTCGGTCACTACCCCCATCGTGGCCAAAGGTTGCGGAGTTCGTTAAGCAATATTTGACATGCGAAGGTCGTTATCAGGTAATTTACCAACACGACTTCGTTTTGTTAAATCATTTGAGGCATGGTCAGCTAATAAATATGCCTTATTATCTATTGGGTTGTCTAAAAAATATGTCACGTTATACTGTAAATGCAAAACATCAGCTCCTTTCCCTAAAACACCATTGCTTAGCCCAACTTTTGATAAATAGAGGCTTTGCTCTAAACCACCTACCTCCCCTCGTTAATCCTCCATAGCAAATACCTCAGGAAATTCCCCAACAATCAAAGCAAATATCCCAAGAAATTTCCCAACAGGCGGCTGAAAATCAACAATCAGCAGCAGAAACACCCCTGCAGAGGACCCCATCCCCCAATGAAGCTCAACCATCCACCCCTGTACTCCATATTTCCACTGATGATTCCGATGATAATAAACCCATCATCTTTCACAAAAGGAAAAAGCAGCAGGAAATTGTAACCCCACCAAAAAGAAGAAGAACCAGGGCTTCACTTAAAGAAGCTGCTATTGCCGATAGTTCTCCTATTTTAAAAGAAAGGAGTGGCAAGAGAAAAATCACTGATTTTCCTGTCTCCTTACCAAGACGACGAACAGGATCGTCTGTAGCAACTGAAACCATTACCCCTAGTTCCCCACCCATCATCCTAAAATCCCGCATCCTAACAAGCCCTGAGCATTCATCTCCCTCACCCTCTGCGGCTGAAATGCAGAGCATTGACAGTTTTGTGACATTATTTTCTTCAAAAGAGGCAGCTGTTACACAAGAACCAGCTGCCGAAAAATCCAAAATAGACACCCAAGATGATATTGGGCAAGTGGCTGTTACACAAGAACCAGCCACTGACCCAACAGGTGATACACAAGAACCACCTGTTGGGGAACAAGAAGATAATGACCTGCATGTGGCTGATACACAAGAACCAGCCACTGACCCAATAGGTGATACACAAGAACCACCTATTGGGGATGCCAATGACCAAATTGATGATGAACAACAACCCCTGCCTCCACTTGAATCTGCAGATACACAAGCCCCGGCCACTTTAGCCTCCCTGCAGGAAGAAATTGAGTTTTTAAAGTCTCAAATTAAGGATTAGTAGCAGGAGATAATAATGGTTAAGGAATCTTATCAAAATGAATTCAATCTACACACCTTAGCATGGGTAGCCTCTGCAGCCGAAAAGAGCCAATACAATGAATATATGTGCAGTGAGTGTGGTGAGATTTATACTCAGGCAGGATACAAGATAGTCGAAGTTCCGATGACTGGAACCAGCTCACAAACTCCCCCTGTTGTAGTCAAAACAGAAAAACCTGCTGTTACACAAGAACCAGCAGGCCCTCTAAGAATGGCAAAAGAAGAAACAGAACAACCTGCTGCTACACAAGAACCAGCAGGCCCCTCAAGAATTGTAGAGGAGGATATAAAACCACCCCGGCCTACCCGAACCATTACAGAACAAAAATCCTTTACTGATGCCTTTACACAGACTGAATCTCCCTGTGTCAGCAATGCTCATACTGAGACCTTTAGTTTTCAAGAACTAAAGGATACATGGAGAACAAAATATGAGCTTTCATAAGGGAAAGCATTCCAACAGCAAAAGTCAACCTGGTTCAGCTATGCATACAAAAACTGGGATGCACTTGAACAGTTCCGAGCTCAACGCAAAGAAAACAGGAAATTAAAAGAAAGGCTGTCCAATATCTTTGACTTGGTCCAGAGGGTACTGGCTACAAGAAAACCCTCTTTTAACTATGCAGCATTTTTAAGAGAACGCTTAGCGTTCTTACAAATAAAGGCAATCAAAGATGGAAGACCTTATCAAGTTGCTAGACCTGATCAATTTATTGAAACATTCACAGAAGCACCAAATAATGATCAAAACTTGCTCTGTGAACTCTATCTTCACAATGAGGCTATGCCTGAAGATAGAGTGATGAATATACTCCCCATCGCTGGTGATATCCAAATAAGGGCTTTCATCTCTTTCCTTGCCAACCAACTCACCTGGAAAAATGCTTTTATGTCAGCAACACATAATGAGCAGAATTGCCTCCTCTGGATTCGAAGTGAACCACGGAATGCAGCCCTCTTTATTGCACAACATCAATAGAATCTGACTAAACCAGGCATGCTTGATCATATGAGGCAACTACAAACAGCAGTCTTACAGGACTGCCAGCATTATGTGAAAACAAAGGGAGCTCTGGCCATCAAAGCAAACAATTTATTTTGGGAGCATTGTCCGAAAGAGAGACAGGAATATCATCCTTACAATCCCCTCAATCTTCCAGTAGCAATGTCACGAATACCCCATTATGTCAGATGTATGGAACAGTGTGCTGAAAAGTGGATTGGGTATTGTTTTCATTTTCCGCTCTTGTGGATACCTGGTCAGCAATATAAGGCTCATTACAAACTGACCAAAAAGGAGGAGGTGGCAGTATGGCAGCAAATACAGAATGTCTGTGGGTTCAGAAATAAGATGGACAACACCTTCTTTAGCTACTGTATCAGCAACTTACACTCTTCATCCCAGTATTCCGACTCCGATTCAGAATAAATGTTGCATGAGGACATGCAACCATTTCAGCTGGGGGGGATGTTAGGACTCCATATTGTCTACTTTTGACCTTGTATTTTGTTATTATATTACCCTCTTTAGCCCATAAGTTGAAAGCCTTGATAACATTTTGACCTGATTATTCCAAAGGTATGAAGTAACTCTCCTCATTACTATAAGTTTAATTATTCAACACATATTCATGTTATCTTTATAATTAATCCTTGGAAGTTGACTAAGTTGTTTAAAGCCTGCAGAATTATAATTCACAGTTGCTGGAACACCAGAAACAACAACTGTGCAGTTGCTGCCATACTAGAAACAGCAACTGACTAAACCGGGTAAATCCTCATTTTGCAAATGGCCGAGACATCTGGAACAGCAATTGCCCAGCAGGAGCAGTAACCATCTGAAGCAGCCAGAACAATACGTTGCAGATGCTGATATAGCATGATCAGCCACTGTCCAAAATTGACAAAACACAGTCACAGATATTGGAACACCAGGAGCAGCACGAGAACTTCACGTGAATAGTTAAGATCTACCAGATCAGCAACAATGGTGGAACAGCCAAGGATTGTACGAGATCTCAAAGGGACGGTCGAAATCTACCAGCTTTGCAACAGCAAAAGGATCCGATTAACAAAGATGATAAAATTACATATTGTTGTAACAACATGCTGTAATAGGAACCGATTTCCTATTTTTGTACAAAAGATTCAACTAAACGGGTGATGGCAATCTATTGTAATAGATGTCTCCTCTATAAAGAGGAGACATCTACATTAGGGAAGGGGGGTAACAGGGGTATTATATTATAGAGCAAGTCTAAATCTTTATTGTAACTTGACATTTTGGCAGATGAATAGAGCATTATTCTGAGCATTTTTACTTAGTATTTGTGTCCTGGGGAATCTTGTGAGAGCGACAAGGCCCACCTTCTTCACAAGATTCACCCATTTCTTTTCTGTTGAGTGTGTGTGTGACTTCTGTGTGGCATTGCTTCTGATATTTCCCTTTGCAGATACTCTGTTTTCTTAATCAATTGGCGTTGTAAAAGAGTGTGTCACCGGTGATTAGGAATTGTAGTGTGCATTGGCAAATTGATCACAGGGGAAGGTGCTGAACATCCTTACCCTGAGGATAGGGTCCTGATCCTCTGTTACAAGACAACCATCATTTCTTTCAGCAGATTTGTTACCTTTAGTTAATTGTTTTCATTTCGTTTCTGCAACAGATCATAACTGTTGTAACACAGAGTAAGGGTTTGATAAAAAGTAGATTTATTTATACTACGGCTTTTAATACTTTTAGAATTAAGTGCATACAGTACGAGGTCACCTTTGAGACAAAAGGAATTTTCCGGGTTGAAAATTTAATGTGGTACTCGACTGTTTAATAAATAAACAATTCGAGCAGCCAACAATGAGATCTAATAAGTTCTCTTGGTGTAGAGAAACAATGGGCATTGCAGGGCTAGATAAGTGACTTAGCTCTCTTGTGGCCCCCTATGGAAAGAAAACAACAAGTGGGAGAATTTTGGGTTGTGTTATATTCTTTCCATGACTAGCCCACATAGTTAATTGGGGGGTTAGAGGGGGGACTGAAGCCCCCCTTTCACTGCGTCGATTGCGTAGCAGGGGGGTCACAGGGGGTTTGAGGGGTGCAGGTAACCCCCGTCTATGGGGTCTGGGTTAGCGCCTTGGAAAATTTTGTTTTTTGGACCCTATATGAGTTTGGGCGAACCTACCTATGGTTTTGTGCATGTTTTTCGCACATGGTTTTGGATGTGATGGTTTTCGGTCAATGGTATTGGATGCTTCAGAATGTATAAATATGTATTGTAACATTGAAAGGAACATAATGAAAAATAAAGCTGGTAGTCCTGGTTTTGAGATCCAGGGGAAAACCTCTGTGTATATGTGTTTTATGTGTTATGATCTTGCATTGTTTATTTTTCGTGTTTTAGAATTTGTATGCAGGTAATTTATGTACAGGGTTGAAATCTACACATCCTTGGAAACGTGTGCCATTGATATCCATCCTCAGTTAATCAACAGCCGAACTCAAAGTCATGGATCAAAACGTCTACATGGAAAGATTCAGCTCACGGAAATCTCGGAACAATCATAATTGGCGGTGCAGGATTCTGCTTGCACTGATCATGCTAACTCATAATTAACACTTAGCTTCTCAATTACTTCTAGGAAATTAACATAAGTTACAAGAGGTACTTAATAGGCATGAAATCTATGTAAAAATGATTAATAAAGTAGTTTAATAAATCTTAATGTAAGATACAAAGCATACGTAGGAATAGGTAGTTATCTTGGACTAGTGCAGGAAAGAGAGGTTTAAGTTGAGATAAAACAGAGGTTAATGTTTATAGAAATGGAGTAAAAATAGAGCAATTTGGGACACCAACAGGTAGCCTAATTCCTTATAAATATTCATCTCGCCCATTCCATTTTCCTTTCTTCTACTACTCTTTCATTGTTTCTATTTAATGTTCTTTCTGCAAATTCTTTGTTAAGCTGAACTTGTAACTGGAAGCATCCTCTTAGCCTACCTCTGCACTTTTCTCCCATTCAACATTTCATCTCTGTGATACCATGGCTCCCAAGAGAAGTGACAAGCCTTATGCCAGCTCATCTGCAACTCAAGAAACCCCAAAGGCATTTGATGCCTTGGACCTGGATCATATCCCATTAGCCGAACAGTTCTTTAAAATTCCAGACACCAAATGTGAATTTAACATGTTTGAATTGTACAAATGGCTGAAGAAGACTTAATTTAGATATCATTTTTGGGATTCAACTGCGTTAAGTAAGTCATTCAAACGTATGACCATTTCCATGAGAGGTAGTCGTAACTGACTAATACTTAAAGACTTAATGCACTGCGTAAATCCCCCATACTTAAAGACTTAATTTGATTTTGAGGATGAAATAAACCTGTGGGAGTCCAATCTTCCTCTGTATATGTTTCCCTAGACTTATTCCTTTCTTGATTTAGTTATTCGGTTCCAATCCAAATACATTCCCTTACAGAAAACAGTGGTGGATCAGAATGGAGACATTATGATAACAATCACTACAGAAACCATAAATGAAATTCTTTTGATACCTGAGTGTGACTCCCTTATATTTTTCTCCACTATAGCCTTAATCGACCTATATCACATATTGATTTTCCCTCACAGAGCTCAAATATTTGAGATTTTTCTCCCTGAAGATGCTAAGCTCCCTAAGAAGAATCCTCCTTACCCAACATCTATGTTCCCTAAGAGAGCCAAACACATCATTTCCCTTATATCTTTCTTGCTAGGTTACGAATTAGACGAATGGATAGATGAATCTATCCTTGGCTATCTGTATATCTTTTTCAAAGAAAATAAGTCTGCCTTCATGTATAACTACATTCATTTTTTGGTTGAAGCTATGTCTGAACAATTGATGAACATTACTACTGAAGGGGTGTTTAAATACTTCTCTGTCCTATTTGATATGTTTATTTTTCAGCAAGGAGACATGTTACCCACTATTTTACACATGAAGGATGATCAGCAAGAGAATCAAGAAGTCATTCATTCGACCTCATTGATTATAAAGAACTCAACTAAGTTCAATTTTTCAGACTTCATAGACTATTTCATTCACCCAGTTTCACAGCTTCTCAGCAGTCAGAGTGAACCTAGGATCAACACATAAATTAAAAGGATCATGCACCTTAGTGATCAAGTCAAAACAGGAGATTGGTATATTTACCAAAACTACACAAAGATCAGAGTATATGGTAGTGAGTTAGCTCCATATAAGTTGCCAAAATATGTTCCAATGAGAATTTTCTCTCTGGAATATATCAGGCAAATGATGAATATGGATGAGCTTCATTTCATCTCAAGGAAGAGGAGATCATAGTTCAATATAAAGGCATGGATTTGATTATTCATCTATAACGCCAAATCAGCTAGTTTAGAGGAAGATGTTATAGTAAAACAGATGGATTTCCAACCTAGCTTCACCTGGTCCTATGATCCATTCAACATTATTTCAGACTTAAGGGTGGAACTCAAAACCACTCCTTATAATCATAGACCTAGGCTAGAGATTAAGAAGTTCAGAAATCAGGAACAGTGGGAAGAGAATACTCTTCAAGAAGAAGAAGAACATGTTTTACTTCCTTCTACTCTTCAGACTCCTATTTCTCAAACTAAGCATGAAAAGAGGCCTAGGGAAGGATCATCATCATCAACAATTGAAGAAAAGGGATTCATCCACTACCAGAAGAAACCAAGGATTGAATCAAGGGGCACTACAACTACTACTACCACTCAGGGTCAGAAAGAGCCTACCATCATCAATTTGGATGTGTGACAGGTTTCTATAGGGACATAAGAACCTGTAATTACTATTCCTTCTTCTTCTTCTACTTCACAAAATTTTCTAGAAATTACTCAATCAACAAGAGCAAGTGAAACAAAAGAGTCATATGTTTTCACTCACTTCCTTGAAATCAAGTAGAAGATTGAAGCTTTGAAAGCTAATGTTTATGCACAATTTTGGAAGCAAACTTTCACATCAGAGCACAGGTTGTTGACAACATTTGGCAACGAGAAGGGAAGAATGCAAATGGCCTTTCTGCAGGCTCAAGTGTTGTTTCCTAAAGGTTCTTCTGATTACAAGAGAATTGTATTTACATTTGATGCTAATCAAATACATCCAATTGATCAAATGTACATCCATAGGCAGTCTGGTGAGATTTTGTTCTCAACTATGACCAATGCTGCTATGGCATTGTCAAAGCTTAAAACTGCTCTGTCAAATGTGCAATAAAAATTAAATATTGAGAAGATATCATCTTTAGCTAAGGATAATAGGGTTAAGTCATTGGAGGACTTAGTAATTAAAATTGAATATGACCCTACTAATGTCAAAGCTGTTGAAGACATTATTAGAAAGAAGAACACAAATATTGCAGCATTGAGAAATAGTTGAAATTTCCTTCTATAGAGGACCCCCAAACCAAAGAGATAGCATAAAATGAGCAAAAAAAGGAAGAAATTCTCAAACTGATAATTAAGAAGAATGTATGGATAAAAACTATGGAGGAGCAGATTGAGAAATTGCTTAAGGAAAGAGAGAAGTTTACTCAGTTAGCTATAGATCCCAACACTACAATTCCTATTACAGTGTCTAGAACAATAGGGGAATTTGCATCAGCCATAGGGGAATCTACATCGACAACAGAGGATTTGAACAAACTCTCATAGGAGCTCACTCACCAGAAGCAAGAGAATGAATGACATCATAAAAAATTACAGAATCTGGAAGCTTAGGATATAAAGAATGATAGTTTGTATGTTGAGGAAATGTAAAAAACACACAAGTTGAACAGAATAATTAAAGAGTTGCAAAGTCAATGATGGCTCAGACATTGGCCCAAGCCAAGGAAAGAATATGGGAAAATATCAGTTAGGCCATAATTGAAGTATGGCCCTCCATTCAGAGCATTTTCGAGCAGGAGGAACTCATAAACAAATGTCAAGTAACCATTGATGAAGTGAAACAACTTCTTAAAGATAAAACAAATGAGGCTTCAGACATGATCAAAGTTCTTAACTCAAAAACCAGGGTCGAGTTGGAGCATTTTCAAATTCTAGACATAATAGAAACCATCTTGGAAATCAAGAAGGTACTGTAGAAAAATAACTTGATGACTCAGTTAGAGACTAAGTGTCAAACCTTGAATACTTTTGTCCAAAGGTTTCATTTTAAATTTACTTTACTGAATTAGAGAGGACTACCAGTATTAGTGGCCCCGAATGACATGTTGATCAGTCTGGAAGAATACTGCCAGAAGCTTTATACCATAGCTACTGATAAATCAAACTTTGTAGGTATAAAGGGGCATGTTACAAGGAATCAAGCATTAGAAGCTTTAGATTTTGATTTGGCTATTAAGCATGAAATAAAACATCTTTTGTTAAATAAGCATAGTTTTGAGAAATACACCGAGGTTGATGACGTTTACAGACAATTGGTAAATCTTTCCATACCAAGTGAAGACTGATGGGATCACTTGTATGAATTTATTGAGTAAATTTCATCAACAACTGAAGGACAACTGTGTAACACTCTTTGGGGACCACATCATCAATAGATTCGTAAAGGAGAGTGCCAACATTTAAGCACTTTTGAAATTCCTAAAATTTTGTGGTATTTTTGTAATTTGTATTGAAAATATCTTGTAGAAATTTTTGTATAAATAACTCCTCCTTTGAGTTATTAAGGGTTGAACCCTTAGACGAACTTTGTGAATAGAATTGTAACCGAGCTAGAGATATTGAAAGGATTTTGAATTTGCCTTCTATAGTTACATCTTCTTGTATGTTTTCATATGTGCTTATTTCATTATGTATTGATTCATATATTTAAGTCCTTATGTAGAGATTTGGGTAAGATCATACTGAGTATCAGTCAGATTGAGAGAAAGATCGCGAAACCAAAAGATCAAGAACCAGAAGATGGAGAGAAAAGATCGTGAACCAATCTCTTAAATAAAAGTAATTCCTTAAGATGGTATCTTCTAGCACTCAGTGCGCGCGTCTGTTGCACCTTGACCTCTTCTCAGACTTTTGTCAGCGGCTTTAATAACGCCTCCTTTGCAGCCTTGATGATACTTAGAAGAAGATATTAAGTGAACAACTCAACTTAGAGTAAAAAGGTGCATGCAGCTTTTATTAACTCAAAAAGAAAACTTACAGAGCATTACAATATGAAAACAAGAAATCTCAGAGTTTAGAAGCACTCAATCCAACAATATGGGCTTCTCTTCTTCTGATTTCTTATTTTATAGACTCTTTTTTTTTTAGATATGACACAAAGTGGAAATAATTGAGGTTTATGTCAGAATTTCCATAGTCCGATGGTGTCTACTCAATATTATAGTACAATAATTCAAAAGCACACTAAGAACAATAATTCAAAGTGGAAATAATTGAGGGTCCTGTCGGCACTTCCATAGTTCGACGATGTCTACTCAATATTCCAGTACAATAATTCAAAAGCACAATAATTCAAACTTTCACTATTTACAAGGAATCTGAGGACGTTCACCATGGTCCCTTAGGGCTACGGTCTGAGTCATAATCATCGAATTCGTCAAAAGATGGATTCTCTTTTAGATATTTTTCTTCGTAGTCTGCCTCGGTGGGGTCTTGAGCATCTTGGTACACATCTAAAAATAAAGTTTCCTTTCATTTTGAAGATGTTGTTGTTGTAGATGCTATAGCTTCTTTAGAGGACTGTTCGACTTCCAACTTTATTCGATCCTTGTAGGCATGATGGCTTTGGTAGGGTAACTTGAATGGGTCATCTTTCTTTCTCCATCTATTGATGTAAGATGTAGGATTTATCTCCATATCTAAGAAAGAATCTTTATGTGCTTTTGAGAAACCTGTCATCTGTTGCATTGGTAGTTCTATTCCATCCAATAATTCCCATTTGAAAATCTGGAACATACTAGTAGCTGTTTCGATGGTGTGTTGTACCCAGATTTTACAGTGATCACTAACACCTTCCTTTTCTTGCCATCCAAACTCAAAATTGAATGTTGTGCATACCCTGGTTGATAATAACAAACTAATCAGACATATAGTATCTGCAGTCCAATTTCCAGAACTTACTCCAACTGTGATTAATGCCTTTTGATTCACTGAAAACTTTAAAACAGGATGCTTCCCTTGTGATTCGGTCAATTTTTTGATAATATGAATTTTTTCAGCCAACTTTTGCATGGGAAATTCTTTTAACCACCCCAAAACTCTATTTACTTCATCCTTATTTTCTGCAAATGCGGAACTTTCTGAAAACTGATTTGCAAAAACCTGTGAAAAGGGATTTGGCTCAATAGCATTTCTTATTTCTGGGCTTTTAAAATCCCATGGTGTTGAAAAGATTTTAATATACTGTAGAGTTCTTTCTACACATTGAGATTGTCTTTCAAGCTATTTCTTCATGCAATATCCATCCTTGATTTCCCAATTTGCAAAGGGCTTGAAGATTTCATACTAAGGAAAAGTATCTGAATGCATATAATCTGGATCTCTTCTTTGTAGATATGATGCTTCCATTTCCTCTAACAGATCTGGAATTCTTAATGTCTGTAAAAACTGACCAACTTCTATCTTGATGTTAACATCCTCAAGGTCCATCATCTTAGCACTTGTAAATATTTCAAGTGCAAAATCAATACAACCAATCATCTGATAATAATTTAAAATTTGCAAGACCCAAATCATAGATTGAGTATACTGTATGGACCATAAATCATCAAGTGTTCTAAAATATAATTTGACTTTCATATTTGGTAAATAGTATACGTTTACCAATTCAGGATCCAATCCAAGAAGTGTGCCAATATTCTTTGATTGTCAGGCTTGACTTTTTTGAATCCACTGGTTTCTTCGAAGCTTGAGTCCAACTACCTTTTTTATTCTAGACAAAGATATTCAACATGCTTCTCGAGAATTTTGAATCTTTTTGCCAAAGTACCAAGATTCTCTGGTTGAACTGGAATATAAAAAATGCTTCCACTGACTTCTGTTCGGCTGTGGCCAATTTTATGAGATTTATTCATTTCCCTGATAAGAGCATCAACAATATAGTTAGAATTTCCAGGAATCCATTCTACATCAAAATCATATTGCTGGAATCAAATTTTCCATGCTAATAATCTTCCTCTTGCCATCTGTCTTGATAATTTTGCTGACAAGAAATATTTTAAATTCATTGAGTCAGTCCTAATCAAGAATTTTCTTGGTGTAAGATACAATTCAAATTTTTGAATGCCATTAAATATTGCAAGAGTTTCTTTTTCAGCAGCAAAATAATTTTTGTGATTGGGGAGGAATTCTCCTACTGCATAGGAGCATAATTTTTCTTCTTTTTTTTCCTCCTTTCTTTCAAAAAGAACGGCTGCCGAAAAATCATATAAGGCATTTGTTTGTAAAATTAACAATCCTTCTCTTGGAGGCTTCAATTTTGGCAGCGACTTACATTCTTCTTTGAGATTTTTGACAGCGACAGTGGCTTGACTAGATCATCCTGATTTTAAATTCTTTTGAATAGGAGCAGTTTTTTCAGCTAGCCTGGGAATGTATTTATGGATGTAATTTAAAACACCCAAAAATCTATGAATCATTTTGGTGTGTTTGAGTTCATCAGGGAACTCAGCAAGCTTTGTTAGCACATGCAGCTGCATCTGTATATGTCCATCGATTACATGAATTCCAAGAAAATCAATATCATTTTGGAATAACATCATTTTCTTTTCTGAGAGGACAATACCATGAGCTTGAACTTCTTGAAAGAATATTTCTAGATGAGCCAAATGTGTTTGTAAATCTGAGCTATGGATTAAAATATCATCATTGTAAGTTATGATAAAATCACACTGACCAAATATAAAATCCATTCTCTTCTGGAAGAAAGTAGGAGCATTCTTTAATCCAAACGGAACAACTCTCCATTGGTAATATCTTGCAGAGCATGTGAATGTTGTCTTATGTCTGTCTACTTCTTCAATCTGAATCTGGTAATAACCAGATTTCATATCAAATTTACTGAAGATTTTACTCTTCTGAATTTTTTGCATTATTACTTCTTGACAAGGTAAGGGATAATGAAAGATTTGAGTGATTGCATTCAATGGTTTGTAATTAATCACCATTCTTGCTTCACCTCGAACTATTTCGGAATGATTGCAAACCAAAAATGCATAACATGAATAATGGGAAACACTCGGTTCAATCAATCTCAACTTCAACAATCCTTCAATTTGTTTTTTGATTTCTTGTTCATCAGAAGGAGTACAAGGAATTAATTTACCTTTTACTCCATTATCATGCATGGTCACAATTTCTTGCTTGGGGCTCTCTTTTTCCAAAAGATTCTGAGGGCCTTCTGAACAACTTTTAACTAACCGCTGGTATGTAGAGATTTGTTCTTGAGTCCATTGCGGATCTATTGCTGCTTTTTGTTTTGTTTTGAGAGCTTCTTTTTCTTCATAAATCTGCAGTACTTTCTGCCAATCTTTGGAATCATTTTTTGGCTTTCTTGTACTAGTCTTCTTCTGGCTTTCTCTTCTTACTTCAGAGTCTGCAAATTTTAATCTCGGAACAGAGATTGCTTGTTTTTTGAAATTGAAGATAACTTTATCTTCGCTAATAGTCACGGGCAAAACAGAATTGATAAATGGCATACCCAGAATTAAACTGGCAGATGGGTCGTAATGTTGTATAGCAGATATCTTGACAATCTTCCCACTTATTTTTAAAGAAATATTATCCACATAATGAGTAAGATTAACCGTACCTCTAATTGTTTATGAAATTAGGATATTCTGGAGAGGTTTCCATAATCCTTTAAACAACGATGGTCTGGCAAGATTGTTTGAGCCACCGGTATCAATAAATGCATCAAGATCTATCCAACTATTTTTAACCTACACGGAGACTGGTATATACAAAAGATTATTTGTTTTTAACATTTTCTTCAAGAAAGTTTGTTCTGTTGGTGGGTCGAATTCAGGAACTGGCATTGAAGATGTTTGTCCAATATTTTTCTGATATGGACAAAAAGAGTTTAACTGAGGGAGAATAGGGATAACCTATTTTCCTTTGTCTTTCTCTGGTGGGAGAGACCAACATAAAGATTTTGTTTCACTGGTTTCAACACTGTCTGTGTTAGTCTCAAATTCTTCACTGTAATGAAGTTCTTCTTCTTCATCTTCAACTGAAAATTCATCAATAGAACAATCATAACAAATATTCATTTTCTGAACAGAATTGACTAACTCTTCATCTTCTGAAAAAGAAGCATCAGTTAACATATATACATCTGATGGTTCTTCTTCTGATTTTACAACAGACCAATCATCACAAAATTCTTCAATATCTACACATGCTTTCAATTTACCGGATGTTCTTTTTGGACAAGCACGAGCATAGTGTCCTTCCTGTTTGCATAAGAAACAACAATACTTTTTGGTTCTCGGCTATTTCCTTTTCTTTAGAAATATGAAATTTTTAAAAGCCCGTTTGGGATTTGCAATTTTTGTTGGTCTTGAATTTCCCATACCTTTTATGTTTTCTCCTTTTCTTAAATGGTGTCCATGGCAAAGCAACACGAAAAACATTGGCACTGGGAGTTATATCATGTGCCTGTTTTTGCCAACAGAGATATTTGACTTTCTCTTGACACCTGAATAAAAGATCTATCCAATAAATCTAATCTATTGTTTTGCTTTGAAGCTCAATATCTTTAGAAATCAGATCTCCTAGATTTCCTGGTAATTTTGACAAAAGAGAAATTTTCTGAACTGAGTCATTTGAAATATTTGCTTTGTAAACTTTCGCCATAAAATCTTGACCAAAAGCTTCAAGATATTTTAAATCTTTCAATTCCATTCTAGCAAGGTCTGTAATAATTTGCTTCTTCTCATCTATTGGCTAAGGGACAAACTGTGTTTTCATTAGTACCTCTAGAGTAGAAAGTCCTGCTGCAATGACTGCTTGTCGTTCTAACTCAAGAGGTCCAATCCATCAGTCATAAACTATTTCGACCATTCTTTTCTCTACTAGAACAAATATGGACATATTATTGAGCTTTGTAATTACTTGCATTTGGTATAACGCTTTGATCCATATTTGAATTGATTCAACTAGATTTGTTGATTTGTCTAAATCCAAAATATAACCGCTAGAATTAGAAGCAAATAGATATTCTTCTATTCTAGGATATTTTTGGACTTCTTTAACAAAATTTTCTTTTTGGATTGATGGCATGATAAAATATGGAAACTTAGAAGCTGAATTTTAAAGAGTCAATGTTTCTACTTTTGTTTTTCTTGGCTTTTCTGGAATAGACTCTATTTTCATTGGTCTGAAAGGTGTTTCAGAGGTGCTAGCTTCTGTTTCTTCTAAATCCCAAAAATTTGGGGTCGACATATCTATAGAAAATTTTGAGCTTTGAGCTGCTTTAGATTTTCTTCCTCTTTCCTTTCTTTGCATCCTTTCCTCTTTCTCAGCTCTTTCTTCTTGTTGTTCATCATGTAAGAGCTTGACATTGGCTAGAATGAGCTCATTTTGTGCACCTAGATCATCTATAGCATTTTCAACATAAGAACACCATGTGGTAATATAATTACCAATTTGATACAACTGGTCTAAATCATTTGTATTTGAGGAGTTGTGTTCAACTAAAGGGGCACAATCAGCTCTTGTAGGAGGTTGCTTTGAGGAGGACGAAGTAGTACAAAATTTCATCTTTGGTGGCCATTTACCTCCTTTGAAAAAGTGACGATTAGCATATTACCATTATTCAACTGGGGCTATCTGGGAATTATAAATTCTAAACATCTTATTTACAACAAGAAAAGGCTTAACTTCAGGTATATACAATTCATTTGAAGATAAGATAGGTTGACTAAAGGTGCTGGCTATTTGGGCAGAGGATTTTGTGGATTCTGAGACTGGTAATGCATATTTTCTCGGATGAATGATGAGTCGCAGGATAGAAGGCTTTTCTTGAAGTATTCTTATTTTACCTTCTTGCAACGAAGCTCTTCTTGTTAGGCTTCCTGGTTTCTTTTCATGAGCTAAAGACTTGTATTGAAAATACCAGTCATTTGGTAAACCTATAGAATCATAAGATACTCCCTCTACTTGTGCATTGTTTAAACCAACTGACATACAATCTCTGAGCACTGGCTATTTTAATTTTGGATGGACTATATTAATCAACTGGAAGGATGTATGAATTATTACAGATAAAAATTCACTTTCATCAACCATCTGTAATCCTTGAACTCCTACCATAAGTTTCCAACAATCTTTCAAATGAGGATCTGTAAGACTAATAGTGTAATTAGGGAAAATTGTTCCATACTGACAACCAATAGATAGGTTACCAACAATGTTACCTATTCTAGCGTGATCATAGTTCTAGTGTCTAGTATCAAACACTTCGGATATGCATGGAGTATTTAAGCCATGTCTAAACAAAGGGACCAAACCTATCCTTATACCTCCAAAATGTAAATAGGAATGTTTTTTATCTTTTGCATATTGGCGAAATTTTTTGATTTCTTCAGTGGTAAACAAAGAGAGAGACACAATCTGTACAGAAGGACTTGAGATTTTGATTTTAACTTCCACTTCTATGGAGTTATCAGCAATAACTAGGGACTAGATTATAAAACTGTTTGTTATTATAAACTCCCCTCTATCAATTAGTTCCCACAAAAATATGCATTAGTTTAAATATATTTTTTTCTACAAGAAACTTTGTTTGCCTGTATTCTTCGCTTATCATGAATCAAATATTCTGTTTGAATATTTGGCAAGTTATACTTCATCAATATTTTTCTATTCATTCACTTTAAATCAATTTAACTATAGCTAGACAAATAATAACCCTTTCGTCTAGCTTAGTAACTATTAAGGCTTAAGAACCTATTTTCAATAATTCATATGATTGGTCATCCATAAAATTGAAAACCAACAAAATATTTTAGATACTCTGGCATGACTAAATGACCTAGAGTCATCTCAGTGGACAACATACATCTCGAAGACCAAATCAACAAATTCAATGGTGACCAAATCAGTTAGTTGTGATCAGGTTGGACCAAATACAATGTTAAATAACCACACTGATCCTTTGTTTAGATTCATTATACTATTTCCATAATTAATTATATAATATGTTCATTAACTAACACAATGTTGACCACACCACCCAAGCCTAAATCAAACATGCAAACAATTTGGTAGCAACCTAAGGTCTTGTAGCAAGTTTCGATAACTGAAATCCTGTAACATGTCAGTTTGGTAGAAACCTGAGGTCCTATAGAAAATTTTAGTAATTTAATTCTTATAACATTCCATCAACATACCACTTGCAACCATGCCATGATATCAATGAACCATCACAACCTCCAGAATCCCATTAACATCAATGCCAACACAACTATCTCACTAATAACAATAATCTTACACAACCCAAAGAATCATATCCCCTTATTTTCTTAGCAATCCCTTAGGCTATGCCACTTACCTCTAGGGCTCCAACACAAGTTGGTCATGAATCTCACCATTGGGATTCCAGGGATTATCAACTATAGTTAAATTTATGATAAAAAATGATTATCGTCTACATAGCTATAATTATCACCTAATTCATGGTTTCATATTTCCATAATTCATTTACAATATACTCAGGGTTGCTCAGTCAAGGATAATTATCTTGATTGCCCAAATAAAATGGTATTTCACTGGGTAATTCATAATTTTGATACTTCATCTCTTTAACAATTTGAACAACACCTGACATTCAAAATCACTTCCAATTCCTCTCATCGAGTCATAGCTTTCTTGTGTTGAAAAAGGTAAAGCTTAAGTTGCATAATGTGTCGTCTTGATATACCAACTCCCCCAAAGCTTAATTAAACAAAACATAGATAGTAATCAACGACCATAATTAACATTATAAATAATATGGGTTAAATCACTTATGAAGATATTTTTCCTTAGCCTATTTAAGCCCCCTTGTTTTTCATCTCTTGTGGAGTCATAACCCCCATTCTTTTGGTCCTTCTCTTCTATAGCTAGTAATGTATTTTACTACAATTCAAAATTTAGTTAGACTTATAAATTTATATACATTAATCATTTTCATATACAATATTGGACCAAGGATCAAAATTGGGATATTACATAATATGGTTGCATGCTTAACTGAGACAATGTCTCTTCTTCACTTCACATATTGGTCATTAAAACGTGCTAAATTTATAAATTGTGATAAGAATTGATTTTTCGATAATTTATTACTTAATTAGAATTCATGTTCTTAATGATGATGATGTTGGACCAATATTACATACTTGCACAAGTATTTTTAGAAATAATCATATAATTTGCATGGTAGTACATTGTGACTAACCACACAACTTCCATTCAAAACCAATCCAAATCGATAGGACTTTCACATAATAAACTAAAATAGTCGTACAAGTCATTAGGATCATGGAAAAGATAATTTGGGAAGAAAACCATAGAGGGTGGTTTCCAATTGGATGTGCAAAATGGTTATGATTCTTGCATGGCACCAAATGTCAAAGAATGGTTGGAAACAATAAAGAAGAGAGAATCAATTATCTAAACCAAACTGTGATTTTTCAATTTGTTTGGTATATTTTGTTGCATGGATAACCGGAATTTCATTTACTAATCTAGGTTGTGAGCTAAATAATATATAATGGTTAGTTGTCGGCCAAATAAAAAATTATGATTGCAAAAGCAAAGCAAATATGCATGGAGAATATTAAATTGTAAACTAAATGTACAAATTATGATGTAGGTTTGTAACTGTTCATGATTTTTTAATCAAAATCCCAAGACACAAACTACTCTATTGCTCTGCGGAATTCAATTCAAAATTTGGAACATCAATCACAAACATGCAATAAGAAATAACAAACACACATATAGTATTTTTCCAGGGGAAAGAAATATGCTAAAAACTGTAGGGAACCAGTCCCCTAGGGTCAGTTTTGGGGCTAAAGGCACATGTTTTGTAAAAAGAATGTAAAGTCTCTGCATTTTGTGGTTGCGGAGCATGAAGATGTTAAAAGTCAAAAAGGGTTTCCACCCTTAGTTTAGGTAACTTGTGTCGCCTTTATGATATCCACCCTTGGTTCGCGAACCATGAGAATGTATAAAAAGAGAGAGTCTTAGAAGAGTCTAGGTAGTTCTTAGTAAATTTTTGGGAAATTGATTGGTGTAATGGGTATGTGAGGGCTAAGAGTGAAGAGTCTTAGCATAGGAAAGAGGCTCTGTAGATGTATGCACAGAGGCCTAGGGTAGAAGTCCACAGTTGAGTGCGCGGACCCCTACATCTATGTGCGCAAGGAAGTTAGAGCTTGTACTGAAGATCTGAAACATCAATAAAGAGAATTATTCTAGAGATACCTGTGTATGAGCTATTTTGCTTCTATTATGAATGTATTTGATTATTTTATGTTGAATACTGAGTTTATGATTTAGTGTTGTATTGATGTGCGAATATATGTGTTTTATTTTGTCATATGAACACAAGTAGGAATATTTGTTTACACGAAGATAATCATAATGCATGTTGAAGTTATCCAATACTTAAGTTAATCTGGGTAGACATAGAAGTAAGGGTAATTACAAACGCGCGTAAGTGTATAAATTTCCTATTTAGGGTATGCGAAGGACGATCACAGACCTTCACGAAGGTCTCGAAGCCGAATAAGAAAAGTATATCGATAAGCCCTAAAGGGCTTATCGGTCTGTGCGAAAGAAAGGTTAGGGTATAAAACGACATCACAACTATCTCAGGGTGTGGAAACTTGGTTCTTGCATCCCCCCATACATCTTTGGGTGATACTTCAGTCCGAACTCCACGGATTGATGCCAAAAGGGCCAGTAGTGTAGGGATTTTCTTAGCTAATTAACGATGAACCTGGGTCAGTGCCCATCAAGCCAACAAATGGTTATGTTGCTAGGATCGGGATCTACATAATGAGATGTGTGATTTCACATCACTGGAATCCAACTAAGAAGGAGATCGAAGATTGGTTGGATAGAAAGGTCCATGCATTTGTGGCGCAAGAGAACATGAATCCGCGATTAACGAAAGAACAGTGGTTGGACAGATACTTGTACATGGAGATACACGATATCTTCTTCTGTTCCTTCCTGGTCGAGTTGTATGAGTGGATCACGAAATTGGTAGATGGCCAAGGAATGTGGAGGCTTCACGGTACAATATTCTAGACGCCAGAGTTAGTATGAAGATTAGAAGCCTCTAAAGATAAGATCACATGCGTTGTCTATAATTGGCTTGATCGTATCATAGGAGGGTTCATGATAGAGTTTATGTTGGATGCCTCGGTCAGTTATAGCGAAGAAGAGCATCGCTTCTTCAAGGGGCTGCGAGGTAAGTATTTAAAGTCCTTAAATACTTGGATTAAGATTCTCTTGTGTGAAAAGCAGGTTATGCATCTACTTTGATGTTTGGGGCTATGTGAAGTGGAAGGAAATTCAGGAACAAAGGGAAAACAAGCCCTGAATATAGCCCGCTAATTGAACCTCCTCTGAGTGACAACAAGGAAAAAACACAAGCATCTCTGCAGACCATTGTTCAGTTGATAAATCAAGGGTTCTTGCGAATACCCTATCCATCCACACCACCTCTCTCTTCACCTCCACTGCATACACCACCACCACCTCTGCCATCGTTCAATATGGAAAACTGTGTAAATCTACCTGTGTTCAAGGGCTTGGGAAATGAAGATCCGGACCAGTTTTGGTTCATCACAAAGGTTGTATGGGAAGATGAGGGTATCACGGATGATCAAGTGAAGAAAGAAACATTGGTTAGTGCTTTGTAGGATCATGCGCTAATGTGATTCATTAAGTATTTCACTGATAACCCGATGTCCGCATTGCCAAATATCCAGGCCGCACTAAATAAGGAATTCAGTACACCTAAATCTGAAGCACAATCAATTGTGGGATTCAATGAGATCATGATGAAGCCTGGTGAGACACCATGGGATTTGGATAAGAGATTGAAGTGTACAATCCGTGAAGTTAACATGAATCTAACTGATGGGTAGCAACACGAATGGTTTGTGGCTTCACTCCTGCCTCACCTAAGGGTTGTGCTATCACAGCAAAATATTGGGACCCAGACAGAATCCATAGAAATTGTGATGAGATTACATGAGACACCGATGCAAGATGTTAATCTGGGGGTTTGGCATATTCATGTGCAGTTGCAGAACCTTTGCCTAAAAATGCAGATTCTGAAGGAAGATAGAACAACTCAACCCGAGGTGCATGAAGAAGTTTTGTGCCTGAAGTGAAAAAGTGAGGGGCATGACAAAGATCATTTTCCAGTTTTCGCAAATTATGTTGCAGTAAGGGGACCATTTCCTCTGAGGCTAGAAGCTCCAGCAGGCCCAAGTACAGGGCTCACGCTATGGTGTGCTATCTGTTAAGTAGCTAGAAAACATGCTACAGACAATTTCCATTTGTTGCAGAAATTCGCACAGACACTGCAACAACTCTTCTGCAACTTCTCTTAATTGATGGGTCATGATGAGGGTAATTGTCGTAGTTGCAAATTAATGATGGATACAATGCCTGCATATAGGGTGCAGGCAGAAAACCGACCTGTAGACCAAGCCACTGGGGGAGCGTGAGGAAAGTATCAGGGGCGCGGACGAGGCCGAGGTGGAGGAGGACTTGGTAGAGGTTCGGGGCAGGTCATTTGTTACAACTATGGGGGACCAGGACACTACGCATGAGACTGCCTGAATCTGATGCATTTTTCATGCTGCTATTGTACTCAATTTGACCATGCAATAGAATATTTCCCGATATTGCTAGCTAGGATACGTGAAAAGGGGGTGTAGCCTCAACAGCCGACTCAGAACCTGCAAATGATGAGGGCTAAGCCTCGTGAGGAATATCCTAAGGTAAATATTGTGCTACGGAGTGGAATGACAACTGGTGAAGATAAGGGGAAGCAACCTGAAGAAGGTGAGTGGGTCCGCAAAGCACTAGAAAAAGAGATAGATTTAATCTAGAATGCGTAAGAGAAATTTTTATGGAAGAAAATAAAATCTTCACTGAGTCCTTTACCTTAGGAAGTAAGGAAAAGCCAGCTGAAGAAATGAACCCCTTAATGATTACTACTTTCTTAGAGACTTGTATGAAGCTGTTGCACGATATTAAGGCTATGAAGGGACTACAAGAACTAATCAATAGGTGCACTAGGAAGGAAAATGTTACTGATGGACCACGCGTATTTAGGAAGATTGGCAGGCATAAGGCGAGAAGGGGGTGTGAGATGAGGCTCACTGCACAGATAGGAGAATATGAGATGGATCAAGTTATTCTAGATCTGGGGTCGGACGTGAATGTTTTGCCAAAATAGACATGGGAGAGGATGGGGAGACCTACACTACAGTGGTCTCTAATTCGGTTAAGAATGGAAAGTCAGCAAAAATCATCCCCATGGAAACATTGCAGGGATTAACGGTTGATATTGAGGGCACGAGCACACTAGCTAACTTTGAAGTAATAGAGATTGTGGATGACAACAATCCCTACCTCACATTCCTTGGGATCGATTGGGCCATTGACGTGAATGGGGTAATGAATTTGAGTAAGCAGAAGATGATATTTGAGAATAAATCGCTCCGCGTAGTGGTGCACCTAGACCTTGTAGAAGGACCGTGCCATACTGAACCAGTCTGCGATTATGAAAGTGATGATGATTTGGACCAGATTTACAAGATAACGACGCGAGATCAGGATTGGGTGGATTTGAAAGCAGATGGGCGTATTGCATGGGACCGCGAAAGTTCCTGCACATCAAATTTAGATGAAGAGTTGGAGGACTGGTAGAATCGACTACATGAAGTACCTATGCTACACTGTAATATGATGACCAAGTCGTTGCATTGTGTACCATTAGAGGTAAGAAATCTACCTTGCTACGATGGTTTAACTAATGTTGATAACTTTTTGGATGCATTCAAGAGAGAATTGCTAGAGAAGCATTGCTTCTAGGCTTTGGATTGGGCGCTGTGTGCTATGCCTGCAAGATGGTGGGGCACATACAAGAACAATTTTGATGATTGGCCTGTGTACAGAAAGATGATGAGAGTACAGTTTTGTCACCCACAAGTCCGGCTAACAGAAAAATATGATGGGAGGAATGACCTGCGCAACCATTTGGCCAAATTAACTGAATTGTATGGATTGGAGCCTCAGCCGGAGTGGGTACATCTGTTTTTTCATACCTTGGATGTTATATCGATGAATTGGTACTTGGAGACAGAGCTCCACCATGGCATTGAAGAATGGGATGTTTTGCGCCAAGGATTTTTTATGACATTCAACTTTGAGGATGGATTTGAATGTATTGATGAAGCATTGCAGGAGGTCAAGGCAGTGATCTTCAGGATACCACAGGATCCTCTAGATTTGATTCAACCTGATTTGACTACCCAACTGAGCCATGCGCTGGAGTGCTAGAATGTGACAGCAGAAGAAGAAGACGAAGACCTGAGGAAGATTAATATTCTAGAGACTGAAGGTCACTATGAAGTTGAAGGACCGCAACTAGAGAATCCAAACATCACTGTTCCGCTCAAAAATAGACAGGTGAACATTAGCACGGAAGAAGAGCTGAGGTTTGCAAAGACTGGGGACTATTGGGATGATGAAATGGTAGATAAGGTCGCAGAATTGCTCCACGAATATCAGGATTTGATCACTACGAAGTTTTCATATCTGAAAGGGATAATAAGGGACTTGGGTGTCATGAAGATCACTCTAAAATTGGACATGAAGCCAGTTAAGCAAAGGCCTTACCACCTCAACTCGAAGTATAAAGAAAAGGTCCGCTTGGAGCTGGATAAAATTCTTGCAGCAAACATTATTGAGCTAGTAGAAGAATCTGATTGGGTAAGCCATATAGTCATCGAGGAAAAGAAACAGAAGGATGAGATACGGATATGTGTAGATCTCAGGATGTTGAATGATGCTTGTGTGCATGATCCTTTCCGAACTTTGTTCACCGATGAGGTGCTAGATAATATTGGTGACCAAGAAGAATATTCATTTACTGATGGGTTCTTGGGGTACCATCAAATCAAGATGCATCGGAGGATAGAAGTAAGATGACCTTTGCGACTGAATGGGGATGCTTCCAGTATACTATGATGCCTTTTGGGCTGAAGAACAAGCTGACAATCTTCTCGCGCATAGTCATCGCAGCATTCAAAGATTTCATTCACAAATTTTTGGAGGTATACTTTGATGATTGGACAGTGTTTGGACTAGTAAAGTGCCATGTAGCAAGTCTGCGCTTGATGATGGATACATGTCGAGGTACCAGATCACACTCAATCTGAAGAAATTTTTGTTATGTGTCCCTTTTGAGATCTTGTTGGGTCACATGGTATGTAGACAAGGCTTGATGGTAGACCCTGTGAAGATCATGGTTATAATCAATTTGGAGGCACCAAGAAGTGTGAAACAGTTGTGCGCAACATTGGGGCATACAAGGTACTATAGAAAGTTCATCAAAAGTTATGCACAAATTACCACACCGATGGAGAAATTGTTAAAAAAGGATGCCACATTCTACTGGAATGAAGAATATCAGAGGAGCTTGGATGTGTTAAAAGAGAAATTGGTCACCGTGTTGATCCTAGTCTTCCCAGATTGGAAGAAGGAATTTCATGTGCATGTGGACACGTCATGTATTGTGCTGGGAGTAGTACTAACACAAGCTAGTTAGGCAGAATTGGATCATCCTATAGAGTTCACAAGTAGGAAGCTATCTAAAGCTAAGAAGAGATATTCAACGACAGAGCACGAAGGTCTGGCTATGGTATACGTGCTCCAGAAGTTCAGGTACTACTTGCTAGGTGGACACTTTAAGATGTATACAGACCATTCTGCATTGAAGTACTTGGTGAAAAAGCCTATGTTGGGGTGGAAATATGCAGATGGTTGTTGATGTTTTAGGAATATGATTTTGAACTTATTGTGAAACAAGGATGACTTAATTCTGGATCAAATCATCTGTCGCACATTGAAATAAGAGAGAAGCCTACTAATTTGGAGGAAGGACTACCTGACGCGCAGCTCTTTGTGGTGTGCATCACAGATAGACACTTTAAAGATATTATACATTTCCTGATGACGGGAACGACTCTAGAAGGATATACTAGCGAACAAAAGAAGGAATTGGTGGTACACACGATATACTTTTCTGTCATTGCAGGGCACTTGTATAAAATGGGATCAGATGAAATACTGCAATGTTATGTGCCAAAATTTGAACTAGACAACATCCTTCCTGAGGTTTGTGGAGGAGTTGCAGGAGGAAATTATGTGGGAAAAGCAACAACGCATAAGATTATACGCACTGGGTTGTGGTGGCCGACACTGCATAAGAATTCAAAAGCATATTGTAGGGCATGTGATGCATGCAAAAGGACTGGCAAACCATTGTGGAGGGATGAGTTTCCTCTGAATATGTAGATATCATTACAGTCATTCGAGAAATTGATGATTGAATTTGTAGGACCAATTCGGCCTCCAAGAAAGAAGATGGGTGCGTTGTACATCATCACCGCGACTAAGTATTTAACCAGATGGGAGGAGACGTAGCCTATGAAAGAATATACAAGCACAACAACAACAAAATTCATCTTTGAGTACGTGCTGACGAGGTTTGGTTGTCCAAAAATTTTGATGAGCGATCACGGTACACATTTTCTTAATGAAACGATTAGTGCATTGACAGAGGAATTTCAGGTTTACCATCAGAAGAGTATGCCATATCACCCACAGGCTAATGGGACGGTAGAAGCATTTAATAAGATATTGGAGAGCGTGCTGACGAAGGTTTTCAATGCACAAAGAAATGACTGAAATGTGTACGTATCCGCGGTGCTATAGGCTTATAGAACAACTTGTAAGAAACTGACTGGAAAAATGTCTTTTAGGATGGTTTATGGCATTGAAGCTGTGATCCCAATGGAATAAATTGTACCTAGTCTGCGCATAGTGGCATCCACAGGAATGGTGGATCGTGGAGTTCTGGAAGAAAGGCTTGCGCAGCTGACAGAACTGGATGAAGATAGATTCTTGGCTGGATTCCATCAGCAAGTTCAAAAGGATTGCGAAAAGGCATGACACGATTAGCACATCAAACTACGCACATTCAAGGTAAATGATTTAGTGTTATTATATGACAACAAGTTTGATAAATTTCTAGGAAAATTTCGGATGCATTGGCTGGCGCCCGATGTCATCAAGGAGATTACCGATGGTGGAGCAGTTGAGTTGGTGAAGTTGAATGGACAGTCGTTTCCAGGGAAGGTGAATGGTAGCCGATTGAAGCCATACAATGAGGATCTAGGCAGATGACTATATGGTGGAAGCATAGTCTTAGTGCTCTAGGCTGTTGAAAGGAGGCGCGGGACTATAAACTACATTGCTCGAGTTGTAGAGCTGCACGATTGGGGAACTACGTGGAATGGGGGGTTGTCACAGTGTCAGCAGAAGCGTGAGAGGAGCTATGCTATTGAAGGAGAGACCACGTAGGGCAGTCAAAAAGTGACCGTTGTGGTCACTGTTCATGATTTAATAGTGGGAAAATGGCTAAATGGATCGGGGGGGTGGCAATTAAGTCAGAATTTAAGAGTAAGATATTTGAAAATATGCTGCCACTCTAGCATTTATGAACAGATTTTGGGGGGAACGGTTGGATTCAAATTCGAAATTGCCTATAAATTACAAATTATTTCCCAACGGAAAACACATGATGTTTTGAGAATTGAGGTGTTGAGCTATCAGGCATGCATGAACCTTGACTATTTCGAGGCTTTAGTAGCGAGTTTAGTGTTTGGGAAATTGTCGAAGGAAACTCAGGAGCTCTTAACTAGCATCATGCCCACACTTGTGGAGACCGCAAGTGTTGGAGAAGTGTTGGATTGAGAGGGTCTGACCTAGGTTCATCATTAATTAGCCAAACAAATCCCTACACTACTGGCCCTTTCAACATCAGCTCGCGGAGTGCGGACTGAAGTCTCTCCTGAAGTAGTATGGGGGGATGCTGTTACCAAGTTTCCACACCCTGAGATGGTCGTGATGTCGTTTGATTCCCTCTATCCTTGTCTTCACGCAGGTTGCTTCGCTCTAGGGCTTGTAAGAGAAACCCTGCGTTATGCTCTTTAGTACCTCTGCGAAAGGATGTGATCATCCTTTGTGCATCCTGAGCCTGTTGCTTAGGTACTTTCGCGCTGCTATGGCAGCGTGCCATACAAATTCCCCAATTAATCTAAGTGCCTTGCTAATTTTATCAAATAATTATAGTTATCCCCATGTAAATAGATATTCATATATGCGTTCAGTTATTCAATGTAATTGCATTCATTCGTGCACCATATAAGCATAATAAATAAAATTCATACATAACATATCAAGATGCATCAACGGAACAAAGACACAGAAATTGTAGAATATCTCTCTTTATTAATATCTCCTGAGTGGTTACAAAATCTGTCCACCTTGATCACACAACTACTGGGGTCCGTGCACTTAGCTACAGACTTCTACCCTAGGCCTCTGCACACTCAGCTGTAGAGCCTTTACCTACGCTACAGCCCAAGACTTAGAATTCTTGTTCTAAAGTTATAATTCTATTACATCATCCATCATTATCTGTCTCCTTCAAACTACTTAGAGCTTATCTCTTTTTATACAATCCCATGGTCTGCGGACCATGGGTGTTTCTCTTACAACCGACTTTACTTTTACAAAAATAAGGATGGACTACCCTTTATGACACACAACACCTTCACACTCCATGACCACAAATTGTGGAGTCTTTATAATAATATGACAAAAATTGACTTAAACCTGGGCTTTTAGCCCCAAAACTGCCCTTACGGGATCCTGCTCCCAAGAACCCCCCAACACAAACATTGTGACTAGCCCTCGAGTCACTTAGTAGGCACATAGATCTTTGCGCGAAGCCCGCCCAGCTCGACCTTGATGACCGCAACTTCATATGTGCACTGAGTTACTACCTACTTCACATCTTCGACTATTTTCTCGGTTACTGCCCCTGCGCTATCATCCTGAAGTTGTTGTTGTGTCACTTGTAGAGTCGCAAGCTTTCCTTCAATGTTTCCTATGGCTACGTAAGCTTCCTCCAACCAGGGCTTGAGTCGCGCCTTCAGCACTACTTCCTTGTGCAGCACTACGTCCACCTATTCCTTCAGTTGATTGGCTTCCTGTAGCTTGGCTAACCTCTGTGTCAGTGCAACTATTCGCGTTGTGCCCTTAACTTCATCATAACGTTGTTGGAGTTCGCACGCTTCCATTTCTAGCCTCTGGATGTTTGGGTCCTCCTGCAAGCTGGTTAGGGCCTCAAAAGATTGTTCAAACAACTGTGTGCAGTCCGCTACTACACTTTCCACTGCTGCAATTTCTTCAGTGACAACAGTCACCCGTTGTTCCTTTACCTCTAGCGGTGTTGAAGGCTGGGACCTCAACTTGAGCTCTGTAATCTCTAGGTTTAGCTCCAACCAAACCCGCACCATCTCTGCCCGAGTGTTGTGCACCCCTATGGCCAATTTGTAGATGCATACCTTCTCCTTATATTTTAGATTAAGACGGTAAGGCCTTTGCTTAACTAGTTTCACGTCTGTCTTTAACGTGATCTTCATCATTTCTAGGTCCCTGATTATTCCTTTCAGATCCGTAAACTTGGTAGGGAATAAGTCCTGGTATTCGTGGAGCAATTCAATGACCTTATCCACTATCCTGTCATCCCAGTAGTCTTCAACCTTCGTGAATTTGGGTTCTACTCCGTACCAATGTTTACTTGTTTCGTTTTCAGTGGCGCAGTTATATCACGGTTCTCAATCTACGTCCTGTGAACCTCACGGTGACCTTCTGTTTCTGGAATGTTAATCCTCCATGTATCCTAGTCCTCTTCTCCAACGATTATATTATAGCATTCTAGCGCACGGCTCAACTAAGTAGCCCATTCAGACTAAGCCAGGTCTAAAGGATCCTGCGGTATCCTAAAGATAGCTGCTTTCTCCTCTGTAGCACTTCATCAATATTGTCAAACCTGTCCTCAAAACTGATGGTCATCATAAATCATTTGCGCAGGATATCCCATTCGCCTGTCCCATGGTAGAGTTCTATTTCTATATACCAATTCATTGGGATAGCATCCAGGGTATGACATAACAGGTGCACCCACTTAGGTTGGGGCTTTTCTCCATAAGCCTGGGTCCATTTGACCAGATGTTCACGTGGATCATTCTGCCCATCATACTTGTCTGTCAGTCACATCTTAGGCTTCCCAAATTGTTTTCTCATCATCCTCATACATTCATGTCAATTGTCAAAGCTTCCCTTGTGCATACCCCACCATCTTGCAGGCGTAGCACGCAGTGTCCAGTCCAAGGCCTGGAAGAATTTCTTTTCTGGTACCTCCCTTTCAAATGCATCCAAAAATATATCTACCTCATTTAGACCATCATAAGTGGGCAGATTTCTTACCTTTGATGAGACACAGTGTTGATCCAGGTGGATGTTGGTGGCCACCCACCTATCCCATTTGGACCCCCACAACTTTCTCTTTCATTTTTTTCTGTTTCCTTAATTATAGCATAGTTTACTATTTTTAGCAGTTTTTTGGGTCCTAAACTTCCGGAGCCGTTTTGAGGCCCTAAACGACGTTTTTTGGGAAATCCACCGCCAGCGATATTTCTTTCTAAAAAGCGTCTTTTCCGTCGTAGTCCTCGGAGAGATCTTTCCAACGGGCTATCATGCGTGTCAAATGGAGATAGTACGACCAATTCGCGACCCCGGGAAGTTGATGTACCAACTTACCCAAAAACGGGGCCCACAATTTGGTGTTTCATCTTCTAGGGTTAGGTTTTGGAATGTGAAGGGTTTTCCATTGTTTCTCAACAATAAATAGGCCCTCGAGCCTCATTGTAACATAGTTCAAAATAGTTCAGAGGCATGTAGCCGACACATCTCTTCTCAGAGATAATCTACCATCGCCCTAGCTGGGTTATTTCTATTTGTAAGCATATTTCAGTATTCTCCATTAATGTAATGAAGTATTATTTCCGCTGCTTCTCTATTTTTATGGTTATCGCATCTCTGTATTTATGGTTATCTCTGTAATCTATTGTGTTCCTGCTTAAATCCGGATCAGTGGTATCAGAGCGGTCTGCTTTTTCTTTGTTTTTCTTTGCATGTCCCCAACGAGGTCGGGATATAAGGAGTTAGGGCTTGAATTGGTCAAACCTTTGCAAGACCAGCCTCGCAAATCTCGACGACCTCCCATGGTGGATGAGAAGAAAGACGAGGGGGTAGGAGATCCTATCAGAATCTTGCTCGAAGAAGCCCTCAAGCGGCAAAGGAACGCGATGATGGATAGCTTTGCGCAGATCCTTCAACGGCTAGCCAGAGGCGACACATCGGCATCAAACAGCTACTCTGGAAACGCCACACCATTTAAAGTACAAGTTAATTTTGAAATCCCCATCTTCGAGGGTCAAATAGACGCAGATGCCGTAGATAAATGGTTAAATCTGCTAGATGGGTATTTTTCTGTTCATGAATTTTCAAGTCGGGAAAAGATTGTTTTCGCTCTTCTCAAAGCAGCCCCCCACGTCAAGGACTGGTGGGAAACATACTGCGAATAGAAGGATGAAAGTACAGGCTCACTGTTTTCAGCCGCACCCACTTGGAATGACTTTCGGGATGCCATCAAGGAGCAGTACTACCCTGTCAAAAGCTATGAGGACAAATACATCAAATGGACCACACTGCGGCAGGGACGAGACCAAGATGTGCCGGAGTTCACAAACATTTTTCATACCCTTCGCACACAATTGGGTATCAAAGATTCTGAGCTGCATCTGGTACTCAAATACCACGGCTGCCTACACAGATACATCCAGGAAGAGATGGAGTTCTTGAACATCTCCTCACTCGGCACAGCATACCAATACACTGTCAAAATCGAGCAAAAGTTCAAACAAAAGAAGCGAGACTTTGGATCTGCAAATTTGAAGCCCAAAGGACAAAGCCAAGGCAGGGTGACCCAAGAAAACCCGTTGAAGCTGCAAGAAAATTACAACACCACAAAGTCAAAGAAGGACACAGGAAAGTGGTGTGAATTCCACAAGAGTCCCACTCATAACACAAGTGAGTGTCAGACCAAGCAGTTGTTGGTGGCCAAGTTGAAGGCTTCCGAATCAAATGCACATTCCGACCCTGAGCCAGAACCCGACAAGGGGAATGGCAAAGGGAAGCATATCATTGATGCAGATCCCAGTGCCACTGTTGCCACTACCAAGATCTAGAAGAATGAGCCCGAAGACCCAGAGGAGGGGGAGCATATTTTCCACTCACAGATGTGGGTGAAGGGTTTGCCGCTGTAATTCATTGTCGACAGTGGCAGCCAAAAGAACCTCATTTTAGCAGAGGTCGTGAAGCGGTTGGGCCTACCAACTACACCATACCCACATCCATACAGTATCGGTTGGCTTCACGAAGGACGAGATCTCAAAGTTTGCCAGCAGTGCCACCTTCCCTACAGCATCAAGCCCTTCACAGACGAGGTATTGTGTGATGTTACACCTCTGGATGTTTGTGATGTACTATTAGGCCAGCCATACTTGTGGAGGCGACACGCTGTGTATGAGTCAAGGCCTCGCACTGTCATCATTTCTTTGGATAATTCATTATACAGGATACCGGAGGTAGCCCCACCTACCGCCACCTCTTTGATCACTGCTAAGAAAGGCAGCAAGCTCATCTCACAGACTAGGAAATTTATTTTCTGTCTGGTTCGCTCCCAAAGTAAGGGGAAGATCATTGCTACATCTATGACCCCCGCAAAGGGTTCCTCCACACAGCAGCAGCAACATAGGGATACAGTCGTGACAGAACATAGGAACAACTTCTCCTTACTCAGAGGGGTACCACACAAGTTTCAGGTGGGCGACAAAGTTTGGTTACATTTGCAGAGGGAGCGCCTTACCAGAACCCATCAGAAACTCAGACCACTTCGACATGGTCCTTACACTAGTAACAAGGCTACGAGAAACAATGCTTTGAAGCACAACATTCCTCCATTCCTTCGCTTGCATCGAGTGTTCAATGTGGACCATCGTTGACCATGCTCCCCACCATTTCTGGACACATCAGAGATTGCAGAATAGCTCACCAGAGACCCATCTCTGCAGAAGCTTCCTCATCTCAGGGAGGAACTCAATGCAATGGAGACCATTACTTCCTAAGGGGGGAGGAATGATCCAGGTGGATGTTGGTGGCCACCCACCTATCCCATTTGGACCCCCACAACTGTCTCTTTCATTTTTTTCTGTTTCCTTAATTATAGCACAGTTTACTATTTTTAGCAGTTTTTTGGGTCCTAAACTTCCGGAGCCGTTTTGAGGCCCAAAACGACGTTTTTTTGGAAATCCACTGCCAGTGATTTTTCTATCTAAAAATTGTCTTTTCCGTCGTAGTCCTCGGAGAGATCTTTCCAACGGGCTATCATGTGCATCAAACAGAGATAGTACGACCAATTTGCGACCCCGGGAAGTTGATGTACCAACTTACCCAAAAACGGGGCCCACAATTTGGCGTTTCATCTTCTAGGGTTAGGTTTTGGAATGTGAATGGTTTTCCATTGTTTCTCAACAATAAATAGGCCCTCGAGCCTCATTGTAACACAGTTCGAAACAGTTCAGAGGCATGTAGCCGACACATCTCTTCTCAGAGATAAGCTACCATCGCCCTAGCTGGGTTATTTCTATTTGTAAGCATATTTCAGTATTCTCCATTAATGTAATGAAGTATTATTTCTGTTTCTTCTCTGTTTTTATGATTATCGCATATCTGTATTTATGGTTATCTCTGTAATCTATTGCATTCCTGCTTAAATCCGGATCAAGTGTAGCGGTCGGGCCATCATGTTGCAATTCAGCCTAGTTACTTCATGTAACCGATTCGGCTAATGTTCTATTTCTTCATTGGAGTTCGAAGTGTAGGAAATCTCGTGATCCCATGTAATCCATTCATCCGTGGTGGGATTCACCCAATCTTGGTCTCACATTGTTATCTTATATATATATATTCTAGGTCTTCATCACTCTCATAATCGCGGACAGGTTCAGTGTAACGCTATCCTTCAACAGGATTGAGGGGTACTATTACACACATCTATTTCTTCTCAAATATCATCTTTCACTTCTTCAGATTGATTACCCCGTTCATATCAGTAGCCCAATCAATTCCCAGGGTGCGCAAGATAGGGATTGCTGTCATCCACTATCTCTATTACTTCAAAGTCAGCTAGTGCGCCCGCTCCCTCAATATCCATGGTCACCCCCTGCAGTCGCCCCATGGGGATGATCTTTTGCCGATTCACCATCCTTAGCTGAATCAGAGACCATTACAGCGCAGGCCTCCCAATCTGTTCCCAAGTCTATTTTGGTAGGACATTTGCATCTGACCCGAGGTCTAAAATGTCTTGATCCATTTCATACTCTCCTATCTGTGCGGTTAGTCTCATCTCCTGTCCCATCCTTGTTTTATGCTTGCCAATCTTTCGTACTACACGCAGCTCACCTGGTGCAGTTCTAGTGCATCTATTGATGAGTTCTTGTAATCCTTTCACAGCCTTAATGTTGCACAACAACTTCATACAAGTTTCCAGGAAAGTTGTGAGCATAGAGGGGTCCATCTCCTGCTCAGGCTTATCCTTTCTTCCTGAGGGGGAGGCCTCAACAAAGCTCTTCTTAGCTTCCATGAAGGTTTCACGTGCACACTCCAAATCGAACTCAGCCTCCTTCGCCAGAGCTTTACGGACCCATGCACTATCTTCTATCTATTTCTCTTTTTCATCTCCCATCGTGATTCCACTTTTGAGCACTATATTTACGTTTGGATCTTCTTCGCGTGGCTTAGACCTCATCATCTACAAGTCTAGAGTCAACGAAGGTGGAAGTGCCCCTTTGTCACGTATCCTAGCTATCAGTGTAGGATAGTCTTTCATTTCATGATCAAACAGTGTGCAATACTTACACGATGGACATGTTGGGTTAGCGCAATCACGGGCGTAGTGTCTGGTCCCCCGCAATTGTAGAAGATCAACTGTCCCCGACACTGCCAAGTCCTCGTCTGCTTCCCTGAAATTTTGTCTACGCCATCCCTGCACTTTGGTCAAGGGGGTGCATTTTAGCCTAAACTCTATAGGCGATAGTTATTCCCATCATCAGTTCATAGATCCTACAATTATGCTCATCATGCCCTACTGATCTACAAAAGTTGCAAAACAGTTGTTGCAGTTGTTATCACTCAGAAGTCTTCCCTAGAAGTTATCAAAAGAAGGAATAATCCGAGGTAACCACAAACCTAATCTTTTAGGCTCAGGTTCTAGCCAACCTAAGTCCAGAGAGGGCTCTCTCTTTATAATTTAACTTTGTTTCTATTAGATTTTAGGCTAGTTCTTAGTGTTCATAAGGATTTTGATTTTGATTGAAAGTTGGGAGGTGGAATTCTAGGAACAGATGGGTAGATCTAGTTTTTTCAAGCCATTGGGATATGGAGTCAATAAAAGGATAGCATAACTGGATCAAACCATTAAAGGGAGTGTTTACAAGGCAGGCTAGCGAAGCAAAAGGAAAATCTTCAAAGGGCTGATGGATGGAATGGTTCTAACCAGGGTAAAAGGGCACTTAAGAATCCTTGGACCGAGATTAGAATGAGGAAAAAAAATAATCATTAACAAAGATAAATTGAGAATCCTTTGCCACATAAACCACAAGGAAACTACGGAAGCTAAGGAGCAGCAAATAATTTTGTAGCTAAGATAGTTTAGCAGAAAACATTAAGAATGTAAACAGTCAAAACATAGTGCATTGATGCAAATTCTGAAATTTCATTCCTAGTTTAACATTCAGATTTCATAGAAACACATATGATTATTAGGAAACATAAGGAAAAACAATAATAAACACGAGAGAATACTTATTTGATTTTCGCTTTACAAAAGAATCCTGTAAAATTTCTGAGCTTTATTCCATGATCTAACAAGCCAATCCAGTTTTTCGATACAATAAGACTTTGATTTGGAAGAAAAGTCTACATAAATGTCTTTGAATCCGCACTAAATGCTTCGAAATGTGAAGTATTTATACAAAAAAGATCACAAAATATCTCATAACAGTTTGAGAATTAATTAAGGAAATAAAAATATCTTCAAGCATGAAGATAGAGACAGATGGAAAATTGTATCATGATGTCCCTCTTATTGTGGCAGTGTTGGTTGTTGCAGTTGAATTTTGAGCCCTTTAAGCTCGCTGATATTTGTAAGCTGGAATCATCTTTATCTTTAGTCTTTTACTGATACTTTTTAACATGTTACTCTTTGACCCTATTCATCTGTTTCATCTGCTGCCGTCAGATTTACTGTGGTAACTTATAGTAGATCTGTCATATTTTCCCAACATTCATCCTCAGGTAAATTTACTTTGAACATTCTTCTATATATTTCATCTGCCTCTATGTATTTGACAAAATTAGGCTTGGTGACAAATAGATGTTTCACCTCATGCTCTAGGAAAGACAGATTCTCCAAAGTATCATACAATACTTTCCCTATTGGCAAGGCTTTGATCCCTGAAGTGCTTGCTTGCTCTTTGGCCAACTTTCTTAATCTATTAGTGTACTCCAATTGGGTCATAAGTTTATCATGGATGACCATTGGACCAAGAAGGACTTTATCCCTCAAAATCTGAAACTTTGCGATGAATCTGTCAATGCCCACCTGCATGTTATGGCATTTTCCCTCTAGGTTTACCATTAGGTTTCCTTTAGAAAGAACCTTTTTAACTTCTATGATGGCTTTAGTTCTGTCCTCTACACTAAGCTCATTAAGCTCATGCCTGTTCCTGCTATTCAAGAAGTGGATGAGTCGATTAGCATCCTCAGGCTGGTCTCCTAAATCTTCCCTTACTTTCTTAATAGCCTCAGTGGCCACTTTCACCAATTCTTTTTGCTCAAATATTACTTGAATTTATGGCCAAATATCATTGACAGAGTCAATGATATTGGCCCAGAGCATCTCTTTGGTCTATCCTAGTGGCTTTTGTAGAGTTAAATATTTTTCTAGGACCTTAATCTTCTCACCCATCCTGAGGGCTTTCTGTGTTTCTTATCTTTGCTAAATCTGGGCAAGCCTACAGGCAGTTTCTAAGCTTGCCACTTTCTCCTTAAGCCTTTTTAGTTTTGCTGCCTGGATGGACATTTCCTCGATGGCTTTCACTAGCTCTGCTGTCTTTTCTATTGAAGTACCTGCTGTTGTAGACTTAGTTGTGACTGGCAGTGCTGTGGCAGGTGGAGCTGTTGGTGCCAAAGATGTTGCTAGTGTTGAAGGAACTATAGTTGTTACTATGGGAATGGCAGTTGTAGAAGTGGTGGCCAATTCACTTTGTTTGGATTGAATCAATGTGTCCAATTCTTTCTCTGTTTCTTTCAACTGGTCATTTAGCTTTAGGACCAAGTCCATAAGCTCTTCTTGTCCTTTTTGTGTCTCTATGACTTCTGTTATTTGTGGATGATGCAATGGTGGAATCTTGAGTTGCTTCTTCAAAGCAGCTATGTCATCATTTTTCTTCTTTATCAGTCTTTTGGTGGCCTTTACATCTTTGGGATCATGTCCCAACTCAATGATTAAGTCCTCTAAGGACTTGATTCTGGTGTCTTTTGCCTATGAAGAGGCCTTCTCCAATTGGAACTGAGTTGATATGTTATTTAGGGAATTTTGCAATTGATGAGATGCGATGGCTTTCCCTGTCAAGGTGGAGTAAATCATCTCCCCTGTCTACTTGTGCAGCTCAATCTAGTCAATAGGATGTATGTCCTTTTCCAGTACTTCAAAATCTATCCTTTTGAAGTCCGCTGCTATTCTTGGTTGTTGAGTAGTAGGCTTCATAAATGTCATTTGCATTTTTCCCTCTTTCACATCATAGGCTGACATAAGCCTAGTTTGGTTTGTAGGTGCCATATTTAGGTACTGTGCATAAGTCTGGGCTTTTAGCCTCTCATTCCTGGCCTTTATATCATTTTACCTTTCTCTGATGTCTTGGTCCTTGTCAGCTGGCATCCTAAATGAGGACACCTCAACACTCTACTGCCTTTCCAACATTTGAGTGTGAGATGTGGAAGGTTCTAGTGTGCCCCTAGAGGGAGTCGTAGGCCTGCTTCTTTCTCTCTCTGTGTTGGTGGCCCCAACTATTTCTTTTGTGAATTCCTATTCAGAAATAGGATTTAACCTTTGCCTTTTGACTAGGCTGGTCTCTGCATATGTCTATGTGGTTGCTCTGCCTAAGGTAGTAGCCTCTTCCCTATTTCTTTTGAGGTTTTTCTCCTCATTTAGAGGAGTTTTCAAGGTAGGGGGAGTACGCATGATGGGCTCTAGTATTCCTATTTGATTTAATTCCTTTGATATGCCTGGCTATTCTGAATCTTCTTTCACCTGGGACTCTTCTTCTATATGTGACTCAGTTTGTGCCTGTGATTCTTCTTGGATTTGAGATTCTCCTTGGGCTTGAGATTCTCCTGGCACCTACAGGAAAGAACCCTCATCAAGCCTTTCATCTAAATAAATTAGAGCATTTTCAACTCCAACTTCAGTGCTATCCTTGTCCACTAAATTATTCTCCACCCATTCCAATTGATTTGCCTATTTCTCTATCTTAGGGATTTGGTGGTGAATGTAGGCAGCCATCTTATTTTTCTGTCTTTTGTTGTAGATGAAGTCACAGGGATCATATCTCCACATGAAACATTGTTTTAGTTGAATTCTCTAAAGGATTTGTTCTACTTCTTTACTAGCTTCTCTGCTATTACACACAAAGGGGCCTAGTTGATCTTTGATTCTGAGTTGGGATTTCTTTTTGGCTTTAACAAAATGCACCTCAACTGAGTTGATTATCTGCTTGTAGTACTCTAGAGAAAATAACCTCATTGGGATGTATCTGGTCAGTTTATATGGGGCCAACTCACAGCCATAGATCCTATTTTCTGTGTGATTTTGGTACAAGTACCAATCTCCCACTTTGTGTTGTTTTGAAAGCTGCAGGATCCTCTTGATATCTGAACTGGTTCTTGGAGGACTTCCCAGAAGCATGGTCACTACTGGATGTACAAAGAGATCTATGAAGTCTGTGTATGGATATGGTGAGTCATACCTGTGGATCAAAGGAGTCTAGAAAATCACTGAACTAGGATGACCTTTGGTATCACGCTTTTGGAGAGTGAAGGGGAACGTGTCAGCTTGGTAATATAATAAAAGGTGGTACAAAACTGAAGAATACTTAAATACTCTCTCAGTACTCATTCTAAGGAATTGTTCATGCATTTTGTTAGCTATGAACTTGGCATAATCATACATGACAGCAAGAGGCTGTCCTGGAGAGAAAATGGACATGAAGGCTAAGATGATTTCATCTGTGTACTCACTAGTAGTATAGCCTAAAACACAAGAAATCATCGCTACTATGTCCTGACCAAATGGGGAAAATATGGTAGCCACATATGGAGGAGGATATTTTGGGATATGCTTTTCCTCCCTGATGAAGGTTTGGAACATTTAAGCAAGCTTGGGAGTGGTAAGCTTAGGGAATCTGTCTAGTAGGTCTCCAATTGAAATAGGGGCTAAATTCTACCCTAGTTGTAGTTGCAACATTTCATTGATTGACTCGACAGTGATGGAGAAACGAATGGTTTGGTTAGGGAACATCACTGCTCTTTGACTGGGAATGTAGTTTGCATGGAAATAATGGACAATCTCTGGAAAGATGTGCACCTTAGGGAATTGGTACTTGGGAAAATTAGACTCCCAAAGACCTATTTTGTCAGCATGGTTTAGGTATTGGTCTTTGTATTGACAATATAATTTGAGACGAGATTCATGGACAAAGGTGTTCTTGATTTGGAATTCTTTATCAACAAGAGGAAGGTGGTCCAGGGCCATTTGAGGGGTGGTAATTTGTCTGACATCCATGGCAATTGGGGAAACTATCCTTAGTTCTTGTGGATTTAAAAATGGGGGAGGTAAATTTTCAGTCTTTAAGGTAATGGTGGGTCAATTCCAGGTGGGTTTTATGTTACTAAAGTTCTTCTTTAATTTCAATTTAAGAAGACTTAATGACTAGTTTGGAAATTGACAGGGTTTTCAATGGATTCTGGCTTAAATACCTGGAATTTGAAGAAACTGGGTCTGAACCAGGTGAATGGAAATTCTGAACAGTTGAAAAGGCTTCAATTAGGCTAGAAGGCAATCTAGGAGCTTTTGGAGTCTTCAAAGTGCGAGTGTACATGGGTTGATGGCTTTCAACATTCACAGATGCATGCATGGGAGATTATAGTTAGAAAAACCAAAAAAACAATGATTTAGGGATTTTTTGGATTTATGCGTGGTGAGCACCAGTATTGTAGCAATAATGCTGCAACTCCTGGGGCTTCCTACTTTACTTTTATCAACCCGGTAGTTCGTAACAAACTTGGAAACGATGGTGTTGTATGCACAAGTATTAGTTCTTACTGCAGGCTGTCACTTGGTTAGCCAGTGCAAGATCACTAGGAGCTCAAGCCAACTTCTATGAATTCCAAAAGAAGCTTTAAATGTGATGAAAGAAAGGAAAAATGACTCTACAGAGGCTATTCTACTTGTAGAAAGAGAAAGAAGACTGAAATGTGAAGTAAACCTAGCAAACCCTAATTTACCGACTAACCCTACTTTTGCAAAAAGAGAGGTGAAAATCTAGGAAAGGAGTGCCATTACCTACTGAGGAAGTAAACTACACCTATTCAAGCTATTTCTAGAAGGAAATAAGAAAAAAACATTTTTTTTTGTATTTTTATGTATTTTATGTGAAATTGTTATGCATGTAATTTATTTGTTTGTGGATGTGGCAGTGATTAGGTGGTGATGGAGGGTGACTTTGGGATTTGCAGAGGTGTAGGAAGGTGTGGAGGGGTCCTAGGAGGCCTCTGGCAACCTTCTGGAGGCTTTCCCTGCAATTGGACTTCAAAAAGTCACTTATAGGAAATTCTACAGGAGGCTACAGGGGATCTATAGGAGGATGTCGAGGGCTGTTTTAGAGGGTTTAAAGGTGGGAAAATGGTGGGAAAGGGTAGCTTAAGAGTAGTGGGATGTGTTAAGGTGCCTAAAGTTCACCAGGGATGATTAGGAAAGAAAATGATGGTTGGATTTGTTCAAGAGACGAGAGGAAATCTTATGAGAAAAGTGCAGGAATTAGGGAAGATTTGTGAAGGGTTGTGAATGTCCGGTGAAACATGTAGCAAAAGAGATGGTGATGGTAGCTTTATTGACTTATTATGAGCAGAGGTGTACTGTAAGAGAGCTACAAATCAAAACATTGAATCTGAGCAAGAAAAGAACTAGCTGCACCAAAAACAGAACTATATCTCATGTTAACCTAAATTCTGATCTAGGAAAATAAAATGCTAAATAGTGCTATATGGAAAGGAAAGCATGGAAAGATATTTATTTCAGAAATAGAAATGAGCATGGCAAAATAGATTTGAAGCAAAGCATTAACCTCTAAATCAAATTGTAACACTAGAAATTGCATGGAGGAAGCAAAACTGTGTTTTTATGGCAACAAGCAGATCTTGAACATAGTTCATGGTCCCAAAGGGAGGAAAGCAGGTCAAGGCTCTATTGATGGCCTTCTTGTATCTTTCTCTTACCACTATTTAACCTACTTCAGCAACTGAAATGGAAACAGCTATGTAAATCACCAAAAATCAACCTATTTAGTAAGGAAGAAATCTATCCAACAGCAATTAATTCATGAACTGAAACAAAACATATAAATACAAAACAAGAGGTGTTGGGCAGCTTGGGTTGGGCCCTAACCCAAGAGCTTCAGCCCCTAAAAGAACTCTGTGTTGGCTCAAAAAATATTTCATCTCCATTATCAAAATAATAGTCACATTACATAAATATGTTCACAAAATTAAGCTCGAAATGAGCTGAGAAAAAGCTGCAACAAAAGTGTTACAGGGAAAAGTGTCTATATAGAACTGCTCTATCCCACTAAGGTGTGACAGCTGCCTTAGAAACAAACAGAGCAAAGCTACTTTCGTTTTTCCTTTATGAATTATAGATAGAGAGGAACAGAAAGACCAACCTCTGTCTTGCGCTAATCTCCTGATTTGATTCCTCTCTTCTTTGATAGTCTTCAGCTACCTGCTCCCTTGCATGCCCAGCTTCACAAAGTACCTGTAAGATCACAAAAGCATAGCACTATACAAAGAGATGGATCTATAATCATAAACAATCTAGGATCAGATGTAAATTGACCATACAAATGTAGCAAGCATCAATAACACGAGAGCATGGAGGAAAACTTGAATAGCTTTTATTGATAAACAAGAAAAGAGCCAAGAGGAGTTACAACCAGTTGTTCTGACCCAGCATCAACCTCCCAGCAAAGAAGCACCTCTTCACCTCAAACAAAGCTTAGATCACCCAACAATCTGATGTTTGTCTCAAGAAACCAACAACAATTCCTTACAATATGCAAAATTCCAGCCTCTGGATCTTCGGGATGAGGGATCCATATATAGATGTCTGTAATGGAGATGAGTCAGCTCATGATTTGATTAGTGTCTTCCCTCTGATAGTTCTTGCTTCCACTTGGAGATTGATGGTCTCTTACTCATCCTTGGTCGAATTCAGTGAGGCAAGTGTCACTAGAGAAGATTCCTGGAAGCTTCCATTGCCTCTCCACCTCGCGGAATGACACTGCCATTTGTCATTTCTCGCCCATTGCACCCCATAGAAGGGATTTTTGAAATGCAACGCACCCACACAGTGTATTTAGGTGAGATGCAACGCACTTGGCCAGTGGAGCAGCTGAAATGATCCTGTTTTGACCAATTCTGAGCATTTTTTCATGGAGAACTTCTGGGAGAAGCTGTAATCTATTGACCTTGTTCCTTTAGGGGTTAGAACAACACTTTTAGGGACTTAGGAGCCCTTGGTTTATGGACATTTCATGCTTGGGGTTGTAGGGCCCAAAAATGTCTATAACAAAAAGTGCGAAAATTTTACTAACATCCAACAACCTAATGAGGCCCTAAGCCTCTCTATTTATACTACTATAGCCCCCAAAAAATCTCCTAAAATCAAGGAGGCTTGGCTCCCAAGACTTGAGATAGACAACAATTCCTCTTCACTTGCTCGGTTGCCCCTTTGATGCATTGATGTGGCTGCTTGTGCTCTGAGCCTTCTGAAGGAGGATTCGAAGTAGGGAGTCATAAATGAGGAGGAAACCCTCCTACAAATCCTCTCCCTTGTTTTCCTCGAATATTGGCTGCCAAATTCTCATTAAACCTTTGATTTTGTCTCAAAATTGACCAAAAATCTACATAAAACACACATTAGACTTCTTGGCATAATGACTAACCCAACTCACTCTATTAGCATAAATATAATGCAATAAACTAATGAGAATGGCAGATTAAGCTAAGTTAGGAGGCCAAATGAGCCCATATAATCACCCATTTATGGGGCTCATCAATGCGCAAAAAGTCAATTTGGCGGGTACAGGTGAACAGTAACTGTTTGTCGTGTAGCGGGGTGAACAGTGACTATTTTGGCAGGTAGCGGGCTAGCGGTAAGTGGTTTACTTCACATATATTTTGGGTGCTTGGCGGTATTGGGAGGGGGCTTCCCGATTCCATTCATCGAGCGCCACGTTGCCTCGGGGGCCTAGCAGAAAATAGCCCATTTCGGGCGGGTATCGTTCAGATTTCAGGCCCTTCCAAAATCACCATGGGTCGTTAGATGGAGAGGGGGGAGATCGTGCAGTGGTTGAGCTTGGGAGTTGCATGGAAGGTAATGGGGGTGCCCGACGGGCCATTAAGCACGACAGTTTTAACTTAATGATGGGTTAAGGTGGGGATTAAGGTATCGGGTGGGATATGATTGGTGGATGGGTTGACTTTAATTAATTGCAAATCGATTAATTATGTCAATTAGTCAGTGTTGGATAAAGTAAAGTTTATATTTCAAACTTTGGGGTAGGGATATTAATATTTAAAGGGATTTAATAAAATATACTGAAAAAAGGGGTTTTTTCGTGAATTAGTAAATATAAATAAAATTAGAAGTTAATATGAAAAAGGCTGAAAATGGATTGCACTATGCGTAATGTGTTTTTGTAGTTTATTTTCTTTTACATAGAAACATTATAACTTAGGCTAAGTGTATTTTTGTGGGTTTTTCATAAAAAAGGGGTATTCATGGGGGTGATTGCTTTTCCTTAGGGAAAAAAAGAGTTTTAACCTTATGCAAAGGGATTTATTGAGGAAAATGAATGAACTAAAGGAGGGTAAATGTTTATGAGGGGATTTTAGTACTTAGGATCTATAAGTCATTGGGCCGAGGGTCCGGTCCCTCCAGAAGTCAGAGAAATTCTCTGAGCCCCTTTTACTTTAAGATTTTGGGTACTTCAAACTTATTGTGGGAAATTAGATGAGTAAAGGGTGAAATGAGTGAGGGGAAATTAATTAATTTGACTTTGTGAACTTTATGCCAGTCCAATTTCTCATTCATACTTAGAAATTTCATGATGAGGGTGATCAATATGCTTTTGTCTAACAATCATCACAATTCTGCAACCTTTCTTCTACTTACCCATCTACTCATCCTACCATTTTTACTTCTCTTTATTAGGGTGCATTTGAGCTAGCAAACCCTTATCAAACATTTTTCTTTTCCTTTACAATAGTAAACTAACTAAATCTAACCTTATTACATCCAAGGGCTCAGATTAAATAGTTGAGCTCCTTTTATTTGCTCTACCTAATCTACTTATCTGCCAAGATTAAATAGCTTGGTCAGATTTTATTCTCCATCTATGGAAATGAAATTGAAACATGAAATAGACAAGTTTAAACATTTTGACTATCATGGATTGTGGCAAAGATTACAAGCTGCACACAATCTTTTTTTTTTTACAAAAAGTAAATAGTAGTGGCATTTTGACTTGCACACTTTCACGGTATTTTCTTTTCTTGGGGTTCATATTTTCCATTCTTTTTTACCTTTTTATTTTTTTTCCTTTGATTTTTCTTTTAGGACATACCCTCTTTACATTTTTTTAATTTTTTGAATATGGAAAACATTTGCAGAAAGCAAAGGTATGTACATATTACAGGTTTAATCTCAACCATTAAAAATTTATGACTCCTATTGGTATAGGAACCTAACAGTGGCTCCACTTGGGGATGGCGTTTCTTGGTGAAATGTCAAGAACTTGTAGATAAATAGCCTTTTGAATTGCTGTGATATTACTCTGCAACTTTTTCCTTTTCACTTTTCCGCCTTATTGCTATTTATGACAGCAGAACCTTTGAAGCTTAGGGCCTTCTCTTCGGGCTTCAACTTCAAAGAATCACTATCCAATCAATTCTAGACTTTTGAAAAACATAATATGTACAAATGATTAGTGAAATCGGTAACTAGGTTCAATGTAGTGTTTAAACATTCAACCATTAACTGGTCCTCCTCCTACTTCCGTGCCATCCATTTCTCTGAGGAAGAAAGCATTATTACCTCTGAATGCATAGATGACATATGGGCCTTTCCATAGGAAATCACATTTCCCGTGTTTCCCTTTATCCTCTCTTCTTGAATCCCATTTCAAAACTTTGTCCCCTAGGTAAAATCTTCTACCTTAGTCCTTTCATCAAAAGCCTTCTTGATCCTTTCCTGCACAACTTGAAATCTGAAGGACACTTCTTCTCTGGTCTGCTATAAGTGAATTGTTTGGTTGATTCTCCTTTGGATGTCATTTTTTTCAACCTGCAACTCTTGGAGAAGCTTCATCACTGGTGTTCCCAAGGAAGATGGGAAAACAACTTCCATTCCATAAACTAATGGATAAGGACTAGTACCAATGGATTTCTTTGTGGTTAGCCTGTCTGCCCATAAAGCATTCACTAGCTTCTTGTTCCATGTTTTCTTGCTGTCTTCTAACAAATTTTTGATGATATTTACCAAAATTTTATTTGAGGACTCTACTAGTCCATTTCCTTGGGGGTAATAAGCTTTGGAATGGCCCAAAGTTATATGGTACTTATTACATAAATCAATCATTCTCTTAGATTTGAAGGCTTTTGCATTATCAGTGATGATCTTGGTTGGGTACTCAAATCTAGACAGGATATTGGACTCAAAGAAGGTTATTATAACAGTATCAGTGGCTTGCCTTGATGGTATGGCTTCTATCCATTTGGTAAATAATCTGTAGCAGTGAGAATCCATTTGTTTTGGGCAGAGGAAGGTGGGTGAATTTCACTAATGAAGTCAAGACCCCATTGTTGAAAAGGTGCTTCAGCAAATATTGGTTTTAGGGGGAGGGGTAAAAGTTTTTTCTTTCCTTCAAAAATTTGGCATTTATGACATGAGGTTACAAATTTCTTTACATCAGAAAACAAAGTGGGCCAATAGAAACCGACTCTAAGAATTTTGTCAACAGTGGTTTTCCAGTAAATATGTCCTCCATAGTCACCTGCATGAAACTCTTGTAACACCTTGTCAGATTCTTCTTTCAATAAACAGTTAAGAAGGATACCTTCATGATTCCTCCAAAACAAAGCATTGTCAAGTATGCAAAATTTTAAAGATTTCATTTTTAAAAACCTGCTTTTGGTCCTGGATAATTCAGGAGGAGCTTGTAAATTTTGTAAAACATATATGATGTTAGCATACCATGGTGATTCAATAAAGGCCTGGCTGATTGGTGGAGTTGTCATCTCCTCTCCATTATCCATTTCTGCAATAAAATTTATGTCTAAGGCCTGACAGTTCAATTCAGCCATGAGCTTGGCTAAACCTTGGCCTTTGATTAGCTTTGTTGGTTTAATTTCCAGGTCATATTCTAATATAGTAGAAATCCATTTCCCTCTCTTTCCATCTGGACCATCCTGGGTTAGGATATCCTTGACTACTGCATTGGGGACATAGGCTATTACATGAGAATATAAAATGTAAACTCTAAAATCTTTGATAACTTTGACCAAAGCAAAAGCTTGCTTTTCCATTATATTTTATTTTAAAGGAACATCTCTCAAGGCTTTACTAAAAAAGGCAATAGGTTGTTCATGACCCTCATCATTTTTCTGCAGCAGGACTGTAACAATTTTATGTTCTGAAGCAAATGAAAATATAATGAAATCCCTATCAAACTTTGGACTGATTAAAACTGGTGTTTTTGTTAAGGCTAGCTTAATATCTTCAAAGGACTTCTTAGCCTCAACTGTCCATTTTATGGTTGAATCTTTCTTCAACATGTTATTCAATGATTTAGTTAATTCTGCTAAGTTAGAAATAAATCTCCCAAGCAAGTTTATTTTTCCTAAAAAGGCTTGTAATTCCCTAATGCTCCTAGTATGTTGTATCTGTAAGATGGCTTCAATTCTTGCAGGATCTATTCGGATACCATCTTTAGAGATTATGTGGCCTAACAATTTACCCTCTTCTAACCCAAATAAAGATTTTTTAGGTTTCAAAGAAATTTCATACTTCCTACATTTGATGAAAACCTGCCTTAGATGATCTAAGTGTTGTTTATCAAATTTAGAGAATATCGTGATATCATCTAAGTATTTTCCTAGGAAATCATGAATTTCTTTAGAAAAAGCTATGTCCATAGCTCTTTGAAAAGTGGCCCCTGCATTCTTTAATCAGAAAGGCATTTTCACATACATGAATGTGCCCCAAGGAGTAGTGAATGCAGTTTTAGCTTGGTCATCTGGGTGAACTAAAATCTGATTGTAACCAGAAAACCCATCCAATAATGAGATTTTGGTTGACCCTACTACCCTTTGTAATATATGATCCATTTTAGGGAGAGGGTAATTGTCTTTGAGTGAAACTTTATTGAGATTCTTGAGATCAACACACAGTCTAATCTCACCAATGTTTTTCCTTGTAGGCACCAAATTGGAAGCCCAATCAGAGAACCTTATTGGTGCTATTATCTTGGCTTCATACATTCTTTTGATTTCCTTTTCAATAGAAGGCAATAGAATAGGATTAATCCTCCTAAGCTTCTATCTAAAAGGTTTCTGGTTTTCTTTTATGGGGATGGTGTGTTGTATTATGTTGGTGTCATAGGACTTGAGGTCCTCATAACTCCAAGAAAAAACATCTTGGAATTCCTTTAGTAGTTCAATGTATTTTACTTTTTCAGTAGGAGGTAAGGACTTAGAAAGTTTTATCAATTTTGGATTTTCCTCATTTCCTATGTTACACTCTTCTATATCAGATTTTAAGGGTTCCATATTTGGTTTTCTAGGGACATCATTTGAATCAAACAAGTCTTCCAAAGGAGTTAATCCTTTGGGCAAAAATTTGTCTTTGAGATTAATGATTTCAGAATCTTCGTTAATTATCTCTTCAATTTCAACTTGCTTTAGGTTTTGTACATCTGATTTTGTAAATTTAGTGGGATGGAATCTATCTATCTCTTCATCTTCTAATTTGTTAATTTCTATTTTATCTGTAAAATAGGGATCTAATGTTATGTCAGTATCTATATTAGTATTTATAAATTCCTCTTCTAAGGTGAAAAAATTGTTTATTTGTTGGTCATTAGTGAATACTTGCCAGTTTTTCAAGTTATCTGGGATAGCAGGTTTGTGCCTAACCTCAGCAGTGTACTGATGGTTAGGTTGGAATGGTAACTTACAAGTGCTGGCAAACATTGCTAAACTATGAGCCTGCATATTATGTTTCCTTGGAATGACTGCAAGCTTAGTTTCTAGAAAAGTGTTCAATATTTCTACAATTGTTCCTCTATAAAAACTTAATCTAGGGTCTTTGGTCATATATACAGCATTAATTTGTTTTATAACCAACTCAGAATCTCCCATAATAGAAACTCTTATAGCTCCTAACTTTCTAACCAATTTGAGACCTAAAAGAAGTGCTTTGTACTCAACCATGTTATTAATGCATTTGAAATTCAGTCTGTAAGCACGGCCTTCTCAGTAATCATTCTCTAAATTGTAAATCCATACTCCTGCTCCTGCTCCTAACTTGTTAACAATCCATCAAATTCAACATGCCATAATATTTCATGTTCATAATTCTTACTATCTGGGGGGACAAATTTTCATTGATTAAGGTATCTTGATCATCTTTTTTATTTGAAATCTCTTGAGTTTGGACAATTTCATTTTGAACTGTAACTGCAATTTCTTTTGGTTCTGAAATAATGTTGTTTAAAGTAGTTTCTGGGGTTTGTTCAACATTGTAAAAAATAAAGGAATCAATGTCAGAATGCATGGAATAGATAGGAAATTTTTGAGGCCTAGCCTGGCTACTCACTACATATTTAATTAGGGTCTCTCTGTACATTTTTTTTAGGATGTCCAAAGATTGAAATTGTGGCATATGACATGTCAACTTGCAAAGAGCCTTGGAGTTTAGCTCCCCATGATCTAGACAATAGCATGCCATATTTAGGTGGTATATCAGCAACAACTATGTCCATGAGACTGGTCTTAGCAGGATGTTGTTCTAAGGAAATACATAGGTATTTGATTAGCCCTAGACACTTTACTTGACTTGAATCAAATGAAAACAGGTTCTTGTAAGGCCTAGTGATGTCTACATTCAATTTTTCCATAACAGATTTACGCATTAAATTGTGTGAAGCCCCAGAATCTAACATTGCATTGTGTAGGATATTATCATGAATGTTAAGGCTAATATAAAAGGGTGGTATCCCTCCTTCTAATGTTTTTCCACTAACATCAAGACCGAATATAAGCTCAGGCTGATCATCAAACAAGTTAACAGAATCTTCATTCTCAACAAAGTTTAAGGATTTGCTTATTTGAGATTTGTAAGTTTCATTTTTAATCAACTCTGTTAAGGGGATTGAAAATTTTAGCTTAGCCACCTTTTCTCCCAAATTGAAAGGCAAAGGGGCTTTCTCTATTTAAGGATTTGAAATTTTCATGGCAGGAGTTTGAGTAGATTGTTCTTCTTTTTCTGCATTTGAAGTATCTTTCTGTGGATTTTCTAATATGGTGTTTGGAGATTTCTCCACTGTCTCCTTGGAGGGGATTGAAGTGGATGGTTGATCATCAGGGGGTTGGTCATGAGTTACATCTACAATGGTGGGACTAGGAGGGTTCCGATTTGGTCTAGAGAGGATTTGGAGAGTTTTAGTAACTGGAGTTGTTTTGATTTTCTTAGGTTGATTTAGCGCTGCTTTCTTATTTTGGTTAGGAGTATCAGTGTTCTTTTTACTCCTCAAATTGTATTGTTTGTGCACTTCAAAGATAACAGAATCATAACCTTACTTATAATCAAATGATTCTCTGAATTGGGTCTGTAATTGCTAAAGCATATGTAATTCCTGATCATCTTGAGTAAAAAAGACAGTTTCCTCTTCATCTAATCCCATTAAGTTTATTTGTGTGTCTTGTTCAGGGTCTTCTGAATGGGATGTTTCAGCATAGCTTTCTTGAAAAGGAGGCCTAATATTCTGGCCAAGGCCATTTTTTCTAATATTTTGATTTTGATTCTTTCTAAAGTTTGGATTTCTCACTGGAGGTGCTTGTTGATTATCCCATTAAGGCTTCCTTTCAATGTTCTCTATCCTATCCGTCAGTTTTTCCATTCCTTTGGTTAGGACATCTATTTTAAGGTCAGAGGGTGAGGCTTCATCTTTCACATGTCCTCTCCTTTCATTCCTAACCCTAGCTTTTTTTGCTAGCAAGTTGGCTTCTACACTAATTGCTACACTCTGCATGTCTTCTAAAGTTGGAGGATTTCACTCCCTAAGTTGGAATGCCATATCAGTATCAAACCCATCAAGAAAATTTATCAGAGCTAAATTAGGTGGTGGTCTAAGATTGATTGGTATTGCATTGTATATATTGTTAAATTTGGTACAGTAATCCTAGACTATTTCATTTTGCCCTCTCCTGATGCTCTCATATTCTAAAAGAATCTGCAGAGGGTTCTTTTTCTTTTCCCATCTATTTAAAAATTGATGATAAAATACTTCTAAACTATCTATGCTATTAGCGGGCAATGCTCTAAACCACTTCCTAACATCACCAGTTAGAGTCTGAGCAAAAAGTCTCATTTGTACATCTCCAATATCAATTTCATGTAACTCAAAGTAATTTGTCATCTTGTTTACATGTTTTTGTGTTGTATAAGGTCCTATGCCAACATATTGGACAATTTTGTTTTGATAGTCTTGTGGCATGGCACCCAGTGGATCAGGTAACACAAGAGGGGCATATCTATTTGCCATGGCTCTAAGTTGGGTAGGGCTTAGAAGTGGAGTTGGGGTAGTAGGGGATAATACAATAGTAGATGGAAGATTAGGAACAATGGGTGTTTGATATGTAATGATAGGTTGGTAAGGAAGTGAAGGTATAAATGGAAGTGAGGAATGAACTTCAGAAGTGGAGGGGAATAGTGGTGAACTAATGGAAGTTAAAACTGTTTCAAAAAGTTCAGTGATCTTAACAGTGGTAAGGGATGACTGAGGGGAATTTAAAATATACTCATCAATTGACTGGTTTACCTTTTGGATTTCAAGATCTGCAATAAACTCTGGATCTAGAACTATGTCATCAAGTGCACTTTTAGACCTAGTTCTAAATAAGGAAAGGTCAAATGACTCATCAAAAGGGAGATATTTTGAAAACAACCACTCATCAGGACATGAATCTGCTTTGATGAAAGGTGTTGGACTTACTGAACTTTCTTGTTTCTAGAGCTTCTTGAAATTAGGTTGGGATTATCCACTACTGGGGGAGGATTTGGATTAGGATTGGCCCTAGTATAGTGAGTTCTCCTTGAAGCCAGATTTCAAGCTTTTCTGATTATTGTCTTTTTGTAAAAAAAATTGTAAATAACTTCTAATAAACCCTTCAAGAGGCTTGAAATAAATATTTGAAATTTCTCAAAGGTTTATTAAGACTGAGGATTTGAGATTCCCTAGTATGGTCGCCACTATGTTATCACTCAGAAGTCTTCCCTAGAAGTTATCAAAAGAAGGAATAATCAGAGGTAACCACAAACCTAATCTTTTAGACTCAGGATCTAGCCAGCCTAAGTCCAGAGAGGGCTCTCTCTTTATAATTTACCTTTGTTTCTATTAGATTTTAGGCTAGTTTTTTAGTGTTAATGAGGATTTTGATTTTGATTGAAAGTTGGGTGGTGGAATTCTAGGAACAGATGGGTAGATCTAGTTTTTTCAAGCCATTGGGCTATGGAGAAATAAAAGGATAGCATAACTGGATCAAATCATTAAAGGGAGTGTTTACAGGGCAGGCTAGCAAAGCAAAAGGAAAATCTTCAAAGGGCTAATGGATGGAATGATTCTAACTAGGATAAAAGGGAACTTAAGAATCCTTGGACCGGGATCAGAATGAGGAATAGAAGGTGATCATCAACAAAGAGAAATTAAGAATCCTTTGCCACATAGACCACAAGGAAACTACGAAAGCTAAGGAGTAGCTAAGAATTCCATAGTTAAGATAGTTTAGTATAAAACATTAAGAATGTAAATAGTCAAAATAGAGTGCATTGATGCAAATTCTGAAATATCATTCCTAGTTTAATATTCAGATTTCATAGAAACACAGATGATTATTAGGAAACATAAGGAAAAAAATAATACACATGAGAGAATGCTTATTTGATTTTCACTTTACACAAGAATCTTGTAAAATTTCTGAGCTTTATTCCATGATCCATCAAGCCAACCCAGTTTTTGGATACAATAAGACTTTGATTTGGAAGAAAAGTTTACAAAAATGTCTTTGAATCCACACTAAATACTTTGAAATGTCAAGTATTTATACAAAAAATATTACAAAATATCTCATAACAGTTTGATATTTAATTAAGGAAATAAAAATATCTTCAAGCATGAAGATAGAGACAGATGGAAAACTGTATCATGTTGTCCCTCTTATTGTGGCAGTGTTGGCTATTGCAGTTGAATTTAAGCCCTTTAAGTTGGCTGATATTTGTATGCTGGAATCATATTTATCTTTAGTCTTTTATTGATACCCTTTAACCTATTACTCTTTGACCCTGTTCACTTGTTTCATCTTCTGCCTTCAGATTTACTGTGGTAACTTATGGTAAATCTGTCATCTTTTCACACCATTCATCCTCAGGTAACTTTAATTTGAGCATTCTTCTATAGATTTCATCTGCCTCTGTGTATTTGGAAAAGTTAGGCTTGGTGACAAACAAATGTTTCACCTCATGCTCTAGGAAAAACAAATTCTCCAAAGTATCATACAATAGTCTCCCTGTTGGCAAGGCTTTGATCACTGAAGTGCTTGCTTGCACTTTGGCGAAATTTCTTAATCTATCAGTGTAGTCCAATTGGGTCATAAGTTTGTCATGGATGAACATTGGAATGGGAAGGCATTTATCCCTCAAAATTTGAAACTTGGCCATGAATCTGTCAATGCCCACCTGCATGTTATGGCATTTTTCCTCCAGGTTTACCATTAGGTTTCTTTTAAAAGGAACCTTTTTACTTCTATTATGGCTTCAGTTCTGTCATCTACACCAAGATCATTAAGTTCATGTCTGTTCTTGCTGTTCAAGAAGTGGATGAGTCGATTAGCATCCTCAGGCTGGTCTCCTAAATCATCCCTTACTTTCTTAATAGCCTCAGTGGCCACTTTAGCTAGTTCTATTTGCTCAAATATTACTTGAATTGATGGCCAAATATCATTGACAGAGTCAATGATATTGGACCAGAGCATCTCTTTGGTTTGTCCTAGTGGCTTTTGTAGAGTTAAACCTTTTTCTAGGAACTTAATCTTCTCACCCATCCTTAGGGATTTCTGTGTTTTTTCTCTCTACTAAATCTGGGCAAGCTTGCAGTTAGTTTCAAAGCATGCCACTTTCTCCTTAAGCCTTTTAAGTTATGTTGCCTGGATGGAAATTTCCTCCATGGCTTTCACTAGCTCTGCTGTCTTTTTTGTTGAAGTACCTGCTGTTGTAGACTATGTTGTGACTAGCAGTGTTGTGGCAGGTGGAGCTGTTGGTGCCAAAGATGTTGCCATTGTTTAAAGAACTGCAGTTGTTACTGTGGGAATGGCAGTTGTAAATGTGGTGGCCAAGTCACTTTGTTTGGACTGCATCAATGTGTCCAATTCTTTCTCTGTTTCTTTCAACTGGTCATTTATCTTTAGTACCAAGTCCATAAGCTCTTTTTGTCCTTTTTGTGTCTCTATGACTTCTGCAGTTTGTGGATGATGCAATGGTGGAATCTTGAGTTGCTTCTTCAAAGAAGCTATGTCATCAATTTTCTTCTTTATCAGTCTTTCAGTGGCCTTTACATCTTTGGGATCATGTCCCAACTCAATGATTAATTCCTCTAAGGACATGATTCTACTGTCTTTTGCTTATGAGGAGGCCTTCTCCAATTGAAACTGAGCTGATATGTTATTTAGGGAATTTTGAAATTGATGAGTTGTGATGGCTGTGGAGTACTAAAAAGGTGTGTTTTTTATGATCATTTCAGTGGCTTTTCAGTAGAACTTGTAAACCTTTTTGCATCATGAACTTGGAAAATGATAAAGAATTATAACAAAACATGTGAGATTAATATGCAAGACTTAACCGCTGACAATTGTCATTCCCTCGTGCAGGAAGGGGTGAAAACGAGGAGTTGTTGTTCTAAAGGAAAGGAGAAGGATGAGGTAACTGTTGTCCCTTTGACGGGAGACCAAATGCAAACAAGGCTAAGCAGATCAAAGCAAATCGCCCTGAAAAGGAGGAGAAGACACCAACTCTGCGCAGGAGGGAAAATAGATGATTAAGGATTAACGGTTCGGAAAATCCCTCAGGATCCTTGATCCTGAGGGATCACTGCTTTATCTATATTTTTACTTAGACATCTCCACCGTCACCCTTATAAAAAGGGACAGCATTGTTAGCTTTGGAGAGTTCGACGTGATTATGCTTTTATGTAATTTCTGTTAAGATCAAAACTTTGATCATCGAGTCTCGATAAGAATTGGTTCGTTGTAATTTTGTTTCATGCATTATACAAACTTGGTGATTATTCCATCTCTGCGTCTGGATTAACCTCAAGTGGTGTACCCTTGGAGGCTAAGGGCCTAGCCCCAGAGGACACTTGCTTCTGTATTATTACGATTTGATTTCTTCATGATTTGCTTATCGTCGTTATTTGGTAATCTGATATGCTTTATAGTTTACATCACATGCTCTGTTAAGATTAATTCATTAAGATTGCTATGGACAAAACTATTGTATTGACTCTGCATCACATTACTGTTCCTTTCAGAGTTGACTGAATATTATTAGTCTTAACCGAATATTGTTACTATTTTATTACAGAGCTTTTTGTGTTGTACATTCATGTTACAGGACTCATGAAGTTGTGTTCTTTAAGATTGTTGGATTCGGAAGTAATGTTGTTCCATTTTGAAATGCAGTCTTATTCCTTTTAATTGAGATTGATGCTTAGATCAGATTACTATTCAAGCGCGTTGTGTGTGTATATGGTTTCCAAGCGCTGTTCCTTAACTTATCAGTAATCAGTGTTGTTCCATTAGTGTGCGTTGTTTGATCTGCTTTAAGAGTGAAAGATAGCTGTTTGATTACGATTAATGCATTTGAGTTAGTAGATTAAGTTTGATTACTGCTTGAGAGACTTAGTTGTTTAGCTGTTGTTCCTTTTAAGAATTGTTGTTCCATTTCAGAATTGCTGTTCCATTCCAGATTTGTTGTTCCATTTTCTTATTTGCCGTTTTGTTGGGTCCCTATAATACTAGTGATTACCCCATTACTATTGTAGTTATATCCCTTATTTATATTGATGTACCCATGTAGTGCCCATATTGTTACTATTGTGCCACATAGAAGCCCACTATTGTTATTGTTGTGCCCTACAATATTATTGTTATGTAGGCTTTGATTGTATTGGGACCACTTAGACTCCTATATATAGAAAGGAGGTATTTTCATTTGTATCATCCAAGAATTGTTCATTTATGTAATGTAAAGGAGGTTGCCCCCTCGAAGAGGCTGAATTCTAAGGCGTGGATCTCTCTTTTCTATCTTTTTTGAGCTGGTTTCATAACATTTGGTATCAGAGCTTTGGATTCTAGGGTTTCGCTGCTCCAAACAGGTCATCGTGGCATTTTCGCTATAACTTTTTTTCTGTGAAGTTTCAGAAGTCGCAAAAAAAAACCCATTTGAGAAGAAATCGCGCTGAACCTTGGGTCCGAATTTCAGATTTTTTCGCGCGATATTTGCGGAGATATGATCTGAGGAAGTTGGTCTTTTTGCAGACTCTTGAATTACACTCAAAACAGGTGACCTAGGGAAAATCGTCATAACTTTCTTTCTGAGCATCGGATTGAAATTTCGTAAGAAGTTACAGAAAGAGGACGGACTGTAGTGTTCTTTTATATATTTTTTAGAGTCAAAGGTTGAAACAGTGATACGTGGCACGTCGTCCAAGTTCGCTCTACTGAACTAGTCTATAATCAAGTAACTGTGGGAGATTTCGCATAACTCTTCCTTGGAGAATCCAATTTGGGTCAGACTTGTGGCATTGGAAAGAGGACACAGAGGGCTACTACAGGTCACAAATTCAGAACTAGATAATCAGAAAGTACAGAGATACATCGGAGGCAATATCGAGCTCCTACAAAGTGAAAAAAGGTGTGTAGATTTTCTTTAATTTTTGCTTAAGCTTGGTTTGAAAATTTATTTTGAAGGTATTCAAAGGGAATATTAGAGAATTATTATCGGTAACTGATGCCACGAGGAAAGAAAATGCAAACACCTAGTAAGGGGCCTAAAAGCTCTAGCATGACTCATGAAGAAGAAGAAGAAATGCTATATGATATATCAAAATTACAAGAACAAGTGCAACGAGTGTCACTTGCACAAAAAGCAACAGAATCTAAAATGGATGGTTTAAGGAAAGATGTAGAAGCTAAGATGGATGGTTTAAAGAAAGGTGTAGAAGCTAAGATGGATGGCATGGAAGCTAAAATTGATGGCATGGATGATAAGATGGATAAGTTGCTACAAGAAATAGTCACTAAGGGTGAAAGAGTACCAAAGGAAACTCATGATGAGAACAAAAGAAATATTAATCATGATTCCATAGAATCTAATGTTGGATCGAAGACTCACCATGTTCCAAAAATCGATATGAGGAAGTTTGATGGCAAGGATCCCGCCACATGGATATTACAGATGGAGCAATTCTTCGATCTCAATAATGTGCAAAACACACAAAAGGTACGTATGGCAACTTTATATTTGGAACCAAATCAGTTTGTATGGTATCAATGGCTTTGTTCTCGTAAACAATTTATCACTTGGGCAATTTTTACGGAAGAATTGATAGCACATTATGAGGATACAAAAAGCAACACTTTTTTTAGCCAATTGATAATCTCAAACAAAAGGGTTCAATAATGGAGCACATTGAGGAGTTCCAAAAATTGAACATAAGGATAAAAGATATTCCAGAGGAGCATAGGATTGATGTGTTCATAGGGTCTTTAAAGGATAATATCCAACATGATGTGCGCCTTTGGGAACCTGATTCATTAGAGAAGGCATTCAGGTTAGCAAGAAAAATGGAAAGCAAAATTATGGCAACTAGGAAGCATACCATTCACAACTATAAAGATGGAAGTGTTGTTGCCCATAGTCTTCCACAACCTACAAGGTTGACACCGCAACAATTGGAAGAAAAAAGAGCAAAAGGGCTTTGTTACAATTGTGATAGCAAATACACAAAAGGTCATAAGTGTGCTGAGAAGAAATTATTCTACATAGATTGTGAAGAGGAAGAAGAAAAGGAGCAAGAAAGGTCAAAAGAAGAGGATATATTCCAGGAACAAAGCCTATATGAAGAACAAATAAATCCGACCATATCTTGTAATGCATTGGCGGGAATTACCACTCCTCAAACCATCAAGATAGAAGGACAAATCAAGAAGAAAAAGGTGATAGTGTTGATTGATTCAGGAAGCACCCACAATTTTATTCATTGTAGGGTAGCAAAAGAATTGAATTGCTTCCTATATCCAGCACCAGAGTGTCAAGTGATGATTGCAAATGGAGGAACAATAAATTGCTCTGGAAAGTGCCATAATATCAAGCTATCCATGGGAGAATATGTATTGACTAGCCCAATGCTTTCCATTCCAATGGGAGGTGCTGATGTTGTACTAGGAGTCCAATGGCTACAATCCTTGGGTACAATAGCTTTTAATTTTCAAGAACTTTTCATGAAATTTTCTGTGGAAGGAAAGGAAGTTGAATTAAGGGGTATTGCAGGGAAACCAGGAAAGATAATCAGCTCTAATGGTATGACAAAGCTTCTAAAAAAGGAGCAAAGGGGTGTAATTGCACAATTATGTTCGCTAGATGTTTCCACATTAGAATCATCTATTTCTCCAGATCTCCAAAAAGTCCTGGACAATCATTCCAAGGTATTTGAGACTCCCAAAGGTCTCCCACCTATGCGTGATCATGATCATGCTATTCATCTGATTCCAGGAAGTGTTCCTCCAAACATTAGGCCGTACAGATATCCCTATGTCCAAAAAAGTGAAATTGAACGTATGGTTGCAGAAATGCTAGAGGCTGGTATAATTCAACCAAGTCAAAGTTCTTTCTCTGCTCCAGTAGTATTGGTGCACAAGAAGGATGGATCATGGCGCATGTGTCCGGATTATAGGGAGCTCAACAAGCTCACTATTAAAGATAAGTTCCCCATTCCTGTCATTGATGAATTACTGGATGAATTGCATGGATCAATTTACTTCACCAAGTTGGATCTTCGTTCAGGATATCATCAAATCAGAATGAAGATTGAAGACATTCCGAAAACGGCATTTAGAACTCATGAGGGTCATTATGAATTTTTGGTCATGCCTTTTGGCCTTACCAATGCACCTTCAACATTTCAAGGTTTGATGAATTCAATTTTCAAACCATTCCTTAGAAAATTTGTGTTAGTATTTTTTGATGATATACTTATCTACAGCAAGTCTTGGAAGGATCATGTTGAACATGTCGACAGGGTGCTACAACTATTGGAAGAGAAACAATTATATGCCAAAAGATCCAAATGTTTCTTTGGAGTCCAGGAGGTGGAATATTTGGGTCATATTGTATCTCATGAAGGAGTTAAGGTAGACCCTACCAAAATTAAAGCCATTAAGGAATGGAAAATCCCCACATCCATAAAGCATTTGCGCGGATTTCTTGGGTTGACAGGGTATTATCGCAAGTTTGTTAAGAATTATGGGAGAATAGCAGCACCTCTAACGACATTATTGAAGAAAGATGCATTTTCATGGACTCCGGAAGCAACAAAGGCCTTTGAACATCTTAAAGAGGCAATGTGCCAAGCACCGGTCTTAGCTACACCGGACTTCACAAAAACCTTTATTGTGGAATGTGATGCTTCAGGAAATGGAATTGGTGCTGTTCTAATGCAAGATGAAAGACCCATTGCCTTTGAAAGTCGTCCAATCAAGGGAAAGTTTCTAAGAAAAGCTATTTATGAGAAGGAAATGTTGGCAATACTCCATGCACTTAAGAAATGGCGACCCTACCTAATGGGAAGACACTTCAAGGTAAAAACAGATCATGATAGCCTTAAATACTTTTTAGAACAAAGATTATCCTCTGAAGAGCAACAAAAGTGGGTCACAAAGATGTTGGGTTATGACTTTGAAATCATCTACAAAAAGGGGAAGCAAAATGTGGTGGCAGATGCACTCTCAAGGAAGGATGAGGATGTGGAAGCATTGTTGTGCGCTATTTCTATCATCCAACCAGATTGGATAAATGAAGCAAGGGAGGAATGGAAGAATGACGAAGAAGTATGGGCACTTATTCGAAAGCTACAACAAGATTCCAGTACGTCTGATACATTTAGCTGGAAAAATGATTCGTTATGGTACAAAGATCGCTTATACCTCTGTAAGAATTCCCAGCTAAAACAAAAGATTCTTATGGAATTGCACACTTCTCCCTTAGGAGGGCACTCAGGATTTTTAAAAACTTACCACAGGGTGAAGAAGGAATTTTTTTGGGATGGCCTTAAATCAGATATTCATAAGTTTGTGGCAGAATGTTTGGTTTGCCAACAAAATAAAGTTGAAACAATTAAGACACCGGGTCTATTACAACCTTTACCCATTCCAAGCCAACGTTGGGAGGAGGTATCAATGGATTTTATCACAGGTTTACCCAAGTCTGAGGGAAAGAGTGTCATCATGGTGGTAGTTGACAGACTTACCAAGTATGCACACTTTTGTGCATTATCACATCCATTTAAAGCCAGTACAGTTTCTACTGCATTTATGGAAACAATTCAAAAGCTACATGGAAACCCAAAGATTATTGTAAGTGACAGAGATCCCATTTTCACTGGAAATTTTTGGACAGAATTATTTTCTTGTCTTGGTACTCAGTTAGCTCATAGCTCATCTTATCATCCTCAATCTGATGGGCAAACTGAGATAGTAAACAAATGTTTGGAAGGATACCTTCGTTGCTTTGTATCTGATAAACAGACACAATGGGTCAAATGGTTGCCTCTGGCTGAATGGTGGTATAACACGTTCCATTTACTAGCATTTGTTGTTTTGGTGTGGGAGACAATCTAAGGCTGTAGTGAGCCTCAGCATTTACTGTCTGGCTCCAGACTCGTGGTCTGTTCTCTAATTTCCTTTATATCAGTTTCCAAAGGGATGGGTTATGGCTACCGAACCCTTGACTGATAAGTTGCCTAGTTTTCTGAGTGTGTGATTTATTCTTTTGAAGTAGCTTAGTTGTAGACAAGCATCCGTTTACTCTTGTATTTCTGAACGCTGTACTACTAGCATTACTTTGACAAATGATAGCCTCAGACTGAGACACTCTTTGAAATAACAAAACGCTCCCGGATTGACATATTAATGTGAGGTAATTAGAGGTGAAAGAGACCCTTTTTATAGCTCTACATTTTGGCGCCGTTGCCGGGGAAAGAGTGTAGCCATTTGTCCTTTTTTTCAAAGTAGTGTACGAACCTGCTAGGGAAGAGTTGGATTTTAAAAATGGATGGTAAGAACCTACGTACGGAGCATGTAAAATCCATGCTCTGCTATCTGCTTTCCTAACAGATTTGTTGTTGCTTTGTTTAGAATTTAGTAGTTCATTTGAGTGCATGACTAAGCAGAAAAAACCAGAAAAAAATACCAAGCCTCTACCCAAGCCAGAAAAAGCTAAGGGGCCGGTGACCATTGGCCGAACGACCTTTATAGACGAAATCTATAAGAAAACAGAATCTCAGCCATTAGTAGGACACAGGAAAATCATTTCTAAATAGCCTACTAGTTCCCTTCAGGCCACAGGATCACCATCTGTAGCCTTTGTTGAGGTGCATAGTCAGACTGAAGAGCAGGACTTTCAAGAAATTGAAAATTCTACTCCAGAACTATTGCAGGAAGGGAATTTCATCAATCTTTGTGAAGGAGAAGCAGAAACAGGGGAAACCGAGGAACCAAGATCTCCTATTGGAACAAATCAGCCATTAAATAGCACAGATAAGGGCAGTGCTGCAAAAATCATTGTTGAAGGAAACCAATCTCCTCAGACATCGGGCATTCTCATTATCCCAGATAGAGGAAGTGCTATTAAAACTATTCCTATCAAAACCATTCCCTCTTAGCCTAGGAATACCCTCCTAGATATCCCAGAAGGTTATTGGCATATATTCGACCCTATGGCTCAAAATCAGCCAAACACTCAAACCTCTACATTACAATACCCTATAGTGGATTCTGCAGCAAATGCGCCTATGAAAGCAATCCCTCTTCAACATATCCCTACATTTCACGGTCTCACATCAGAAGATCCAGATGAATTTTTATTTGAATTTGATGTGTTGTGCAGGGGATATGATTACACCACCGACCCCCAGAAATTGAAATTATTTCCCTCTACATTAAACGGAGCTGCTTTAAGATGGTTCATGGGATTAGGTGGTGGGGTTATAAATAACTGGGATCAAATGAAAGAATCTTTCTTAAACAAATATCAGGATTATTGCAGGTCTAGAGAATTGAAGGACGAAATATTCCAAGTGACAGTTAGACCGAATGAAACATTAGAGGAGTATGTGGAACGTTTCCAGTACAATCTACAAACATCTCCTTATGCATCACTACCTTTACCTGATAATGTGTTAAAAATAGCATTGTTAAGGGGCATGAAGGAACAATGGATCGAAACATTAAACATCATGGGAAAAGGGGATATTTATCAAGAGAATTTTGCTGACATTATTGATTTATGTATCAGGAGTTCGAGAGGCAGCACAAGAGTAAAACGGGTAGAACATGATCGGTTTGTAAGAGATAACAAAATTTCAACAGAAGGAGTAACACGTGTAGAAATTGGAAATTTATTGGAAAATTTTAAAACTGATATTCTGGGGACACTAACTACACAACTTGATATTATGCAGGCTAAACAGAAGCAAATGGAGGCAGAATAGAATTTGGCGATCTTCTGTCCCCAATGCAGGTAAAAGCATAGTCACAAGGAATGTCCACTGGATACAGTCCAAACATGTGCCATCTGTACAAAAGATCACCTTACGGAGAGCTGCCCCTCACTTCCTGGATTGAAAGCAGTATATAAGGAAGCGAAAGAAGAACCAGAATCAGTGTACTTGATCAACCAGTGCCGTCAGTGGCAGCCGAGACAATCTGGTATGTTTCCAGACCCAACTTCTTCTTTTCAACCTCCACAGTATAATGCTCAACAATATAATATGTGGCAAAGTCAATCCCAACCTCCATTTTCAAACTGGTCATCACAATCGTTTCCTTCTTCAAACCCGTGGCTGAATCAGGCAAGCCAATCTGGTTGGTCGAATTTCCCTTACACTCCACCATATTGGCAAGGTAGCCCATATCCTCCACAATGGACTCCCCCTACTTCACAAAGTTCAGCCTGGCAGACAAACTGGCAGAGACCAATGCATCAACCAGTAGGAACTATTCCCCTCCCTCAACCTACACTGCCAGCCTTACAACAAAATCCCCAGTCTAATCTGAGACCGCAACTCCCAGCCCAACCCAACCCCAATCCAAATAACAGACCAGTCCAATCTCTCCAAATTATAGAATCACCAGAAATAGGACCCGACCTGAGGGAGTGTAATGATCTTCAGTTAAGATCTGGACGTATTATTGAAACTGAGGGAGATAAAATAGTTCATATTGAAGATCAGTTACCAAAAGAACATCTGTTGCAACAAGAGGATGTGAATAAACAACAAACTCATAATCAAGCAACCACCTCTTCTCCTCCATTCCCAAAACGATTAGTCATACCTTGACCTTTAAAATATCCTGATTTTGACATTCTGGGAGAATTACAAAATCTGTAAATAAAAATTCCATTCCTCCAAGCCATTCAAGACATTCCCATATACGCAAAAACTATCAAAGAATTGTGCATAAAGAAACCAAGGAGGAATATAACAAATAATCCAAGAGTCCACGTAGTTGGCACTTTATCTGACTTACTATCAGGAAAAGAAACACCCATTAAATATGAAGACCCAGGAAATCCGATTGTAACTGTCCAAATTTATGGTCAGACCTTTTCTAATGCCTTAGTTGATCTAGGAGCTGCAATTAATATTTTAACAACCACTACTTGCCAAAAGCTCAGCATTACATCTGTAGAACCCACCTCTACTTTGCTAGAATTGGCTAACCGATCTGTGGTTAGGCCGGAGGGTACTCTACATGATGTCATGGTCTCTGTAGATTCTTGGGAATATCCAACCGATTTCCTGATAATTAATCCAAAAACCCGACTTGATGGACACCCACTGATCTTAGGAAGACCTTGGCTTGCCACTGCCGATGCTTACATTGGCTGCCGGCAAGGAAATATGATCATAACGAAAGGACCAAATATCAAGAATTTAGTTTTATATCCTCCAGCGCAGCCAAGTGTCACAATAATCAAAACTAATAAGCACCATGTATCATACCTTACTGATAACATTAGATCTTCGTTAACTATACAAGAGGCACTTGATTTTAAAGACCAAACTGAAGATGATGCCATTAATAACTTCATTAGTCAAAGTGAATCCAGATCATGCACATAGTGTCACATGATAAAAGCAGCATTTGATAATGAATTAGAATAAGATCCTCTGAAAGATACACACGATCAAACAATACCGGTTACTTCTGTTGCAAATAGTAAAATTGTGGAAATTGAATCAGGAAAAACCTTAAACATTAATGCCAACCTCACACCTGAACAAGAAATGAAGCTCATCCATTTGTTAAGAAAATATCAAGAAGCATTTGCATGGGATTACCCTAATATGAAAGGAAATGACCCCCAATTATGTACACACCACATTTATATAGAAAAGGATGCCAGACCTGTTCATCAACCTCAAAGGAGACTTAATCCTCATCTAAAAGATGTGGTAAAAGATGAACTTCAGAAACTTTTAGATGTCAATTTTATATATCCTATCTTTGATAGTAAATGGGTCTCTCCGCTTGTGGTGGTACCAAAAAAGAATGGGAAATGGAGAATCTGTGTGGACTACAGGGAGCTAAATAAAGCAACACAAAAAGACCACTTTCCTCTCCCATTAATAGACCAAGTATTAGATACTTTAGCAGGAAAGAAATTCTTTTCTTTCCTGGATGGCTTCAATGGATACAATTAGATTCTGATTACCCTGAAGACCAGGAAAAAACTACTTTTACTTGTCCTTGGGGAACATTTTCCTACCGAGTTTTACCTTTTGGCTTATGCAATGCTCCTACCACATTCCAAAGGGCTATCCTTAGTATTTTTGCAGATTTAATAAATGATGGACTTGAAGTATACATGGATGACTTTACACCATATGGAGATGATTTTGATCTAGCATTAGATACCCTAGAAAAAGTCCAACAATGCTGCATCGCTACCAGGCTTTGCTTAAGCCACGAAAAATGTTATAAGATGATGACTGAAGGACTTATCCTAGGACACTATATTTCAACAGCTGGCATTCAGGTAGACCCGGCCAAAATCCAAATACTTTTGCTCATTCCCACTCCTACTACTCAAACAGAGGTATGCAGCTTTCTTGGATTTTCTGGTTATTATAGGCGATTTATAGAACATTATTCGCACATTGCTGCACCTTTATATGCACTAACTGGTAACTTTGATTTTCTTTGGACAGAAAAATGTGAGCGTGCTTTCAAGGATTTAAAGAAGCTTGTATCCACATCCCCAGTCCTTCGAGGACCAAACTGGGATTTGCCATTCCAGATATCATCTGATGCCTCAGATACAGCCATTGGCACAGTCCTTGGGCAGGAAGAGGATAAAAAACCATATGCTATTTATTACATTAGCAAAAATTTATCCCCTACTGAATTAAATTACACTGTTACTGAAAAAGAATTCCTAGCTGTAATACATGCTGTCAATAAGTTTAGACATTATATTACGGGATATCCTGTTATCTTGTATACAAATCATTCAACCATAAGATATTTAGCAAATAAGCTTGTCACAAATGCCAGAATAAGTAGATGGTTGATTTTATTGCAGGAATTTGATATCACAATCAAGAATCGACCTGGCAAAGAAAACCCTGTAGCCTATTTTCTCTCAAGTATTCCAAAGCGAATCGATGCAGCAGCAGTTGAAGATCAATTTCTGGACGAGCATCTGTTTGCTGTTGCTGTTCAAACACCTTGGTATGCTGATGTTGCCAATTACCTCGCAGTAGGTAAACTACCAAAACACCTAACCCCTAATGAGCGCAAACAGATTGTTCAGAAGAGTGCTCGATTCTCATGGATTGGGGGCTATTTGTTTCACACAGGGGCAGACATGCATATCAGGAGATGTGTTCGAGAAGATGAAATCTTTGACATCCTAAAAGCCTATCATGATGGACCATGTGGTGGACATTTCGCTGAGCGCAGAACTGGACATAAAGTGCTGCAGACAGGGTATTATTGGCCCACGATTTTCAAAGATGCAAAGAAATTTGTCCAAGCCTGTGACAGTTGCCAGCGAGCAGGACATCCTGGTCAATCTGATGAGATGCCTCTGAAACCACAGTTAGTCATTGAACCATTCGAGCGATGGGCTCTTGATTTCGTTGGACCTATCAACCCATCATCAAATCAGAAAACATATATTTTGGTGGCAACAGAATATGTCACCAAATGGGTTGAAGCAGAAGCATTGCCTAGAGCTACAGAGGACTCTGACATACAGTCCCTATTCCATCTATTTGTACGTTATGGCCTTCCAAGAGAAATAATTATAGACGGTGGACCACAGTTTGTTGGGAACAAAATAGCTGCAACACTCAACAACTATCACGTCCAACATAAAATCACTACTCCTTACCACACACAGGCAAATGGGCAGGTAGGAAGCAGCAATAAGGTAATAGAATCAATCCTAACAAAAACCATTGCGTCACACAGGTGTGATTGGGCTGCCAGACTACCTGAAGCACTCTGGGTTTACAGAACAACATGGAGAAGCACCACTGGTTACTCACCTTATCAATTAGTGTTTGGAAAACAACCCATTTTCCCCATAGAATTTGAAATCCAAACATTATGGACAGCTCAGGAAGTTGGCTTAGATCTAAGCAAGGCACAGATTAATCAACTACAGCAGATCAATGAGTTGGACAAAATTAGGCTCTTTGCACTTCAAAATACTTCCCTAATTCAACAGAAGTGAGCTAAATGGCATGATGCTCTCATTAAAAACAAAGTCTTTCACGAGGGAGACTGGGCTCTGTTGTACGACTCCAGGTTTCAGGACTTCCCTGGGAAAATCCAGACTCGTTGGTTGGGACCATATGAAATCCAGGAAGTACATGACAATGGAACCCTTACTCTAATCACTATTGATGGTTCTGGATATGCCTTCAAAGTAAATGGCCACCGAGTTCGTCTCTATCGCGAACCACTCACTCGGGAGTCTTTCTGCCAGCAGCTACGCCGAGACACTGATATGGAGATTTTGGGAGAGGAAGAGAAGTCTTCCTCACCTATAATTCATTAGGGAATTCATTTCTTTTTACAGTTTGTACATAAGTTCTTTTTCTTTGAATCATTTGTTGTACATATTTTTGAATTAATGTCCTGCTGTCATTTTTGTTGTTCCTTTTTCAAAAGAACAACATTTCTTCCGGTTGTTCCTTGATAAAAAAAAAAAAAAAGAAAATCCTTTAGGATCAGCCGTCATTAGGATCTTTTCCTTTATTTTTTTGTGTGTTTTGCTGTTCCTTCCCCAAAAGAACAGCATGTTTGATTTTTGTCGTTCCTTTTCAAAAGGAATTGCATTTGTGTGTTGCTGCTGTTCCTTTTCCAAAGGAACAGCGTCCTTGATTTTTTTTGTTCCTTTTCCAAAGGAACGACATTCGCTTGTTCTATTGTTCCTTTTCTAAATGAACAACATTTCGATTTTTTTGTTGTTCCTTTTCCAAAGGAACAACATTTTCGACTTCAGTTGTTCCTTTTCCAGAGGAACAACATTTTGGCATGTTTTCTTGTTCCTTTTCCAAAGGAACATCATACTTTTTCTTTTTTGATTTCTGTTGTTCCTTTTCCAAAGGAATGACATTTTTGCGTCTTTTGTTGTTCCTTTTTCAAAGGAACAACATTTTTGGTTGCTGCTGTTCCTTTTTCAAAGGAACGACATTTCGAGTGTTTTGCTGCCCTTTTCCAAGGGAATAGCATTTTTTTTATTTTTGCTGTTCCTTTTTCAAAGGAATGGCATTGGTGTGTTCTGCTGTTCCTTTTTCAAAGGAACGACATTTGCATTTTTGCTATCTATGGTCTTTTGTTGTTCCTTTTTCCAAAAGGAACACCACTAGCATGCTTTTGCTCTCCTTGTGAAACAACTTATTCCTTTTGCTGATCTAAATTGAGGATGCTTCTTGCTCCTGTTCTTTCAAGTCTTTAAGATACAGTTATGCACTTATGCAATGAATACAAAATCACAATATACTGAAATCTGCAAATCATAAATTGCTATCTTTATAAAGCTCTGCATTGATAAGAGGATAAAAGGAAGGACACACTTACTTATCATATTTTTCTCTCATTTTTCTACTAATTTGGCTCTGATTGGTTATCTTTATCATGACGATCCCCTTAATCCTCTTTGATTATTATTTAGGAATAAGATCAAAGGGTTTATATCTTCCTATTGAGATGATAAGACTTCTTCCACCATTCCTACTCTTAAGGAGTGTTGAACCACCCTTTGTGTATAAATAAGGAAAAGTACTCTATGAAAAAGAGAAAAGAAAGTAAACATGACTTATAAGTTGTCAAATGCAGGATAGGGGGTCTCATCAAGAGCCAGCCTACCATGATCATGAGGATGGAAGCGAAGTGGCATTCCCACTATGGCCACCACACCATGGATATGGTCCAAAAGGTATATCAAATAAACAAACCTTGGAACAGGAGGTCTCATCACGAGCCGGCCTGCCCACTTTTCGCTCCTTCCTCATGAATGGCATTATGGTTAACTGGTTACCAAGCCAGCATAATGGCCTACATTTTGACATTACACTCCCTAACATATAAAAAAAGGATCATGGTTCCAGGGGTGAAATAAACAACTCTACCAAGGTTATGGACACCTGTCGGCAGCAGAACACTGTTAATGGTATTGAAGTCACATTGGTTACACCAATAGGTAAGATACTAATACTCTTTTGTTTCTTATATCCTAGTAACTAATCATATATCATTTCTGAGTTATATATCGCATGAAAATTTATTACCACCAATCATGGCAGAGTAAGTGACAATGACCACATGAGATTTGACAAGTACGATAGACGTCCTATCCCCCCAGCCTCGCATCATATCACAGTAGCCTCTTACATAATACGCGATCCAACTCTACGCCTCGATTTCAGTAATTTGTTATTTTTCTAAACATGGCATATTTTTATACGTTGTTCCTTTATGACTTTGTTTCAGAACGGGCGTTGCTCCTTTATTTGACGGCTGGGACAGCCTATCACATTGCGGGGGGGAGGTTAACCTCATTATTCCCTGGATTACGTGTCAGCTTACTATTTGGGAAAGTATGGCATGGCTTAACGGCATGCTATTTTCTATTTTTGTTACACGAATTGCTGTTCATAAGCCATTTCTGTTGCATACTCTGTTTTTTTTCAAACAAGTCTTGCGTCTATTACCCTCTCTGTGTTTCAACGGCACGAACAGTTGCTGTTCCATTGAGAATTCACAGTGAAACCATGGGAGGAAGAGCGATCCGGAGGGAACCGCAGGTGTTGACAGTCTCCGCTGCTGCCCGGGAAATCCTGGCAAGAGCAGGGTGGCTGACTTATCTCAATCGTTTGCAGGAGTCTAACGAGACAGTGGCAATTGAATTCCTGCAGAATTTGCAGGAGGATTACTCCACAGTGAGGGGGAGACAGATAACAGTCACCGATGACATAATCGCAGAAGTCTCGGGACTACCAGCCACCGGACCTGTATGGACGTTAAAAAAGGAGAGATTACAGAAGATTATAGAAATCTTCCAGGACGAAGGCCAGAGCTTGACAATTAAAGGGAAGGGAGTTCTGCCAGCAATGCTAGGAGAGCCCTGGGCAGAATTGGCAAGGACTGTTCAAAGCTACATCACCTGCGAGGGTAGAAAAGACGTGGTAAGACCATGACATCTTAAACTCTTAGCTGTTATAAAACAGAAATGCTCTGTAAATCTACCTGCACTTTTGAATTCGTTACTTCATGACATTGCACGAAGCTTAAAAAAGGCACAGCATGTAGAGTCAGTCGTTAGTCATCATGGGTTAATTCGATTAATTGTTAGTCATAGCCTCACTCAGTAGCAGAGCAGCTGGGAAGAGATAATTGCAATGATTGAGGGGGGGTTGATAGCACCATCCCCAAAACGTAAACATGCTACCAACACACTAGAACGTCCAGAAAAACGCAGAGAATTAGCAAAACAGAAACATGTCACTAGTACATCCGAACGACCAGAAACACGCAAGGAATCGGCAAAGCGTAAGCATGCCATCGGTACACCCGAATAGCCAGAGAAACGCAGGAAATCGGTCTGGTTAGCTAGGATACGAGGAAGGCTGGAAAAGCTCCAGGAAAACACCAGCCAGCCAGTAGAAATTGAATATGAGCAACCCTCACGACCAGAGGAAGAGGCCAAGCAATCTGAAGGAGAAGAGAAAGAAGAGGCCGAGCAATCTGAAGAGGAGGCCGAGCAATCCGAAGAAGAAAATGAGGAAGAAGCCGAGCAGTATGAAACAGAAGCTGAGAATTCTGAAATAGAAGCTGAGCATTCTGAAGAAGAAGCTGAACAATCCAAGCAGGAGGAGGAAATGGGACAGCAGGAAGGTAGCCCACCACAGGACCCAGTGGGAGAAGACGAATTGGTCGCAGTCTTAGCCTATATGGGTGAATATGGCCAACCTTCCAGTCCATCAGACCTCCATGACAAACCCCAAGAGGAAAATGCACCTGAAAAACCACATGCAAAAGAGGCAGAAGAAGAAAATATGCCTGTTCATGATGAAGAAAAAATAAGAGATACTGAACAAGAACAATCCGTTCCTAAGACACCGGAAGAAATTCCGGAGGAAGTAGGGGCAGAAAAAGAAGTTTCCCAAGAATTGACAGAACCAGTTAGGGTTCCAACCCCAGAACAACCGGAGCAGAACAATGAAGAAACACCCCAGGAGGAAGATCCAGGGACTAGTCACGGCCCAGGCCGCAGTAGACAGCCTGCTGTTCCTTCTAACAAAATTTTGGAAATTAAAGAATTGCGAAAGGAACAGCAGAGATTATTGAGCATAATAACCCAGCTCCACCAGCAGATTAGGATCCTGAAAGCAAGGAAGAGGGTAAGAAAGACTGCAGGGAAGAAAAAGGTGACCACTCCAGCAAAACCCTGCAAGGCAAAAAGGCGGAGGGTCAGAATTTGTCCTGCTGTTCAAAACGTTGTTGAAAATCCAGCTGCTGTTCCAAATGATGTTGAAGAACAAACTGCTATTCCATTTGAAAAGGAACAGCAACCGACTGATATCCACGTTAAAATAGAAATGGATGATATAATGACTTGTGACAAGAAAATTCAGACGGAGGCACCACTCTCAGGGGTGATAAGGGTTCCAAACTCAAAGCAATGCAATAAGAAAGTTCAGGTAAAACTCCCGGCCTCCACTGCTGCATGGAGAAGAGATCCAAAAACAGTAACGTTGCGCAAGGGGCTGAAACAAGCTCAGCAAGAAGTAGAAAAGCTTAGAGAGCAAACGGTCCCTCGCGAAAAGTATGAAGAACTACAGCAGCAACTTGGGAACATCAATCAATCTGAAAGCCAGGCCTTTGAAGGTTGGCGGAAGGAGCAAGAGAAAGTTGCAAAGGTAACTCGTAGGCTAGATATTGTTATCATGTAGATGGATACCTTGTGTTCTTTATATAATGACATCTTAGCATGTAGGGCCCCTGCCAAAAATTATGCCCTGTTTTTACTGGAACGGTATTTGCTATTAAAAATAAAAGCCGTTAACGCAGGTGCCCTCATACAAATTAACACTGTCAATGACTTTATAGACTGATGTAAACACTACGGGGTGAAGGTCCAGAGACTGTTGTGTGAATTCTATTTGCATAACCTTGTACTAGACCAAGAGACTGAGCTGAACCCTGGCCCTTTTGTTGGAGACATCCAATTGCAGGCATTCATCTCATTTGGGGTTAATCAAATTAAATGGCTCAAAGCCTATAATACTTTCCAGAGGCAAGAAAATTGCCTAGATTTGTGGGTAAGGGCTGAGCCTAGGAACCCAGTAGAGTTGTGGAAAGCACATAGAAACCTCATGAAGACTCCGGGTGTCATTGAAACATTAGGACCCATGCATGAGGCACTCATTCGACAAGGATTAGAATACTTTCTTTCTATCAAAGACCTTGCAATTGATGCAGCTAAATTTCGGTATCAAATCTCTAATTCAAATATCCAGCTCAGGGAATCATTTAAGTATGAGAATTTTAAATTAGCTGCCAATCGTTTGCACCTTTATGGCGAAAGAATTTTGAGAGCAGGGCCATCCTGGTTAGGATATAGGTTCCGCAGTCCAATTATTTGGCACCTTGCACCCGGATACCAAGCCCTGTATGAGATGCCTGAGGGTCAAACATGCCATTTCTTTGACTACCTAGTTACTCATCATGGTTGTAGGCCTCCGCATGAGATTCCTTCTCCAGCCTATTCTCTCACTGCCTTGCATGTCAACTACAACGTTTTCATGAGGGCATGAAACAGGGTAAGCAGGGGGGTGTGTGGAGTACTAAAAAGGTATGTTTTTGATGATCATTTCAGTGGCTTTTCAGTAGAACTTGTAAACCTTTTTGCATCATGAACTTGGAAAATGATAAAGAATTATAACAAAACATGTGAGATTAATATGCAAGACTTAACCGCTGATAATTGTCATTCCCTCATGCAGGAAGGGGTGAAAACGAGGAGTTGCTATTCCAAAGGAAAGGACAAGGATGAGGTAACCGCTGTCCCTTTGACGGGAGACCGAATGCAAACAAGGCTAAGCAGATCAAAGCAAATCGACCCTGAAAAGGAGGAGAAGGCACCAACTCGGCCCAGGAGGGAAAAGAGATGATTAAGGATTAATGGTTCGGCGAATCCCTCAGGATCCTTGATCCTGAGGGATCACTGCTTTATCTATCTTGTTACTTAGACATCTCCGCCGTCACCCTTATAAAAAGGGACAGCATTGTTAGCTTTGGAGAGTTCGACATGATTATGCTTTTATGTAATTTCTGTTAAGATCAAAACTTTGATCATCGAGTCTTGATAAGAATTGGTTCGTTGTAATTTTGTTTCATTCATTAATACAAACTTGGTGATTATTCCATCTCTGCGTCTGGATTAACCTCAAGCGGTGTACCCTTGGAGGCTAAGGGCCCGACCCCGGAGGACACTTGCCTCTGTATTATTACGATTTGATTTCTGCGTGATTTGCTTATCGTCGTTATTTGGTAATCTGATATGCTTTATAAGTTTACATCACATGCTCTGTTAAGATTAATTCATTAAGATTTCTATGGACAAAACTATTGTATTGACTCTGTGTCATATTTCTGTTCCTTTCAGAGTTGATTGAATATTATTAGTCTTAACCAAATATTGTTACTATTTTATTACAGAGCTTTTTGTGCTGTACATTCATGTTACAGGACTCATCTTGAAAGTTGTGTTCTTTACGATTGTTGGATTTAGAAGTAATGTTGTTCCATTTTGAAATGCAGTCGTATTCCTTTTAATTGAGATTGATGCTTAGATCAGATTGCTATTCAAGCGTGTTGTGTGTGTATATGGTTTCCATGTGTTGTTCCTTAACTTATCAATAATCAATGTTGTTCCATTAGTGTGTGCTGTTTGATCTACTTTAAGAGTGAAAGATTGTTGTTTGATTACGGTTAATGCATTTGAGTTAGTAGATTAAGTTTGATTACTTCTTGAGAGACTTAGTTGTTTAGCTGTTGTTCCTTTTAAGAATTGTTGTTCCATTTAAGAATTGTTGTTCCATTCCAGATTTGTTGTTCCATTTTCTTATCTGCCATTCCATTTACTAGCATTTATTGTTTTGGTGTGGGAGACGATCTAAGGCTGTAGTGAGCCTCGGAATTTACTGTCTGGCTCCCAGACCCGTGGTCTGTTCTCTAATTTCCTTTCCATCAATTTCCAAAGGGATGAGTTATCGCTACCGAACCCTTGACTAATAAGTTGCCTAGTTTTCTGAGTGTGTGATTTATTCTTTTGAAATAGCTTAGTTGTAGACAAGCATCTGTTTACTCTTGTATTTCTGAACGCTGTACTACTAGCATTACTCTGACAAATGATAGCTTCAGACTGAGACACTCTTTGAAATAACAAAACGCTCCCGGATTGACATATTAATGTGAGGTAATTAGAGGTGAAAGAGACCCTTTTTATAGCTCTACAATGGCTTTCCCTGTCAAGGTGGAGCAAGTCATCTCCCCTGTCTGCTTGTGCAACTCAATCTGGTCAATAGGATGTATTTCCTTTGCAAGTACTTCACGTTCTATCCTTTTGAAGTTCACTGCTGTTATTGGTTGCTGACTAGTAGGCTTCATAAATGTCATCTGCACTTTTCTCTCTTTCACATCATAGGCTGACATAAGCCTAGTCTGGTTTGTAAGTGCCATCTTTAGGTATTGTGCATAAGTCTGGGCTTTTAGCCTCTCATTCCTGGCCTTTATATCTTTGTACCTTTCTTTTATGTCTTGGTCCCTGTCTGCTGGCATCCTAAATGAGGACACTTCAACACTCTGCTACCTTTCCAACATCTAAGTGTGAGATGTGGAAGGTTCTAGTGTGTCCCCAGAGGGAGTGGCAGGCCTTCTTCTTTCTCTTTCTATGTTGGTGGCCCCAACTATTTCTTCTGTGAATTCCTGTTCAGAAATAGGATTTAACCTTTGCCTTTTGACTAGGCTGGTCTCTGCATATGTCTGTGTGGTTGCTCTGCCTGAGGTAGTAGCCTCTTCCCAATTTCTTTTGAGGTTTTTCTCCTCATTTAGAGGAGTTTGCAAGGTAGTGGGATTCCGCTTGATGGGCTTTGGTATTCCTGTTTGATTTAATTCCTTTGATAGGCCTGGTTGTTCTGACTCTTCTTGCACCTGGGACTCTTCTTCTATATGTGATTCAGTTTGTGCCTATGATTCTTCTTAGATTTGAGATTCTCCTTGGGCTTGAGATTCTCCTGGCACCTACAGGAAAGAACCCTCATCAAGCCTTTTCTCTAAATCAATTAGAGCATTTTCAACTACAACTTCAGTGTTATCCCTGTCCACTAAAGTATTCTGCACCCTTTCCAATTGATTTGCATATTTTTCTATCTCAGGGATTCGGTGGTGAATGTAGGGAGCCATCTTGTTTTTTTTTATTCTGTTGCAAATGAAGTCACAGGGATCGTATCTCCACATGAAACTCTATTTTAGTTTAAGTCTCTAAATGATTTTTTCTGCTTCTTTTCCAACTTCTCTATTATTACACACAAAGGGGCCTAGTTGATCTTTGATTTTGAGCTGGGCTTTCTTTTTGGCTTTAAAAAAATGCACCTCATCTCAGTTTATTATCTACCTATAGTACTCCAAAGAAAATAACCTCATTGGGAGGTACCTGGGAAACTTATATGGGGCCAACTCACAGCCATAGATCCTAATTTCTGTGTGATTTTGGTATAAGTACCAATCTCCCACTTTGTGTTCTTTTGAAAGCTGCAGGATCCTCCTGATATCTGAACTGGTTCTTGGAGGAGGACTTCCTAGCATCATGGTCCCTACTGGATGTAAAAAGAGATCTATGAAGTTTTTGTATGGATATGGTGAGTCATACTTGAGGATCAAAGGAGTCCAAAAAATCACTCACCTAGGATGACCTTTGGTATCGAGCTTTTGGAGAGTGAAGGGGAACTTGTCAGCTTGGTAATATAATAAAAGGTGGTACAAACCTAAAGAATACTTAAATACTCTCTCAGTACTCATTCTAAGGAATTGGTCATGCATTTTGTCAGCTATGAACTTAGCATAATCATACATGACAGCAGGAGGCTATCCTGGAGAGAAAATGGACATGAAGGCTAAGATGATTTCATCTATGTACTCACTGGTAGTATAGCCTAAAACACAAGAAATCATTGCTACTATGTCCTGACCAAATGGGGAAAATATGGTAGCCACATATGGAGGAGGATTTGTTGGGATATGCTTTTCCTCCTTGATGAAGGTTTGGAACATTTCAACAAGCTTGACAGTGGTAAGCTTGGGGAATATGTCTAGTAGGTCTCCAATTGAAATAGGGGCTAAATTCTACCCTGCTTGTAGTTGCAGCATTTCATTGATTGAATCAGAAGTGATGGTGAAAAGTATAGTTTGGTAGGGGACATCACTGCTCTTTGACTAGGAATATAGTTTGCATGGAAATAATGGACAATTTCTGGAAAGATGTGTACCTTAGGCAATTGGTACTTGGGCAGACTCCTAAAGACCTATTTTGTTAGCATGGTTTAGGTATTGGTCTATGTATCGACAGTATAATTTGAGAGGGGATTCAAGGACAGAGGTGTCCTTGATTTGGAAATATTTATCAGGAAGGGGAAGGTGGTCCAGGTCCATGTGAGGGGTGGTAATTGGTCTAACATCCATGGAAATTGGGGCAGTCATTCTTAGTTCTTGTGGATTTAAGAATGGGGGAGGTAAATTTTCAGTCTTTAAGGTAATGGTGGGTCAATTCTAGGTGGGTTTTATGTTACTAAATTTCTTCTTTAATTTCAATTTAAGAAGACTTAACGACTGGTTCAGAAATCGACAGGGTTTTTAATGGATTCTGGCTTAAATACCTAGAATTTGAAGAAACTGGGTCTGAACCAGGTGAATGGCAATTCTGAACGGTTGAAAAGGCTTCAATCGGGTTGGAAGGCAATCTAGGAGCTTTTGGCATCTTCAGAGTGCGAGTGTACGTGGGTTGACGGCTTTCAACGTTAACAGATACGTGCATGGGAGATTACAGTTAGAAAAATGATAGAAACAATGATTTTGGGCTTTTTTGGATTTATGAGCAAAAAGACAATTTCGCAAGTACGGGTGAACAATAATTGTTTGTCATGTGGCGAGGTGAAAATTGAATGTTTTAGTGGGGAGTGGGTTTGCGGTAAGTGGTTTACTTCGCACAACTTTTGGGCACTTGGCGATATTGGGGGTGGCCGCCCGATTCCATTCATCGAGCACCACGTCACCTCGGGGGTCCAGTGGAAAACAAACCATTTCGAGGAGGTATCATTTGGATTTTGGGCCCTTCCAAAATCAACATGGGCCGTTAGATGGAGAGGGGGAAGATCGTGTGGTGGTCCGACTCGTGAGTTGCATGGAAGGTAATGGGGGGCCCAGTGGGCCATTAAGCACGGTGGTTTTAACTTAATGAGGGGTTAAGGCGGGGATTAAGGTATCGGGTGGGATATGATTGGTGGACGAGTTGACTTTAATTAATCGCAGATCGATTAATTATGTCAATTAGTCAGGGTTGGATAAAGTAAAGTTTATATTTCAAACTTTGGGGTAGGGATATTAATATTTAAAGGGATTTAATAAAATATACGAGAAAAAGGGGTTTTTTTAGGAATTAGTAAATATAAATAAAATCAAAAGTTAATATGAAAAAGGCAGAAAATGGATTGCGCTAAGCATAATGTGTTTTTGTAATTTATTATCTTTTACGTAGAAACATTATAACTTAGGCTAAGTGTATTTTTGTGGGTTTTTCATAAAAAATGGGTATTCGTGGGGGTGATTGCTTTTCCTTAGGAAAAAATAGAGTTTTGACATTAGGAAAAGGGATTTATTAGGGAAAATGAATTAACTGAAGGGGGGTAAATGTTTATGAGAGGATTTTAGTACTTAGGATCTATAAGTCATTGGGCCGAGAGTCTGGTCCCTCCAGAAGTCAAAGAAATTCTCTGAGCCCCTTTGACTTTAAGATTTTGGGTACTTCAAACTTATTGTGGGAAATTAGTTGAGTAAAGGGTGAAATGAGTGAGGTGAAATTAATTAATTTGACTTTGTGAACTTTATTGCAATCCGATTTCTCATTCATACTTAGAACTTTCATGATGAGGGTGATCGATATGCTTTTGCCTAACAATCATCACAATTCTATAACCTTTCTTCTACTTACCTATCTACTCATCCTACCATTTTTACTTCTCTTTATTAGGGTGCATTTAAGCTAGAAAACCCTTATCAAACATTTTTTTTTTCCTTTACAATAGTAAACTAACTAAATCTAACCTTATTACATCCAAGGGCTTAGATTAAATAGTTGAGCTCCTTTTTATTACTCTACCTAATCTACTTATCTGCCAAGATTAAATAGTTTGGTCAGATTTTATTTTCTATCTATGGACATGAAATTGAAACATGAAATAGAAAAGTTTAAACATCTTGACTATCATGGATTGTGGCAAATATTACAAGCTACACACAATCATTTATTTTGCACAAAAAGTAAATATTAGTGGCATTTTGACTTGCACACTTTCATGGTATTTTCTTTCCTTGGGGTTCATATTTTCCATCATTTTTTACCTTTTTATTCTTTTTTTCCTTTGATTTTTCTCTTAGGACATACCCTCTTTACATTTTTTTTTAATTTTTTGAATATGGAAAACATTTTCAGAAAGCAAAGGTATGTACATATTACAGGTTTAATCTCAGCCATTCAAAAATTATGACTCCTATTGGTATAGGAACCTAACAGTGGCTCCACTTGGGGATGGCATTTCCTGGTGAAATTTCAAGAACTTGTAGATCAATGGCTTTCTAAATTGTTGTGATGTTACTCTGCAACTTTTCCCTTTTCACTTTTCTACCTTATTGCTATTTATGACAACAAAACCTTTGAAGCTTAGGGCCTTCTCTTCGGGCTTCAACTTCAAAGAATCACTATCCAATCAATTCTAGATTTTTGAAAAACAAAATATGTACAAATGATTAGTGAAATAAGTAACCAAGTTCAATGTAGTGTTTAATCATTCGAACATTAATTGTTCCTCCTTCTGCTTATGTTGCATCCATTTCTTTGAGGAAGAAAGCATTATAAATTCTGAATGCATAGATGACATATGGGCCTTTCCATAGGAAATAAAATTTCCCATGTTTACCTTTATCCTCTCTTCTTGAATCCCATTTCAAAACTTTGTCCCCTAGGTAAAAATCTTCTGCCTTAGTCCTTTTATCAAAAGCCTTCTTGATCCTTTCCTGCACAACTTGAGATCTGATGTACACTTCTTCTCTGGTCTGTTGTAAGTGAATTGTTTGGTTGATTCTCCTTTGGATGTCATTTGGTTCAACTTGCAACTCTTGGAGCAGCTTCATCACTGGTGTTCCCAAGGAAGATGGGAAAACAACTTCCATTCCATAAACTAATTGATAAGGACTAGTACCAATGGATTTCTTTGTGGTTAGCCTGTCTACCCATAAGGCATTCACTAGCTTCTTGTTCCATGTTTTCTTGTTGTCTTCTAACAATTTTTTGATGATATTTACCAGAATTTTATTTGAGGACTCTGCTAGTCCATTTCCTTGGGGATAATAAGTTGTGGAATGGCCGAAATTTATATGGTACTTATTATATAGATCAATCATTCTCTTATATTTGAAGGCTGTTGCATTATTAGTGATGATCTTGGTTGGGCACCCAAATCTAGACAGGATATTGGACTCAAGGAAGGTTATTATAATAGTATTAGTGGCTTTCCTTGATGGTATGGCTTCTATCCATTTGTTAAAGTAATCTGTAGTAGTGAAAATCCATTTGTGTTGGGCAGAGGAAGGTGGGTGAATTTCACCAATGAAGTCAAGACCTCATTGTTGAAAAGGTGCTTTAGCAGAAAAAATCGAAAAGCTAAGCTCTGTGATGCCTTTGATGAACGTTGGGAGCTAGGGTTGGAGTTGACGCTAGGGTTTTGAGTTTGGGTACCATGGTCGACCACGCAGGGGGGAGTGTGGCTCCCTCCTGCAATCAAGTTGTTACAGATCGAAGAAAGGATAAAGGAAAGAAACATTTTAAAAATACTCTAGAACGGGTTTCAGAGGCAAGAAGCAAGGGAACTTTGGGAAGAAACAGACTTCAGGAATAGGAAGGAGATCAACTGGACACAAACAAGGAGGAGGAGAATGGAGGTAGTAGTGAAAAACCTACTTCCATAAGAACTAATGGGGTCTGTAAACCCAAGTTGAGCACCATTCCTTGGGTCAAATTGAGTGATCCAACGCTTCAAGCGCATAGAGATCATATGACAGAACAAGCGATCATATGAAAATTCATGGGGTTATGGCCGACAGAGAGGGCACTACACATCTGGGTAAGGAGTCATTGGAAGCCAAAGGGGGGAACACACCTTCATCTGGGATCTAAGGGCTTTTTCATAGTGGTGTTTGCAAGCCTGGAGGATAAAGACAGAGTATTCGAAGGAGGGCCATATTTCTACGCTGTTGCAGGACTCTACATGTGGCCATGGATGATGAACTTTGTCCCAGAACGTGAAACGTTCACATCGGTACTAGTATGGATTAGAATATACTCCCTTCCTCTAGATTATTGGCTAATAGAATCTCTGAAAACAATAGGCAACAAGCTGGGACACTTTCTAATATCTCATAGGCGACTCTGAAAGGAAAATATACATCTTTCGCCCGAATATGTGTGGAGATGGACTTATCGGGAGCCCTTCCAAAAGCAATAATTTTAGAAGTATATGATGAGGAATGGGTGTAAAATGTGGACTATGAGCACATCCCATTTAGGTGCTGCAAATGCCATGAACATGGGCATTTATTCAGAGACTACCCAACAAATAATATGCAAGGAAATGTGAAAAATATTGTTGATAAAAATCATGAGGGTTTCACCAAGGTTGGGGGTAAAGGCATGGGTGGTAAACTTCCACAAATGAAGATGAATGAGAACAAACATTCAAGGCATAATCGGTTTAACATCCTAGAGGAAGAAGAGGGGATCAAGGAAACAGTCCAAGATAAGGAGAAAATAATAAATGAGAAGGAAAAGGAAGATGGCATGGAAGGTATCACAGTAAACAACCAGAAAAAGGACGATCTACCAAGTTGCATGGAGATAAGTATGGATCTAGAGATGACTCCAAGTGAAGCGGGTATGGAGGATCATGAACTACAAGAGATTCTAGAGAGGGAAAATTTATATCTAGAAAACTTTTTGGAACACGGGACGACCATAGGGGTGGACTCCTTGCAAAAAGAGGATTATGACAGAGTACAAAAACTCTTTTTATGGAGATCACAATTGAAGGGAGATGGATGAAAACGAATCATGAAAGCCAGGAGCATAGTGGGGTCAAAATGATGGAGAACGTACATGCACAATTTCCAAAGAACTCAGGTAAGAAAAGAGGAAGAAAAAGACAGAATAAGTTGTTGAACGGATGTGGAAAGTTATTGATTAACTCAGGTAATATGAAAGATATTACCAGCTTTTATTTTACTAACCTTTCATAATGAAGCTCACAACCTGGAATATTAGAGGCATAGGTAATAGAAGGAAACAAAGAACTCTCAGCAATAGAATTAAAGAAGAAAAACCAGATATGGTTTTTATTCAAGAGACAAAATGCTCAATGGACAAGATTAGAGAAATTCACAATAAGTGGCTAATCAAGTATGAGTATCTAGAGGTGAAAGCAGACAACTTGGTGGGGGGGATTCTCACACTATGGGATCCACAGAAATTTTCCATACTGGATGCTGAAGCATCCAGGAACTATCTTTCTATGATATGTCAACCTGTAGGTGATAAGGTAATATATATGATCACAAATGTTTATGGACCTCAGAAGCAAGCAAATAAACTCCAACTTCTTATCTCCCTTGAGGATCTTAGAGCAAGACACCCAAATATGCCCTGGATAGTTGCAGGAGATTTCAATATGATAAGATCTCTTTCAGAGAAGAAAGGTGGTATTAGACAGTTAGGAAGAGACTCCATGGCCTTCCAGAACTTCATAATGAACATGGGGCTAGTGGACACTGAAACAATAAATGGAACCTTCACCTGGAACAACAAGAGGGGAGGGGCTTCTCAAGTTGCCTCCAAACTTGACAGATTTATTATTTCAGAGGACCTCATTCTCACAGGCCTTGCCATGACAGCTTCCATTCTGCCCTTTGGAGGATCGGATCACTGGCCTATATAGCTGGAGGCAACCTTTATGGGTACACCAAGAAATAGACCTTTCAGGTTTGAAAACACCTGGCTCTCCCACCCTAAATTCACCAGTAACATTGACAAATGGTGGAAAGAGGATTTGAACATTCAAGGCACTAAAATTTTCATGCTCCACAAAAACTCAAACACATCAAGTCTTGACTTAAAGAGTGGAACAAAGAGGAATTTGGAGATATATTCCAAGCTAAAAGAGAAGTTGGGTAGAAACTCCAGGAGATCAATCATATTAGTATCACAGATGGCTTTACCGAAGAGCGGCAAAAGCTTACTGACTCTTTGCAGAGAGAATGGGAAGATCGATGCTTGCAAGAGGAAATTTTCTAGAGACAGAAATCAAGAATACAGTGGATTAGAGAGGGAGAAAGGAACACAAAATTCTTTCATGAATCCACCATGCCTCACTGGGCACATAACAGAATCAAAAATCTCAAAGATTGTCAAGGGATAGAGCTTGTCTCTCACAATGATATGGAATCAATCTTGGTACAACATTTTCTCAGTATAGCAGAGGAGCCTCCGGAGGATAGATCTAGGTTCATCAACCTTTTCACTCAGTATATCCCTTCGTTGGTTACCAGAGAGGACAACCATAATCTTAACAGGCCAGTGTCGGAAGAGGAGGTCAATGAAGTGATTAATGAAATGAAAAATGGAAAAGCCCCAGGCCCAGATGGATTCAATGTAGATTTCTTTAAAGCCTGTTGGGAAATAGTTAACAAGATATACTTGAGGGTGTTGAAAGACTCAAGAAAATCCAAAAATATTTTGAGGGCTCTTAATGCTTCCTTCATAGCTTTGATCCCAAAACAGGAAAATGACATGACTACGGAGGGTTTCAGTCCCGTAGTCTTATGTATTGTGGTGTACAAAATTATTTCCAAAGTGATAGCCAATGGACTCAAGCCCCTCCTACCATCTCTCATCTCGGAGGAGAAAACTGGCTATGTGGAAGGAAGACAAATCCTCAACAACATCATCCAAGCTCATGAAGTAATACACTCTCTCAAAAGCAACAAACAAGCTGGCATGATCATTCAGTTGGACCTTGCAAAAGCCTATGACAAGTTAAGTTGGTCTTATGTCAAAGAAATTCTAAGAGCCTTTGGCTTCGACCAAAAATGGATAAGATGGGTCACGACACTTGTAACCACAACCAGCTTTTCCATTTTGCTTAATGGGGCTCCATCAAGAACCTTTACACCTTCCAAAGGTCTCAGATAGGGATATCTGCTCTCTCCTTTCCTCTTCATCCTCATGATGGAAGGGTTAGGCAGAGCAATCAAAATGGAAAATGCTAAGGATGGATATAGGGAATCAAAATCACCTTGGATGGAGCAACAAACACTCATCAACAATTTGTGGATGACACAATGATGCAAGGCATCCCCACAATTAGGGAAGCCCAAGCGATCAAACACATCTTAAATGACTTCGCTATGGCAGCAGGCACTGAGGTAAGCCTCAACAAATCTAAAGTTTTTTTCTTTAACACTAACATTGCTATTCAAAGAAATATTACCAGAATTCTTGGGTCTCAAAGTGATCCAGGTTGATATTGGTGGCCACCTGCCAAGTCCACCTGGACCCCCACCATTGTCTTTCTCAGCATTTTCAGTTTCCTTAATTGTAGCACAACTTACTATTTTTAGCAGTTTTTCGGGTCCTGAACTTCCGGAGCCGTTTTGAGGCCCTAAACGACGTTTTTTGGGGAATCCAGGGGCAACATGGGTCCATGGAATGGACCGATTGCCTGTTCCAACAATGATAGTGCTCGGATAGATCTTTCTAATGAGCTATTGTACGCGTCAAACGGAGATCATATGCCAAAGTTACGACCCCGGGAAGTTGATGTACCAATTTACCCCAAACGGGGCCCACAGTTTGGCGTTTCATCTCCTAGGGTTAGGTTTTGGAATGTTAAGGGTTTTCCATTGTTTCTCAACAATAAATAGGCCTTCGAACCTCATTGTAACGGGGTTCAGAGGCATGTAGCCATCACATCTCTTCTCAGAGATAAGCTACCATCGCCCTAGCTGGTTTATTTCCATTTCTGGTTGTAAGCATATTTCAGTATTTTCCATTAATGAAATGAAGTATTATTTCCGCTGCATCTTTGTGTATATGGTTATCTCTGTAATTTGTTGCGTTCCTGTCTAAATCTGGATCAGTGGTATCAGAGCGGTTTTCTTTTTCTCTGTTTTTCTTTGCATGTCCCCAACAAGGTCGGGATATAAGGAGTTAGGGCTTGAACTGGTTGAACCTTTGCAAGACCAGCCTCGCAAATCTCGACGGCCTCCCATGGCGGACGAGAAGAAAGACGAGGGGGCAGGAGATCCCATCAAAATCTTGCTCGAAGAAGCCCTCGAGCGACAACGGAACGCGATGATGGACAGCTTTGCCCAGATCCTTCAGCGGCTACCCAGAAGCAACGCATCGGCTTCCAACAACTACTCTGGAAACGCCACACCCTTTAAGGTACAAGTTAATTTTGAAATCCCCATATTCGAGGGTCAGATAGACGCAGATGCCGTAGATAAATGGTTAAATCTGCTAGAGGGTTATTTTTCTGTTCATGAATTTTCGAGTAGGGAAAAGATTGTTTTTGCTCTTCTCAAAGCAGCCCCCCACGTCAAGGACTGGTGGGAAACCTACTGCGAGCAGAAGGATGAAAGTACTGGCTCACTATTTTCAGCCGCACCCACCTGGGATTCGTTCCGAGATGCCATCAAGGAGCAGTACTACCCTGTCGAAAGCTATGTGGATGAATACATAAAGTGGACCACGCTGCGGTAGGGAAGGGACCAAGACGTGCCGGAGTTCACCAATCTTTTCCATACCCTTCGCACAAAGTTGGGTATCAAGGATTTGGAGCAACATTTGATACTCAAATACCGTGGCTGCCTGCACAAGTACATCCAGGAAGAAATACAATTCCTAAACATCCCCTCGCTCGGCGCAGCATACCGATATGCCGTCAAGGTCGAGCAGAAGTTTAAACAAAAGAAGCGAGACTTTGGATCTGCGAATCCAAAGCAGGGGAAAGGTGCCCCTAAACCACAGAACAAAGGACAAAGCCAAGGCGGGACAGCCCAAGACAACCAGCCGAAGCCGCAAGCAAAGAACAGCGCCGCGAAGCCGAGAAAGGACACTGGAAAATGGTGCGAGTTCCATAAGAGCTCCACTCACAACACAAGTGAGTGTCGGGCCAAGCAGTCACTGGTGGCTGAGCTAAAGGTTTCAGAATCAGATGCATGTTCTGACTCTGAGTCAGAACCCGATAAGGGGTATGAAAAAGGGAAGCAGACCATTGATGCGGATCTCAGCGCCACTGTTGCTACTGCAAAGATCCAGAAAAATAAACCCGAAGATCCAGAGGAGGAGGAGCGTCTCTTCCACTCCCAGATGTGGGTAAAGGGCTCCGCGATACAGTTCATTGTTGATAGCGGGAGTCAAAAGAACCTCATTTCGACAGAGTTCGTGAAGCGGTTGGGCTTACCGACCACAGCACATCCACAACCATACACCATTGGGTGGCTTCACCAAGGGCGAGATCTTCGCGTGAGCCAGCAGTGTCGCCTTCCATACAACATCAAGCCCTTCACGGATGAGGTATTGTGTGACATTGCTCCCCTTGAAGTTTGTGATGTATTACTAGGACAACCATACTTGTGGAAGCGACATGCTGTGTATGAATCAAGGCCCCGTGCTGTTATTATTACATTGGGAAATAAGTTGTTCAAGATACCAGAGGTAGCACCACCTACCGCCATCTCTTTGATTACTGCAAAACAATGCAGTAAGATCATTTCCAAAACCAGGAAATTTGTTTTCCTGATGATACGCCCTCAAGGAAAGAAGAAGACAATGGTCGTGGCCTCCAAACGGGGTCCCTCTGCACGACAACTACAGATGGGCAAGGTTGTGGAAGAGTACGAGGACATCTTCACCTCCCCGACAGGGGTTCCTCTACACTGTCAAGTCAAGCACTCCATCGATCTGACCCCAGGTGCGCCGCTACCCAATGGACCAATTTATTGGTGCTCCGTTCTGGAGAACAATGAAATCAAGAGGCAGATTCAGGAGCTCCTGCAGAAAGGTCACATCCGTCCGAGTTCATCGCCCTTTGGGAGCCCGATCGTGTTGGTACAGAAGAAGGATGGGACGTGGAGACTCTGTATTGACTATCGGGCGTTGAACAAGATCACTGTCTGTAATAGGTACCCGATCCCGCGGATTGATGACCTCCTAGACCAACTAAAGGGGGTGAAATATTTCAGCAAGATCGATTTGAAGTCAGGATATCACCAGGTACCAATCAAATCCTCCGATGTGTGGAAGACTGCCTTCAAATCCAAGGAGGGCCTCTTCGACTGGTTGGTCATGCCTTTTGGATTGACGAATGCTCCTGCAACCTTTATGAGGCTAATGGATGACATCTTGCGGCCATTCACCAACTCCTTTGTAGTAGTATACTTGGATGACATTCTGATCTTCAGCCAGAGTTGGGAAGAGCACCTCCACCACATCCGACAGGTTCTCCAAACACTGCGGCAACACAAGCTATGTGCCAATTTGGAGAAATGCACTTTTGGCATGACCCAGGTTCAGTATCTGGGATACATCATTGATGAACAGGCGGTGCATGTCGATCCAGCCAAGATCCAAGTCATTCGGGATTGGCCCTCTCCAACCACTCTAACAGAGCTCCGCATCTTTCTAGGTCTTGCCAACTTCTGCCGCAGGTTTGTGTTGGGGTTTTCTCATATGTCTTGGCCCTTGAGTCAAGTCACCAAGGGCGGGGCGAAAGAAAAATTCTTTTGGTCTGAATCTCAACAGAAGGCATTCAGGGAATTGAAGGATCGCCTCTGCACGGCACCAGTGCTCGCGTTACCAGATTTACAACAACCATTTGAGGTCGAGACAGATGCCTCTGACTATGCTATTAGGACAGTCCTTACTCAACATGGACATCCAGTGGCATATCACAGTGAGACACTTTCAGACACAGTCCGGAAGTACCCCACTTATGATAAAGAGATGTATTCCATTGTACAGGCCTGCCGACAATGGAAGCATTACATTTTGGGGAAGGAAACGGTCATCCACACAGACCACCAACCTCTGCAGTTCATACAGACCCAAGGGAAATTGCAGAATGATCGCCATCAGAAGTGGTCTACATACTTGCAACAGTTTCACTTGAATATCAAGTATAAAAAGGGCAGCACCAATAATGTTGCAGATTACCTCAGTTGGCCACCGATCATGGCGATAACCACCATGCTCAACTCTTGTGGGCACGAGACTGCTGATTGGCCACTTCTCTACAAAAGCGACCCAGAATTCGGCCACACATACCAGACACTCTTGGAGGGTCGGCATGTTGCAAATTTTCACCTCCAGGACGCCCTATTATGCCACCTCGGTCACCTTTGTGTTCCTTCAAGCGAGCGTGCCAAGATGATTTGGGAAGCACACTACAGTCGGGCTGCTGGGCATTTCGGGGTCGAGAAAACAGTGGCAGTACTGCAAAATTATTTCTATTGGCCGAATCTTCGACAGGATGTTGGGAAGTACATCCGATCATGTACTGCCTGTGCCATTGCCAAACCGACCATTAAGAAGCACGGCCTCTATACCCCGTTGCCTACCCCTAGTCGACCTTGGGAATCCATCTCCATGGATTACATGTCAGGCCTTCCTTCCACTAAGCATGGAAATGACTGTGTTTTTGTGGTCGTCGACAGGTTCTCGAAGATGGCCATTATGATGGCCTGCAAGAAGAATATCACAGCAGAAGCCACTGCTAAACTCTTCTTTGAACGAGTGTGGGTGCACTTTGGGATCCCACAGTCTATCATCTCAGATTGGGACAGTCGGTTTCTCAGCACATTTTGGTCCAGTCTCTGGTCAATGCTGGACACCAAACTCACGAAGTCCACAGCCTTCCATCCTCAAACTGATGCCAGACAGAGGTTGTCAACAGGATGATTGTGCACATTCTGCGCATGTATAACTCAAAGCATCCACGCACATGGGACGAGAGCCTCCCCTATGTTCAGCACAGCTACAACCGAGCTCTTCACAGCTCCACTGGCCACAGCCCTTTTCAGGTGGGTTTGGGATTCCAGCCACTATGCCCCATTGATGTGGCCATGCCCCTCGCAGCTACTCACATGAATTCAGCTCATGTCCAGTCCGAAACAGATAAGGCCACCAGCTTCATTGAGTGCATCCAACATATTCACCAGCAGGTCCATGAAATTCTTGAGAAATCAAATGCCAAGTACAAGCAGCGACATGATCAACACCGGGTGCCACACAAGTTTCAGGTGGGCGACAAAGTCTTGTTGCATTTGCAAAAGGAACGCCTTACCGGAGCCTATCAGAAACTCAGACCACTCTGATATGGCCCTTACACCATTACCAAGGCTGTGGGAGACAATGCATTTGAGCTCAGCATTCCCCCATTCCTTGGCCTGCACCCGGTGTTCAATGTCGACCGCCTTTGGCCATACTTTCCACCATTACTAGACACGTCCGACATTGCAGAACAACTCACACCCACAGAGTTAAATCCAGCTTGCATGGAACAAGCTGCAACTGATCGGATCATGGACACACAGATCAAGAACACTCGCCAACAGAATATCCAACTGTATCGAGTTGTCAAAGTAGGCCAACTCCTTCAGCAGGGCAAGTGGCTCACCGGGGAACAAGTTCAGCAGAAGTTTCCTCATCTCATGGAGGAGCTCAACGCAATGGGGACCATTGCTTCCTAAGGGGGGAGGAATGATCCAGGTGGATATTGGTGGCCACCTGCCAAGTCCTCCTGGACCCCCACCATTATCTTTCTCAGCATTTTCAGTTTCCTTAATTGTAGCACAACTTACTATTTTTAGCAGTTTTTCGGGTCCTGAACTTCCAGAGCCGTTTTGAGGCCCTAAACGATGTTTTTTGAGGCCCGTTCCAACAATGATAGTGCTTGGATAGATCTTTCTAATGAGCTATTGTACGCGTCAAACGGAGATCATATGCCAAAGTTACGACCCCGGGAAGTTGATGTACCAATTTACCCCAAACGGGGCCCACAGTTTGGCGTTTCATCTCCTAGGGTTAGGTTTTGGAATGTTAAGGGTTTTCCATTGTTTCTCAACAATAAATAGGCCTTCGAGCCTCATTGTAACGGGGTTTAGAGGCATGTAGCCATCACATCTCTTCTCAGAGATAAGCTACCATCGCCCTAGCTGGTTTATTTCCATTTCTGGTTGTAAGCATATTTCAGTATTTTCCATTAATGAAATGAAGTATTATTTCCGCTGCATCTTTGTGTATATGGTTACCTCTGTAATTTGTTGTGTTCTTGTCTAAATCCGGATCACAAAGGGAACAACTACCTTCAAAGTACCTAGGCATACCTCTCACTGATAAACCTCTATGCAAGAAAGTGTGGGAGCCATTAATAAATAAACTTCAGGACAAGGTCAGAAACTGGACATGAAGGACACTGAATTTGGTAGGACGCCTTGTGCTAACACAGGCTGTCTTGCAGGCAATGCCCATTTTCATGTTCTCAGCTCCTCCTGCTCCTAAAGGCATTAAGCAGCAAATTAGGAACATACAGAGAGATTTTATGTAGGGAAGAGGAGAAGAAAAAAATAAGTGGGCCTTATTTGCCTGGGACAAGATATGCAAGCCCAAAATCCATGGCAGTTTGGGGCTTCATGACCCTGAAACCCTTAGTAAAGTTTTAGGAGCCAAACTTTGGTGGAGATGGATTAAGGAGCCGACAGCTCCCTGGGCTAAGCTTTGGAAGAAAAAATATGCTAGGCATTGGCAGGAGAAGGATCACATTAGAATGTCAGGGCAAATCAAGGGCTCCCATATCTGGAACCTTGCATGGGAAAATAAAAGTATTGTTCAGCAACACAGCTTCTGGGAAATTCGAGCAAGGAACCTTGCATGTTTTTGGGAGGATAACTGGCAACAGGAACCCAACCTTTATAAGGGGGAATTAGCAGCTCTCATGAGTGATACAGATAACAAAGGTTTACTTATGGTCAAAAACTTCTGGGACTAGGAAATAAATGAAGGAAAATTGAGGAAGTGGAAGGATCTAGGCCACAGTGATGAGAGTCCTATGAAAGCCCAGGCAGATGCTCTCTCCCAGGAACTATAGCAGAGAAGGATTTTGGTATCCTCCTTACTTGACCAATTAAGATGGGGAAATAATACTGAGGGCGACTTCAAACTCAAAGAAGCTAAAGTGGAAGTTTCAGGATTTAACTATTTGAATCCTAATCAAGTATGGAAAAATTTATGGTAGAGCCCCCACTGGATGAAAAAAAAGCTATTCATCTGACTAGTGCATCAATGGAAAATCCTAACCTGGGAGAATCTCCTAAAAAAAGGCTTTATAGGTCCCTCCAAATGTTACCTCTACGACTTACAAGAGTGATCCGGATTTAAACAGGAACGCAATAAAATATAGAGATAACCATAAAGACAGATATGCAGCGGAAATAATACCTCAATTCATTACTGTAAAATACTGAAATATGCTTACAAACAGAAATGGAAATAAACCAGCTAGGGCGATGGTAGCTTATCTCTGAGAAGAGATGTGGTGGCTACATGCCTCTGAACTGTCTTACAATGAGGCTCGGAGGCCTATTTATTGTTGAGAAACAATGGAAAACCCTTCACATTCCAAAACCTAACCCTGGAAGATGAAACGCCAAATTGTGGGCCCCGTTTTTGGGTAAGTTGGTACATCAACTTCCTGGGGTCACGAATTGGTCGTACTATCTCCGTTTGACGTGCATGATCACCTGTTGGAAAGATCTCTCCGAGGACTACGACGGAAAAGATGATTTTTATCAAAAAAATTGCTGGCGGTGGATTTCCCAAAAAACGTCGTTTAGGGCCTCAAAACGGCTCCGGAAGTTTAGGACCCGAAAAACTGCTAAAAATAGTAAACTGTGCTATAATTAAGGAAACTGAAAAAAACTGTAAGAAGCCCTAGAGGGGATCCAAGTGGAATTAGCGGGTGGCCACCAATATCCACCTGGATCATTCCTCCCCCCTTAGGAAGCAATGGTCCCCATTGCGTTGAGTTCCTCCATGAGATGAGGGAACTTCTGCTGCACTTGGTCCCTTGTGAGCCACTTGCACTGGTGAAGGAGTTGTGCTGCTTTGACAACTCGATACAGTCGGATATTCTGCTGGCGAGTGTGCTTGATCTGTGTGTCCATGATCTGATCAGTTGCAGCTTGTTCCATGCAAGCTGGATTTAACTCTATGGGTGTGAGTTGTTCTGCAATGTCGGACGTGTCTAGTAATGGTGGAAAATATGGCCGAAGGCGGTCGACATTGAACACCGGGTGCAGGCCAAGGAATGGGGGAATGCTGAGCTCAAATGCATTGTCTCCCACAGCCTTGGTAATGGTGTAAGGGCCATATCAGAGTGGTCTGAGTTTCTGATAGGCTCCGGTAAGGCGTTCCTTTTGCAAATGCAACCAGACTTTGTCGCCCACTTGAAACTTGTGTAGCACCCGATGTTGATCATGTCGCTGCTTGTACTTGGCATTTGATTTCTCCAGAATTTCATGAACCTGTTGGCGAATATGTTGGATGTGCTCAATAAAGCTGTTTGCCTTATCTGTTTCAGACTAGACATGAGCAGAATCTGCGTGAGTAGCTGCAAATGGCATGGCCACATCGATGGGACATAGTGGCTGGAATCCCAATCCCACCTGAAAAGGGCTGTGGCCAGTCGAGCTGTGGAGAGCTCGGTTGTAGCTGTGCTGAACATAGGGGAGGCTCTCGTCCCATGTGCGTGGATGCTTTGAGTTGTACATGCGTAGAATGTGTACGATCATCCTGTTGACGACCTCAGTCTGGCCATCAGTTTGAGGATGGAAGGCTGTGGACTTAGTGAGTTTGGTGTCCAGCATCGACCAGAGGCTAGACCAAAATGTACTGAGGAACCTGCTGTCTCGATCTGAAATGATAGACTGTGGGATCCCAAAGTGTACCCATACTCGTTCAAAGAAGAGTTTAGCAGTGGCTTCTGCTGTGATATTCTTCTTGCAGGCCGCCATAATGGCCATCTTCGAGAACCTGTCGACGACCACAAAAACACAGTCATTTCCATGCCTAGTGGAAGGGAGGCCTGACATGTAATCCATGGAGATGGATTCCCAAGGTCGAGTAGGGGTAGGCAGCGGGGTATAGAGGCCTTGCTTCTTGATGGTTGGTTTGGCAATGGCGCAAGAAGTGCATGATCTGATGTACTTCCTGACATCCTGTCGAAGATTCGGCCAATAGAAATATTTCTGCAGTACTGCCACCGTTTTTTCAACCCCAAAATGCCCAACGGCCCGACTGTAGTGTGCTTCCCAGATCATCTTGGCACGCTCGCTTGAAGGAACACAAAGGTGACCCAGGTGGCATAACAAGTCATCTTGGAGGTGAAAATCTAGAACGTGTTGACCCTCCAAGAGTGTCTGGTATGTGTGGCCGAATTCCGGGTTGCTTTTGTAGAGTAGTGGCCAATCAGAAGTCTCGTTCCCACAAGAGTTGAGCACGGTGGTTAATGCCATGATCGGTGGTCAACTGAGGCAATCTGCGACATTATTGGTGCTGCCCTTCTTATACTTGATATTCAAATGGAACTGTTGCAGGTATGTGGACCACTTCTGATGGCGATCATTCTGCAATTTCCCTTGGGTCTGTATGAACTGCAGGGGTCGGTGGTCTGTGTGGATGACCGTTTCCTTCCCCAAGATGTAATGCTTCCATTGTCGACAGGCCTGCACAATGGAATACATATCTTTGTCATAAGTGGGATACTTCCGGACTGTGTCTGAAAGTGTCTCACTGTGATATGCCACTGGATGCCCGTGTTGAGTAAGGACTGCCCCAATAGCATAGTCAGAGGCATCTGTCTCGACCTCAAATGGTTGTTGCAAGTCTGGTAATGCAAGAACTGGTGCTGTGCAGAGTCGATCTTTCAACTCTATGAATGCCTTCTGTTGAGATTCGGACCAAAAAAAATTTGCTTTCACTCCTCCCTTGGTGACCTGACTCAAGGGCCAAGTGATATGAGAAAATCCCAACACGAACCTGCGGTAGAAGTTGGCAAGGCCTAGAAAGCTGCGAAGCTCTGTTAGAGTGGTTGGAGATGGCCAATCCCGAATGACTTGGATCTTGGCCGGATCCACATGCACCCCCCGTTCATCAATAATGTATCCCAGATACTGAACCTGGGTCATGCCAAAAGTGCATTTCTCCAAATTGGCACATAACTTGTGTTGTCGCAGTGTTTCTAGAACCTGTCGGATGTGGTGGAGGTGCTCTTCCCAAGTCTTGCTAAAGATCAAGATGTCATCCAAGTATACCACTACAAATGAGTTGGTGAATGGCCGCAATATGTCGTCCATTAGCCTCATGAAGTTTGCAGGAGCATTCGTCAATCCGAAAGGCATAACCAACCATTCAAAAAGGCCCTCCTTGGCTTTGAAGGCAGTCTTCCACACATCGGAGGGTTCGATTGGTACCTGGTGATATCCTGACTTCAAATCGATCTTGCTGAAATATTTTTCCCCCTTTAGTTGGTCCAAGAGGTCATCAATCCGTGGGATTGGGTACCTATTACGGACAGTGATCTTGTTCAGCGCCCGATAGTCAATACAGAGTCTCCAAGTCCCATCCTTCTTTTGTACCAGCACGATCGGGCTCCCACAGGGCGATGAACTCGGACGGATGTGACCTTTTTGCACCAGCTCCTGAATCTGCCTCTTGATTTCATCGTTCTCCATAACAGAGCGCCGATAGATTGGTCTATTGGGCAGTGGTGAACCTGGGGTTAGATCAATGGAGTGCTTGACCTGACAGTGCAGAGGAACCCCTGCAGGGGAGGTAAAGATGTCCTCATACTCCTCCATGACCTTGTCCATCTGTAGTTGTCGTGCGGAGGGGCCCTGTCTGGAGGTCGTGGCCACCGTCTTCTTATTTTCTTGAGGGCGTATCATCAGGAAAACAAACTTCCCAGTTTTGGAAATGAGCTTACTGCATTGTTTTGCAGTAACCAAAGAGATGGCGGTAGGCGGTGCTACCTTTGTTATCCTGTACAACTTATTTCCCAAAGTAACAATAACAGCACGGGGCCTTGACTCATACACAGCATGTCGCTTCCACAAGTATGGTTGTCCTAATAACACATCACAAACTTCAAGGGGTGCAATGTCACACAATACCTCATCCATGAAGGGCTTGATGTTGTATGGAAGGCGACACTGTTGGCTCACGCGAAGATCCCGTCCTTGGTGCAGCCACCCACTGGTGTATGGTTGTGGATGTGTTGTGGTCGGTAAGCCCAGCCATTTCACGACCTCTGCCGAAATGAGGTTCTTTTGGCTCCCACTGTCGACAATGAACTGTAGCGGGGAGCCCTTTACCCACATCTGGGAGTGGAAGAGACGCTCCTCCTCCTCTGGATCTTCAGGTTCCTCCTTCTGGATCTTCGTGGTGGCAACAGTGGCATTGGGCTCCGCATCAATAATCTGCTTCCCTTTGTCATTCCCCTTATCGAGTTCTGACTCAAAGTCAGAACATGCATCTGATTCTGAAACCTTTAGCTCGGCCACCAGTGACTGCTTGGCCCGACACTCACTTGTGTTGTGAGTGGAGCTCTTATGGAACTCACACCACTTTCCGGTGTCCTTTTTCGGCTTCGCGGCGCTGTTCTTTGCTTGCAGCTTTGGCGGGTTGTCTTGGGCCGCCCCGCCTTGGCTTTGTCCTTTGTTCTGCGGTTTGGGGGCACCTTTCCCTTGTTTCAGATTCACAGACCCAAAGTCTCGCTTCTTCTGTTTAAACTTTTGCTCGACCTTGACGGCATATCGGTATGCCGTGCTGAGCGAGGAGATGTTCAGGAATTCTATTTCTTCTTGGATGTACTTGTGCAGGCAGCCACGGTATTTTAGTACCAAATGCTGCTCTGTATCCTTGATACCCAACTTTGTGCGAAGGGTATGGAAAATATTGGTAAACTCTGGTACGTCTTGGTCCCTTCCCTGCCGTAGCATGGTCCACTTTATGTATTGATCCTCATAGCTTCCGACAGGGTAGTACTGCTCCTTGATGGCATCTCGGAATGAATCCCAAGTCGGTGCGACTGAAAATAGTGAGCCTGTACTTTCATCTTTCTGCTCGCAGTAGTTTTCCCACCAATCCTTGACGTGGGGGGCTACTTTGAGAAGAGCGAAAATAATCTTTTCCCGACTGGAAAAATCATGAACAGAAAAATAACCCTCTAGCACATTTAACCATTTATCGACGGCATCTGCGTCTATCTGACCCTCCAATATGGGGATTTCAAAATTAACTTGTACCTTAAATGGTGTGGCGTTTCCAGAGTTGCTGTTGGAAGCCGATGCGTCGCCCCTGGGTAACCGCTGAAGGATTTGGGCAAAGTTGTCCATCATCGCGTTCCTTTGTCGCTCGAGGGCTTCTTCGAGCAAGATTTTGATAGGATCTCCTGCCCCCTCATCTTTCTTTTCATCCGCCATGGGAGGCCGTCGGGATTTGCGAGGCTGGTCTTGCAAAGGTTCGACCAGTTCAAGCCCTAACTCCTTATATCCTGACCTCGTTGGGGACATGCAAAGAAAAACAGAGAAGAAAAGCAGACCGCTCTGATACCACTGATCTGGATTTAAACAGGAACGCAATAAAATACAGAGATAACCATAAAGACAGATATGCGGCGGAAATAATACCTCAATTCATTACTGTAAAATACTGAAATATGCTTACAAACAGAAATGGAAATAAACCAGCTAGGGCGATGGTAGCTTATCTCTGAGAAGAGATGTGGTGGCTACATGCCTCTGAACTGTCTTACAATGAGGCTCGAAGGCCTATTTATTGTTGAGAAACAATGGAAAACCCTTCACATTCCAAAACCTAACCCTGGAAGATGAAATGTCAAATTGTGGGCCCCGTTTTTGGGTAAGTTGGTACATCAACTTCCCGGGGTCGCGAATTGGTCGTACTATCTCCATTTGACGTGCATGATAGCCCGTTGGAAAGATCTCTTCGAGGACTACGACGGAAAAGAGAATTTTTATCAGAAAAATCGCTGGCGGTGGATTTCCCAAAAAACGTCGTTTAGGGCCTCAAAACGGCTCCGGAAGTTTAGGACCCGAAAAACTGCTAAAAATAGTAAACTGTGCTATAATTAAGGAAACTGAAAAAAAACTATAAGAAGCCCTAGAGGGGATCCAAGTGGAACTAGCGGGTGGCCACCAATATCCACCTGGATCAACGAGGAGACAATGGATCACCTTCTCAACCTCTTTCCTTTCATATCTCATGTGTGGTACTGGGTGGCCTCAATTTTTAGACATAAAAATCGAGATAACCTCAGCATATCCAACAATTTGAAGAACTGGAGGAAGAATTTCTCAGGGAATGAATTCATCAATAAAGCCTGGACTCTGGTTCCAGTCTTTGTTATTTGGAATGTTTGGAAAGAGTGCAACAGTAGGATCTTCAAAAACAAGGCAAGCATGCCCCAACAAATAACTGACCAAATTTTAAGGCAGCTCAAAGACAAAGTTAGAAGTTTGGTAAGAAAACTTCCTAAGGAACCTTCTCTGCCCCAAGAGGAGAGTAGCATTCTTCAGTTGGGTCTTCAGTCCATAATCCCTCAGGGCCTGACCAAGGGAGTAGGAAAAATAAATGCAGATAGTATCATTTGGAAGCCTCCTCCTTACGGTTTCCTAAAGGTTGACACAAACGGCGCTTCTAAGGGCAACCCAGGATTAGCTGGCTTCGGAGGGGCCATAAGAGATGAACAGGGTCAAGTAAAGAAGATCTTCCATGGGCATCTGGGAAAAGCCACTAATAATATGGTGGAGCCTATGGCATTAGAGCAGTGCTTAGAAATCCTGTTGGATTCAAATTCTCATAATGTTATCATTGAAGTAGATTCGGAATTAATTATTAGAGCGGCCAAGAAAATATGTACTGGTTCTTCTCCAGATAAAGCTTTGAAGAATTAGAGGCTTCTGCAGATCTTTCACTGTATCCACTCCCACCTGCAAATCTTAAAAAAATTTCGCTTTGTGCATGTGAAAAGGAAAGCTAACATGTTAGCATATTGTTTGGCAAAAGGAGTAACCAATATGGATAGGGATTCACGATCTATTTGGGAGCTGTTACCCCCAGGTAAATTTTTGGACGACTGTCTTTGTCAGGCAGACAAAGATATGGAGCTATGGACTAAAAGGTGGAGCGAAACAATTCAGTAGATAGAGAATCTGGGAGGAGGGCACAAGAACCTCCATTGCACTTGATAAACGGCTAGTGCAGGGCGAAAGTATGCACAGGTTAGTCAGGGAGGCGTCCAATGATAATACCATTAGTCGTTTATCGGGCGGGGTATATACAGTTTCTGGTTTTTTAGGGCAAGGCTCTGATTCCATTCTGCGTGCGACACGTAGAAGTGATAGGTGAGAGAATACCGCCCTCATCAAGCGGTTATTTTTCACGCTTTTTGCTCACCCGATATCCACGTAGACTGTTGGATCTGTGTAGGGGGTCACCTATGTAGCTTGATCGTGCAAGTTAGTTCAGAGTTCTAGATCCAAAAAAGTCTAAAAGTTGGACTAAACATTTTCTTCAGGTCTGTGCTTGACAGATTTTTGGGTGGGGCCCTTTTGTTTTGTTCGGTCGGCAGCACTTAAAACTTACTATGGTTTTTAGCTGAGCTTTGGTGGCTGTCCCAAGGTCCATCGGTGAGTCTCTAAAGTTATTTTGTAATCTCGGTTCTATGGACCTGTCTTCCTCAGAGGTCAGGGTTACGTTCTTTCTGTATGCTGCTCACTTTTATCCATAGTGTTCGACTGTAAATCCCCAGTTTCCTTTTTGGGCTTCTCATGGTTTTGAGGGCATGGCCCGGGTTTGGGCCTAACCAGCTGCCTGACTTACAGAGCTAGGGCGGCGACATGTAAATTATGTACCATTGGCTAGATTAATAGAAGGTCCTACTCTTACTTGACCAAAACAATAAAAGGTGCTTCAACAGATATTGGTTTTAGGGGGAAGGGTAAACGCTTTTTCTTTCCTTCAAAAATTTGGCATTTATGACATGAGGTTACAAATTTTTTTACATCAGAAAACAAAGTGGGCCAATAGAAACCGGCTCTAATAATTTTTTCAGCAGTGGTTTTCAAGTAAAGATGTCCTCCACAGTCACCTGCATGAAACTCTTGTAACACCTTGTCATATTCTTCTTTCAATAAACAATTAAGAAGGATACCTTCATGATTCCTTCAAAATAAAGCATTGTCAAGTATGCAAAATTTTAAAGATTTCATTTTTAAAAACCTGCTTTTGGTCCTGGATAATTCAGGAGGAGCTTGTAAATTTTTTAAAACATATATGATGTCAGGATACCATGGTGATTCAATAAGGGCCTGGCTGATTGGTGGAGTCACCATCTCCTCTCCATTATCCATTTCTGCAATAAAATTTATGTCTAAGATCTGATAGTTCGATTCAACCATGAGATTGGCTAAACCTTGGCCTTTGATTAGCTTTTTTGGTTTAATTTCCAGGTCATATTCTAATATAGTAGCAATCCATTTCCCTCTCTTTCCATCTGGACCATCCTGAGTTACGATATCCTTGACTACTGCATTAGGGACATAGGCTATTACATGAGAATATAAAATGTAAACTCTAAAATCTTTGATAGCTTTGACTAAAGAAAAAGCTTGCTTTTCCATTATATTGTATTTTGAAGGGACATCTCTCAGGGATTTGCTAAAAAAGGCAATAGGTTGTTCATGACCCTCATCATTTTTTTGAAGTAGGACTGTAGCAATTGTATGTTCTGAGGCAAAGGAAAATATAATGAAATCCCTATCAAACTTTGGACTAATTAAAACTGGTGTTTTTGTTAAGGCTGGCTTAATATCTTCAAATATAGTTCGCAAGGACCGGGTAATGGTCTTTATCATGACCCTAACTCTTGCATTTTAGGCACCATACTTCCTCACGTACCTTTGGTCAAACCATCCTGTCATGCTTCAGACTTTGCATCTCAAGGCATAGATTCTTCAGCTGCACATGGATCTGCTGAACTCCTAGATTAGGATCTTGCATCAAATTTTCATGTAGTCTCATGACAATCTCAAAGGCCTCGGCCTGAGTTGTTATCTTCTACTGCGACAGTGCACTCCTTAAGTGTGGTAGTAGCAAGGCCACAAACCACTCGTGATGTTGTCCATCTATCAAATTCATGTTGGCTTTGTGGATTGTACATTTCAGCCTCTAATCTAGTTCCCAAGGCATCTCAGCTGGTTGCATCGCGACCTCTTTGAATCCCACAATCAATTGTGCCTCTAACTTAGGCCTACTAAATTCCCTATTTAGTGCTATCTAGATGTCTGCCACTCCAGCATTCAGGTTATAATTCGAGTACTTGATATACAAGGTTAGCGCGCAATCTTGTAGGGCACTAACCAATGTCGCCTTCTTTATATGATCATCTGTAACACCTTGTGCTTCCCATACAACTTTCACAATGAACCAGAATTGGTCTGGATCCACATTTCCCAAGCCTTTGAACAAAGGCATATTTACTATGTTTGCCATACTGAACTGCGGTGGAGGCGGAGGTGGTATGGGTGAAGTAGGAGGTGATGGTGGTGAAGTTGGAGTGGTGTAGGTAGAGGTGGTATTCTTGGGAATCCTTGTCTTATTAAATGAATAGCACTTTGTGGAGAAAACTTCACTATCCCTTCCTTGTCACCTCGTGGAGGTGAAATCAATGGACTATACTCTGGACACTTTTGTCCTTTGTTCCTGTAAGTTTTTTCGCTTCGCATAGTTCCGAACATCAAGGTAGTTGCATGACCCATTTTTTTCACAATAGCATTTTAATCCAAGTATTCAAGGATTTCACGTACTTACCTCGCAGTCCTTTGAAAAAGCGCTGCTTCGCCTCTTTGTAGCTGACTAGGGTGTCAACAGCAAATTTAGTCACAAATCCTCCTATGACGTGATCAAGCCAACGATCAACAGCGCAAGCGATCTTATTCTCCGATGCTTCCAACCTTCACACTAGCTTCAAAGTCCACACAATAGGACCGTCAAGTTTCCACCTTCCTTGGTTATCTGCAAGCTTTTCCATCCACTCGTATAGCTCAATTGGGAAGGAGAAGAAAAAGATATCGTGGATCTCTATATACAAGTAGCTATCCAACCATTGTTCCTTTGTCAGTCGCAGATTTCTATTTTCTTGCACCTTGAATTCGTGGATCTTTCTATCCAACCAGTCTCCAATCTCCTTCTTAGTTGGATTCCAATGATATGACATCACACATCTCTCATGCAGATTCTGGTCCCGGCAACGAAACCATTTGTTGGCTTGAGGGGGCCTGACCCAGGTTCAATGTTAATTAGCCAAACAAATCCCTACACTACTAGCCCTTTCGGCATCAGCTCACGAAGCATGGACTAAAGTCTCACCTGAAGCGGTATGGGGGGATGCTGAAACCAAATTTATGCACCCTGAGATGGTCATGATGTCGTTTAATTCCCTCTATCCGTGCCTTCGCATAGGTTGCTTCACTCTAGGGCTTGCAAGACAAACCCTGTGTTCCGTTCTTCAATACCTTTACGAAAGGATATGATCATCCTTCATGTAGCCCGAGCTTGCTGCTCAGGTACTTTCACGCTGCTATGGTAGCGTGCCATACAAATTCCCCAATTAATCTAAGTTCCTTGCTTATCTTATCAAACAATTATAGTTATCCCCGCGTAAATAGATATTCGTATATGCGTTCAGTTATTCAATATAATTGCATTCATTCGTGCACCATATAAGCATAATAAAGAAAATTCATACATAACCTATCAAGATGCATCAACAGAACAAAGACACAGAAATTGTAGAATATCTCTCTTTATTAATATGTCTTGAATGGTTACAAACTTTGTCTGCCCTACGCACACAGCTACAGGGGTTCGCGTACTCAGTTGCGGACTTCTACCCTAGGGCTCTGCACACTAAGCTGTAGATCCTTTACCTACGCTACAACCCAAGACTTAGACTTCTTGCTCTAATGTTATGATTCTATTACATCATCCATGATTGTCTGTCTCCTTCAAACGACTTAGAGCTTATCTCTTTTTATACAATCTCATGGTTCGCGGACCATGGGTAGTTCTCTTACAACGGACTTTACTTTTAAAAAACTAAGGGAGGACTACCCTTTATGACACATAACACCTTCATGCTCTGTGACCACAAATTGCGGAGTCTTTACAGTAATATTACAAAAATTGACTTAAACCTGGGATTTTAGCCCTAAAACTGCCCTTGGGGGATCCCACTCCCAACAAGAAGTGATGGCAGCTGAGGTAGCTGCCCCAGAGGTAGCAAGTGTAGAGGTACCTGCAAAAGTACCCAAATCCCCAAGGTTGCCCAGGACGAGGCCTACGCCAACCAAATAGGATCCAAAAACAAAGAAGGATAAGTAGAAAGCAACACAGCTGGGGCGCGTGTTGCCAGAAAACACCTGCAGAAAGAAAATCCCACTACACAGGAGAAGGGCAAGGTAGTAGACCTAGAATCTGACGAGGACATAGAAGACGTCAATATGGTAGTGGAAGATGTTGATATGGGGGCAGAGGACATTAACGTTAAGGGGGCAGACCCTAATACCAAGCTGCCAGAATACATCCCTCCACGTCAAGGCAAGGTGAAGGTCCCAAATGACCTTGATGAGAGCAAAATCACACTTCAGACTCTGTTTCTGCTAGACAAGATCACATTTGAAGGTCCGCGCCTAGTGCATGTCCCCCATTTAAAGTTGGAGTATTAGGATTTGGTAGATACAGAGTGCTTTCCCCACTTGGTGACTGATACTTTCATGCACCGTGTCTTCTATAAAGACTCTGGTGTGACCGTGCTGGAGCCAAGATAGTGTATAAAATGGGTGGATAAGGTAGGAATGTTGAACATGTTATGGGTGTCGCATTACAAACACGCGCCCATAACTTTGATAGTGATCAAATAGTTGTTATGCTTGGTGCACGATGGGTTCCTATGGTTAGGAGAACCGATACCGATCACTGACATGCTGATCCACAGGATCACTTTGCTCTCACATTCAGGCTTGAATCTGGCCATGGAATTTGGCAAAAAGACGAGTGAGTGCGACCTCGCCAAATGAATGAAGGACAAGTTCAAGCTTGCCAAGAAGTCGTGTGGCTACTCCATTTCTAGCATAACCGACCCCATGGTTAAAGTAGCCACCCAAATCCTGGCGGGGAAAATAATGAGGAAGTGTCGCACAAATGAAGTGTCAACACTAGTTATGTCTTTAGCAGCCCAGTGCACGGAGGGCGTACAATTTAACTAGGTGCGCTACCTCTACAGCGAGTTCCTCACAAACTGCAGAGAAGTGCAAGACCAAAGAAAGACCTTCCATTATGCATGGCTGCTGTTGTCAATTGTACTAGTTGTGTGGGATTTACCGGAGGACAATCAGTTTCCTCCAATTGTAGCAGAGCTTCCAGAAGAAATGAAGTTCGCTTTGATCTGGGCCACAAAGGACCCCCAAAGGGTCAAGGACAGTAAGATATTTTGGATCCTCATGGAATCAAGCATCTGCGTCATATTCAACCACAAGTTATGGCTCTAACCAACTATCTTTGAGCAGTTGTTCGAATATGTTGAGTTCAAGGCAAACTTCCACTGCATTTCCATGAGAGCGTGGAAGGACCCCGAGAAAAAATGGTATGGTCTTCCATAACTGGTGATGGATGATGCAATTGTCGTAGTTCTAGAGAGTTGGCCAGCAGAGTGGCGCATGGCCTTAGACTTATCAGTTTGGTCTAGTAAGTCTACCGCATAGCAAAAGAAGGAAGAGGCCAGGTTAAAGTTGGAGTAGTTGGCCGAAAGATGAAGGAAGGACGTCGATGATAAAGCCAAAGTAGATCGCACTGCCACGAAGCAAACAAAAGGAGAGGAATAGTATGACTCTGATAGAAATCATAAGTCACCTTCTCCATAGATAGAGGAGGAGGAGCAGCGCTCATAACAAGAAGGAGCAGACATGGAGACTACTCCATCCAGCTTAAGCGCACAAGGGAGTAGGAGAAAATAGGGCCATGGAAGAAGTCCAAAGCTAGAAAATCATCCCTTGACCCAATCACCTTGATAGAGGGTGATTTGAATGACATCGACAATACAGTGAGGGATGCAATGCGAAATTGCTACAACAGTTCGAGCAGTAGCAGAAAAAGGCCTTGGTCACCATTCAAATGGGTCTGCGTAAGCTACAGATCCAGGCTACTCAGGTGCAGACCAGTGTAGGGCAGGGTAGAATGGCTTCACGTACTTTGGCACTTGGAACCTCAGATGCAGCAGAGATGGTACGCTCAATGGATCCCTGGGCCGTCGCGCTGCCGGATGGAGCATTGACCACAGTAACAAAGGTTGACATGGCCATTGTTAGTGCTCTCAAGAAAGTCGGGTTAAACTTGGTCATGCTTCCAAGTGAAGCCCTTCACACCCTAAAAAACGGTGTGATTGCGGAACTTCGGGCTCGATAACAATGCGCATTGAATTATCAATGAGCAGAAGGTGAACAATGCCCAGATGTTAGTAGAAAAGATGTCTGTGATTGATCTTCTTAAGAATATCACAGAGAAGAATGAGTGCACAACAACTGTGGTGGCTAAGGCATGCCAGACTGTTCTAGAGCTGAACATCTAAGAAGATGTGCCATTTGACACAAGAATCCAGAAGCTCGCTGCAGGTATGCGAGATGCACGAACAAAGCTTTCCAAGATTCAGTTTAAACTGAACCTTAAGATCACAGAACTTGATTTGAGGACCCAGCCTTCAACTTCACCAAAAGTCAAAAAGAAGCGTGAGGCTGTTGTTAAAGATGTCATTGCAATTGTCGATACTGTAGTGAATGATTTCATTACACTCTTCGAATAGGTGCTTGAAGTATTTACCAATCTGCAAGAAGATACCAACTTGGAGAGGCTAGAAACTAAGGCACATTAATTGCAGTAGAGGTATGATGAGGTCAAAGGAATGGCATGCATCGTCGCCATCACACAGAGATTGGCGAAGCTATAGGAAGAAAAGGCACTCAAGGAAAAGGTGGACACAGCACAACGCAAGGAGGCAATATTGAAGGCTAGACTGGGGCCTTGGCTAGACAAATCATATGTGCTCATGGCCACCATTCAAGGAAAACTGGCTAGTCTGTAGGAAACACAGTAGTAAATACAGAAGGACAGTGAAGGACCAGCAGCGAAGCAACTGGTAGACAAATGAAGTAGGCGATGACGTAGTGTACCACTGAGGTTGCAGCCATCCAGGTAGAGCTGGGAGGTCTTCACGACAAGATCTCCACGTCGGCTGAGTGACTCAGGGCGAGTCACCAGATTTTTGTTGGGGGGCTATTGGGAACAGGTCCCCTAGGGTCATTCTTGGGGATAAAGGCTCAAGTTTTGTATAAAGAATGTAAAGTCTCTGCATTTTGTGGTCATGGAGCGCAAAGATGTAAAAATTCAAAAAGGGTTTCCGCTCCTAGTTTAGGTAACTTGTGCCAGGTTTATGAGATACACCCTTGGTCTGTGGACCATGGGAATGTATAAAGAGGGAGAGTCTTAGAAGAGTCTAGGAAGTTATTAATAAGTTTTTGGGAAATTGATTGATGTAATGGGTTTGTGAGGGCTAAGAGATAAGAGTCTTAGCATTGGAAAGAGGCTTTATAGTTGTGTGCACAGAGGCCTAGGGTAGAAGTCCACAACTGAGTGCATGGACCCCTGCAGTTGTATGCGGAGGGAAGTAAGAGTCTGTACTGAAGATATGAAACATCAATAAAGAGAATTATTCTGGAGATACTTGTGTATGAGCTATTTTACTTCTGTTATGAATGTATGTGGTTAAGTTATGTTGAATATTGGGTTTATGATTTAATGTTGTATTGATGCGTGTAACTATGTTTTTTACTTTGTCATATGAATGCAAGTAGGAATATCTGTTTACACGAAGATAATCATAATGCATGTTGAAGTTATCCAATACATAAGCTAATCTTGGTAGACACAGAAGTAAGGGTAATTACAAAGGTGTGTAAGTGTCTAAATTTCCTATTCAGGGTACACAAAGGACGATCACAGACCTTTGCGAAGGTCTCGAAGCCAAATAAGAAAATTATATCGACAAGCCATAAAGGGCTTATTGGTCTCGCCAAAGAAGGGTTAGGGTATAAAATGACATAACAACTATCTCAGGGTGCAGAAACTTGGTTCCTGCATCCCCCCATACTTCTTTGGGTGAGACTTTATTCTACGCTCCGTGGATTGATGCCGAAAGGGCTAGTAGTGTACGGATTTGCTTGGCTAATTAACGTTGAACCTAGGTCAAGGCCCATCAAGCCAACAAAAACCCCTTTGCATGCTTACATTAATATGATGAATTGATATGTATTAAAATTTCTTTTCTCAACCTTGTGCAATTCCTGAGGAATTAAGACCCTATTATTTAGGAATTTATTCTAAAATTTTTGTGTGATTCCCATGGTTTATCATCTAACTTCATGCAACTCTTTTACACTCAAGACTAGTCTACAATTGATGTTACATTGCCTTGGAATCTCCACGACAGTTGGGGAACTCAAATTCTCTACATGTACTAGATATTTTGGGTTGATTGATCAATTAACTAGATGATCACTGAGTTATACTGAAGTCTCACTACACAACTGACCTTCCACTGGTTCCTTCAATAGTTATAACTAGTTTAACTTAAAACAACTTGAAATAATAGACCTTGATTGCTACAATTATTAGAAATCACACATGCTTAACTAAACTACAACTCCTCTAACTCTAATTTACTGAGTAAAATGAGTGACACAAGCCATGTCACACAAGTTACCTGCACCCAAGTTGTCTACTGATGTGGAAATTTGAATTTTCTCATTTTGACCAAGGCAAAATCAAATTTGGACTTTCTTGTTGCATTTTCGAACACTCCCTCTCAGCAAGAAAGGGATTATCAACCACTCTTATCCTGTACCTGTGGAATTCAAACTTCCCTCTTGAAAATACTTTGTAAAAATGTCAACATATTGTTCCTCCATCGAAATGTATTTTAGCAACACCTCTCACTATTGTTGTTTCTACTACAACATCTACAACTGAGAAGCTCCAAAAAAAACATTGAATCAATTGCCTCTGCAACTATCTACTGGGAAAAATTTGTTGTTGTTGACTCTGCTACTAAGCCTCCTACTCTATTTTCAACACTCCTTTGCACTCCTCAGTATCTTACTGACATTGATCCTCCTACTACTGAATATTATGGGCCCCCATAGCAAGCTAATTATCCATGAGGAGAAAGCCTCAATGGATCCTGCCAAAATTCCTGCAACTCTTGGACTAAGGATATACATCACTCCACCTCACTCCTAGAGGTATTGGTTCATGTGATCCCTCTTACTACTTGGCTCAAACTCTCCCCCTACTGGAGGTCGCTAATTTAGTGGATGTCTCCACACTGCCTCCCCTTTTCCTCTCCATTTATGGCTGCTCCACAACTTCCTAAGGATCCATTCTGAGAGGTCTATCCTACTTCCTCTCAACCATCGTATCTCTAATATTTTCCTTTCTCATCAAGGTTGTACATGCATATTATACCTCAAGTTTATATAATTTCTTCACATGAACATTGATTTGCTTCATCTGTCTAGTGGCTATGTGCCTTAGGAATGCTTTCCCTTTGTTGACTATCACATCATAACCACGGTCTTCCAAACCTACTATAGAGACATGATTCTTCTTTAGGTATGGAACAAACATGAAATCCTTGAGTCGAAGAGGGGATCCCGACTCCCTCTAAAAGGTGACTGTACCAACCCCGATATCACTATACCTTCCATCATACCCAAACTCAATATTCATATAGAGATATTCCTCCTCCAGTTCACTGAAAAACTCTCTACACCCTTTCATGTGGAATAATGCACCTAAGTCCAAGTACAAAAAACTCCCCATTACTCTGATGGCCATGCATGCAATAAGGGTGAATTCAAGCTCAAACTGTGAAGTCAAGGCTTCACTTGTTTCTCCTTCTGATTTCTTCTGGCTCAACTTTTCGTGTGGACACTTCATGGCATAGTGCCCAAATTCTTGACAATTCAAACATTTAATTTTGGACAAATATTTCTTCTTTCATAGTTGGCTGAATTCTTGTTTGGTTTGAAATTTCT